>CANTUT010001387.1:0-35000 GCA_947687605.1 Reutealis trisperma
GATAGTGAAAATTCATTTTTATAAAAAAGATAAATATGATATTTTATAAAAATATAAAATGATCCTTAAAAACCATTTAAAAAATTAACATAAAAATGTTAAAATTTATAAATAAAAATTATAGAAAAATTAATATTTTAAAATTAATTATCATTATAAGAATTAAATAAAAAAAATTCAACCATTAATATAATTTTTTTTATAAAAATTAATATAAATTTAATTAGAACAATTAAAAAATAAAAAAATCAACCATTAATATAATTTTTTTTAGAGAAATAAAATAAAATAAATATAATTTTAATTCCAAATATTACAAATAAATAAAAAAAAGCAAAAAAAAAGAAAAAACATATAGCCATTTAAAAAATTACCCATAAAAATGTTAAAATTTATAAATAAAAATTACATTGAAAATGTAATATCTAAGAAAATTTTATTTTTCTATTAGACTTTTGGAGTATTTATTTATTTAAATTTAATAAATATTCTAATTAGAGAAATTTTAAGAATATTTTATAGCAATATTAAATTATTGCTTAATTGATAAATATTATTTATTTGTATTTATTTGTTAATTTCAAATTAATTTAGGAAATTAACACCTATTTATTATTTATTTATTCAAAAATATTGTGATTTTATTATTATTAAAATTATATTAAAAATCATTATTTTAAATAATTATGGATTAAGTTATTTTAAATTTTAGTATCAATAATTATTAATTATTTTTAGTAAAATATTATTATTTTGAATTTATGATAAATATATATATATATATATATATATATATATATATATATATATATATATATATATATATATATATATATATATATATAATATTATAAATTTTTATAGCTGTAAAAAAAAAGAGAAAAAATGATTTTGTCTGCCAAAATAATGGGTGGACCAATCAGCATTATTTTAAAGAGGGGGAGGGGTATATATATATATATATATATATATATATATATATATATATATATATATATATATATATATATATATATATATATATATATATATATATATATATATATATATATATATATATATATATATATATATATATATATATATATATATATAATATTATTAAATTTTTATAGCTGTAAAAAAACAGAAAAAATGATTTTGTCTGCCAAAATAACGGGTGGACCAATCAGCATTATTTTAAAGAGGGGGAGGGGAGCTGCTATCTGGCACAACACAGAGAGAGAGAGAGAGAGAGAGAGAGAGAGAGAGAGAGATAGTAGACAGAGTAGTAGAAGTAGCAGAAATAGAAGCAGAAGGAGTATAAAATAAGGCAGTAGCTTCTGCCAGCTAAACCGTCGTCTTTCGGCCATCGTTACTATTCATATGCTGGACGATCATAAAGAGGAGGTCAAGATCTTTCCAATGCCACCTTATTCGCCTCCAGACGCTGCCATACGCCAATGCACGTGCTTTCCATACCGACAGTTGACCAGATTCTTCTAAGCCAAATTTCGTCAACTTCTCGACTTTCATTTTTGAGGATATTGGTACGTTGGACTCTTGACATTCCCAGCTTTCATTTGGTATATCATTTGTAATCTTTAGACTAACTTGAAATTTTAGTAGAAATTTGGTGACAGAAGGCTGACTGGAATAATTTTTCCAACGAACCTCCAATGAACAGTAGATAACCAAAAAATTTGAATCCTCATTTGAAAACAAAATTTTTGACACTATTTTTATCAAATTTTAGCATTAAATAGTTTTTCCGGTGAATCTCCGATAAGAGACGATTGATTTTTCGAATCTGTTCTCAGTCATTATTATGATCTTAGAATGTAATAGAATTATTTGATTAAGTGATACAATAGATTGATATTGATTTTAAATTAAGATTATTAAGTTAATTAGTTTAGATCTTTAATACAGAGATCGATAATAATTAAATTGAAGGTTTTATTGTAGGTTGTGAATATGAGATTTGTTATATCTCAATCGGACTGCAATGATTGGTATTTAATTGGAGAGTTTGCTTAGAGAGGTAATTTATGCAATATATCGATACATGGTATCCTACCATAAATGATTTATTGAAATTCCTATTGAATTAAATTGACTTATATTGCTTATTGATTATTATTGATATCACTATTATCGACCTTTAAATCCTTATTGCTATTCATCATTAAATCACTACTTTGTTTATTAACCTATTGTAATTGTTGAAATTGTTTATTGATTATTAAAAGACTACTTGAGTCTAATTGTTTATTGATTATCAAAGGATCACTTGGATCTAATTGTTTATTGATTATTAGAAGACCACTTCGGTCTAATTGTTTATTGATTTATCGAGAGACCACTTGGGTCTAATTGTTTTTATTATTCCTACTAAGCTATTAACTAAGCCATTGACCATATATATGATACAACACCTTACTAATGGGAGATATACCATTAGGTCGTGTGCACTAGTGACTTAACTAATAAGGTCAAATATATCAATGTCCTACCTAGAGAGGACTATATGTATACTCTAGGCATATGCTTGGCCAAACATACGTAATGGAAATGGAAATTATTGCCCTAATTAATTGTTATGGATTGATATTGATCGATTGATTGATTGGTTCTATCTTTTTGGTGCCATTATTTCTAGGTACATATATGTAATTGTTTCTAAACCCATTTTGTTATGTATTCATTATTCAGCCCCTAGGTTTGGTTATATTTCATAATTTATTGAGTTGAAAGTTCACCCCTCTTCATTGTGAATTTTTCAAGTACTAAAGTAAAGGAGACTAGATATACATAAGATTAAGCTCTTATATTTCTTTCCTCTACAAGAAGCTATTTATGTAATAATTTAAATTGTCTATTCTGTATATATTACTCTAAGTACTCTGTAGTAGTACAAAGAGATTTGGAGATATTTATTTTGTTAATTGAATTATAATGGAATATATGTATGTATTAGAATTGATTTTTAAGTTGATTTAGGGAGTTTATTGATATTATTGAGTTCTACAGTTGTATGGTAGTCTTAAACTTACCATTGTCCTAAGACATCGCATCTTTGAGATTTCGGAGGGTGACAGAAAAATTAATGATATTAAACTTAATTATCAATATAAGAATTTAATAAAAAAATTCAACCATTAATGTAATTTTTTCTTATAGAAATTAATATAATTTTAATTAGAACAAGTAAACAAATCAAAAAACTCAACCATTAATATAATTTTTTCTTAGAGAAATAAAATAAAATAAATATAATTTTAATTGCAAATATTATAAATAAATATAAAAAGAGAAAAAAAAACATAGAATAACTAAAAAAGAAAAAAAAAACAAAGAATAACTAAAAAAAATGTTTAAGCTAGGATTTGAACTTGGGACTTCAAAATTGTGAAGACAATGTGTTAACCAATTATGCTAATCAATCTTTTTAATTTTTTACTACATATATAATAATTAACTTATATCGTGGGATTATATGTATCATGATTCCAAGACGACCATATAATTTGCAAGCTTATAATATATTAGAATTTGCCATGCGGCATATGCTCGCCATGCAGCATATGCTCGCCATACGTTTGCATTCTACTAGTCCATATGGCAAGAATAAATTAATTAATGATAATAACTTTTACTAATAATTAGCCTTATGATCATTATAAATTGAGTTAATGCATGATATATTAAATCAATATATTTAAGGTTATGAAAAAAAAATTGCTTTGTTAAAATCATACATACACATATATATGTGTGTGTGTGTAATTTTTTTATGTATAAGATTTCATAAATAAATATGTGGCAACATATAAATATTTTTATTACTTTATTAATTATTATATAAACACTTAGGTTATTCGTTACTTAAAAACATTTAATTGTTTTAATATTATGTGTAACCTAAATGAAATTTTATTAGCTTATAGTATTCAATTTTAATAATTATAATTTTAAATTTTCATTCTATTGGTCTACATGATAAGAATTAGTTAATTAATGATACTAACATTTACTAATAATTAATTTTTATTATGATAAATTAATATTAATACTGAAATGAGTATAATTATGATTATTATAAATTGAGATAATATATGAAATATTTAATCAATGTATTTAAAGTTATGAAAATAAAAAAAAAATTGCTTTCCTAAAATCACATATCTTATAAATTTTTTATGTATAAAATTTTATTGATAAATATATGGCAACATATAATTTTTTTATTAATTTATTAATTATTGTATAAGCATTTAATTTATTAAAAACATTAATTGTTTTAATGTGATTTGTAGCTTAAATGAAATTTTATTAGCTAACAATATTCAATTTTAATAATTATAATTTTAAGTGATTACAAAGTAATTAAACAAAAACATAAAGTAATAATTGTAAATAAAATATTATACTAACATTTATTAATAATTAGCTTTTGTTATGATAAATTAATATTAAATTTAAAATGAGTATAATTATAGTCATTATAAATTAAGTTATACTTGTCTTACTCTTTTATAAGAGCCAATTTTTTTTAAATTTTTTATGCAAGGTATAATGAACACTATATTTGCATTATAAGTTTATGCATGTGCAATAAGAGCTGAATATGATAGTGTGTTTAAGGATTTGCTATTATATTGCCTTTCTTTCTCTGTCTTTTCTTTTGACTTAATATGTGATAAGAAGTTTCAATAATCATTTGCAAATTTAATTGGCAATTATTTGAGATAATTATTTTTTTATTTCATTGTGTATAAATTTGATAGAAAAATGGTAAGTTTATGGTACGTATAATCAACATATAAAATACCAATTAGTCAATTGTCAAATTATTCATGATTTTACTATTTCAACTGGCATTGATGAACATAATTTAATACATATTAATAGCTCTTAAATTTATTTTTTATTGTTCATTTATTAAATAAATTTTTTTATTCAATGATATTTTTATGAAATAGGAAATAAATGGTGAAAATTTGAAAATTGAGTGAAATTATAGTCTTTTACTTACATAAATAATAATAATAATAATAATAATAATAATAATAAATTTTTATGAAAGAAATAATTTTTCAACAAAACCAACTAAGCCATTGTGAGGCCTTGCCCGAGCACGGGCCTAATCCGTTAAAGAAAATCGAGATACTCATTTGGATTTAAACACACGATGAAACTTTCAAATTCAGATGGATTGATTTTTGAAAATGATTTTGGGAGTCGCCATCCTAATTTATTTTCAAATGGAAAAATTAAGGAAAAACCAAATTGACTCAAATTCATTAATTTTCAATTAATTATTCAAGGATAAAATCACTAGTCTCGAACTAGGTTAAGTTCGGGGATTAAGTTTTTTGTTTTAAATAATCTAAATTTGGTTGTTAAGTTTAATTAGACTTTGAAAAATTGATTTTGTGAATGACAAATATTATATGATAATTATAATATCATGATTAATGCATGAGTATGGTATGAGTGCAATGAGAAAATTAAAATGAAACATCATTAATTAAAAAGGAGGAAGGAGATTGATTGAGATTTAGATTTGAGGCTTGGATATAGATTCTAAATGTGTCTACATGCCTCATTGAATGAGAATCAAAACCCACGTAGTTTATTTTATGATTAAGTGGAGGGGTTTAGAGGTTGATCAGATTGATTGATTTGATTTGGGTTTAAGAGGAAAAGACTAATACCTTTGATTTTGGAGGATGGAGAGTTTTACTGGACCAAAATTCCATTTTATCAGAATCAGGTGATTAGATTGATTGGGAGATTAATTAATTAATTAACTAATTAATATGATGAAAATGATGGATGGATTAATTAATTAATTTGAATAAAGGGTGGATTAAGAAAAATGATTAATTTGATTTTGAAAAAATGATTAATTAATTAATTAATTAATTAATTGAGTGATTAATTTTAATTTTAAAGAAAAGAGTTTTGGTTAATTAAAAAGATTAATAAACTTGGTTAGAATGAGACAATTAATTAATTAAAAAGATTAATTAATTAATTAGAGAGTGGTTGAAGGGGGAATAAGAGAGAAATTAGTAGATAGCCGTTAATATTAATTCAAGAGGTGTGGAGAAATGGAGGAAATGAGGAGATATTTATAGAAAAATGGGGGTGAGGGTAACTTAGAAAGTAAAAAAGTGAAAAGATAAAAAGGATATGGCTGAAAAATACTGAAAAATCATATTGGGAGCATTTTGAAAACAACAAATAGGGAAGTGGGGCTTGCACCACCGGAGCCATCGGCTGCGCCATTAGCTCTCTAGGCGGCACCGCCAGCAAGTCGGGTGGCATGGTGCTGGCACATCCATAGGCCTTGGTAGGTGTGCCATCTAGATTTATATTTTATGCTCGGTCAGATTTTGAGACTTACAGGTCAATTTTTGGGAGTTTCATAGTTCAGAAAATTAATCAGTTAGTTTCGATATATTTGAATTTAATTTTAGAATAATTGAATAGTCAGTCTGAGAAAAGATCCAGTCAATTTTGAAAAAATACTATATGATATAGAAGGTCCGATGAAGGTAGGAAAAGTACTAGTGTTTGAAAATTAAGCATCCTCATATTAATATAACTTAAAGTCCATTTTTTTGGCTCTAGGGGTGCTACCCCCTGCTCCCTCATAAGAGGCACTACTCCCTTGACCCTTGCCTGCTAACGGTTAGCAGGACCGCTATACTGGCTCTATGTAGTACACTAATCTTAACAAGTGTCAAACTGCGGCCAGATGATGAAGTGTAAAATTAAGAGTTCACAGTCATTTCTTTTTTTTTTTTTTTTTGACAAAGGACACCATCTTCAAGTGTGCAATGAAAACTAAAGAGCTTACCAATCATCCTTATGTAAGCCAACTAAAGAAAACAAAGGATTCAAATATCAAAGTCATACATTTGATGCTAAGGAAGAGAAAAATTGCAAAATTCAAGTCATTGTGAGGCCTCGCTCGAGTCCGATCCGCTAAGTAGGATCAAAATGTTTATTTGGGTTTGAACTCACAATGAAACTCTCAGGTTCAAATTGGTTGATTTTGAAAAGAGTCGCCAACTTAATTTTATTTTATTTGGGAAAAGATTAAGGAAAAACCCAATTTAACTCCAATTAATATCCCAAAGGAAAAGATTACTAGCCTTAAAATCAAAGATGATTCAGGGACTAGGTTTTTGGTTTATTTAGAAAAATGATTAGTTTGGTAAATTTAATACAAGATGACTTAAAATGAATTTCATGTACAATTCACATAATGTATGAATAATTATATAATGCATGAATAAACAAATAAATAAACATTCATTCAAAGAAATAAAGCAAATAAAGTAAAAGAATTAACTTTACAATTCAAAACCAAAATAGGGGATACTTCCTCTAGCCCTTATGGGTTCTAGGAAAGTCACACATTCCCCAAAATAATTCTAAATCAATTACTAAAGAAAAATACTGCAAAACAAAGACAAAATCAATATTATAATAAAGAAAACAAAATAAAAGCAAATATCATAAAGAAAAGAACTAATTCATAAAGTAACATACATGAGAAAGGTTATATTTTATTTAAATTGAATTTGATGCTTTAAACAAGCAAGCCTACGTATCCCTTTGAATGGGAATCAAAATCTACATAGTTCGCTCTTTTTGTGAAGGGGTTAGTTTAACCTAACCATTTTATCATGTTTCAGTTCATTGATCGAAAGGTGAGTTGATTGATTAAACTAGGTTGATTGATTACCAAGTTGTTAATTAGGTCAGGTTTTAATTAGCAAGTTGATGCATCAATTCAAATTGTTTACCAAATTAAGTAGATCATATTATAATCAACATGTCTCAAAATAATGAAAGAAAATGATAAAACATGCTAAGCAAAGAAATAATAAATGAAAAGAACGAACTAAGCAATCTCAAGGAAAAAAAAAACAAAACAAATAAACAGAACAATATAAAACAAAAGAAACACTAAAACAAAACAAAACAAAAAGAAAATAAATACCTTATGAAGACGAGACTTGGGGACGTAGGGCGAATGAAGCGGATGACCGGATCTCAATTCCACCTTCTCAGCTTGGCGAAATGACAACCTTAAAACGGAGACTCGGACGGTGTTATTAGGGACCTCCTCAGACTGATTTGAGGAGAGCTACCTTGAAACGACTACCTAAATAAAAATTTAAACTAAAAAGTTCGTTCATTTCGAACCAAACTTATGGAGATGATTTATTTGATGCAAAGGCTAATGAAGCAAACCAAGAGGTTAAGAGGTGAAGAAATAGAGTGGGAGGACTCCTATATATAGGAGAGAGGTTGGCAAAGGTTTCATGCACTTCCGATGTGGGAAAAGTTCACAAAATGAAGAAAAATGGAAAAAATATGAAAAATCCGACTGCTACCGCTAGAAGCCCTGCGGTAGCCGCAGGCTTCTTAGTGATAGCTGTAGATCAGCATGTGGCATCCGTAAGGGTTTTGGTGGTAGCCACAGGGCCTTCTATGGCTACAGGCTTAATTTCGCCCGTTTTGCAATTTTTGGCCCATTTTCGCTCTTTTTAGCTCCGATTTAAGCCTGGTTTGATTCTACGGATTTATAATCGAGTGCCAGTTGTCTAGAGTTACAAATTTGAGGGTTCATAGTCATCACCAAACACCCATATGTAATCCAACTAAGGAAAATAAATATTCAAAGTCACACATTTCATACTAAGAAAGAAAAATCATTTCAAAATTGGCTATATCATCAACTCTCCATCTAGCTATTTATGCTTATAAATAGAAGGGGAATGGCTTAGAAAGTAAGGGCTTGTGAGGGAAAGAAATTGAGAAAATAAGGAAGAAGTTGAGATTTCAAGATTAATGATCCAAATTATTAAAATGGGTTTTTTGATTTATTTTGTTATTTTAATTATGTCTTTCTAAGTTTTAATTTTACTAAGGTGGATGATGAAACCATGTTAAATTATTAATTTCTATTTTGTATTGATTCTAAGTATTTTGCAATTTAATGTTTATGATTTTGGCTTCATTTGATAATATCCTTTCATCAATTCTATCATGTATTTTTTATTGTTAGGAAAATTATCTATACTTGGTTTTTATTTAAAGAAAAGTAATTTTCTTTGATTATGTGTTTTCCATTAAATTATATACATATAATGCTTAGAAATTACATTTTTGAAGTGAAGGAAAATCTATTTGAGAATTTAATAAAATTGAGCTTAGTGATAAAATCAATAGAAAATAGAAAGATTAATTTCTAAACTATCATCTAAAAATTAGAATCAATACATTATTAAAATTATTAATTAAATGTTGGTGAATTCTGAAACCTTGGTAATATTTTATCAGAATTTTATTTCACAAGTTTAACTACTTTTTATTGTGTTATTTTGACATTTCTATTTTGCATTTCTTTATCAGTATCTTAAAAATTATTTGGAACTAGATTAGGATTAAATTAATATGGTTTAATTAAGTTTTTCTATAATTCTTTTCATAGCTCTCTCCGTAAGAATGATCTCGTTACCACTTATTTACAGAATCAATGATTCGTGTGCTTGCGAGTATAAATAAAATTTCACAACAAGTTTTTAGCACCGTTGCCGGGGAGACATCGAAAAAAAATAAGAAAGCTCATTAAATCCAGGTTGGTTCAGTTCTTGTACTAGTTAATTTTTACTTATTGTGAATTTTTATTTTATTATTTTATTTTTTTATTTTTTTATTTATCTGTTTAGTCATAAAATAATATTATTTTTTGTTGTAACAATTTTCTTGTTAGTTTTTGCATATTTGAAAAAAAAAAATTTCCCAGTTTCAATAGTATTGAGTTGTGTTGAAATAATGCAGAAAATTTCAATTGGGTTACTGTAAAAACTCGGTTACTATAAGATAATTTGTTTGTTTTTCGGCAAAAAGTTGTTTTAATTTTCAATTTTTTTTCTTTAGCTTTTGGTAAAAAAGTTATATATATATATATATATATATATATATATATATATATATATATATATATATATATATATATATATATATATATATATATATATATATATATATATATATATATATATATATATTCTCTTTAATTATTTTTTTAAAAAATTATTTTTAGCATCTTTATTGTTTAAAAACAAAAAAAAATTAGAATAATTTTTTTTTTTGGTGTTACGTTGAATCATTTGAATTTTTTTTTAATTTTTTTTGAAGTTGATTCACATTGTCTATTTTATTTTTTGTTGATTCACATTGTCTATTTTATTTTTCTTTCTCTTTTGGTTTATAAGTATGATTAAATGCACAACTTAATAAACTCTATCAAAAAGGTCAATTATTCATCTGCTTAAGGAAACTGGAACTTAAGTAGTTCATTGTGACCCCCCAATTTTTCCTGGGAGCTTTATTAGTTGCATATTTTTCATTTTTATAAACTTTGAAAGATAAATTTTATTTTATTTTATTTTTACTGCATTCTCATTAATTTTTCTTTTATTATTATTTCTCTTTTTTTTTTAGTTTTATTTTCTTTTGTTTCATTTAACAGTTTGTATTAAAATAAGTTTATTTTATTTTATTAGTTTATTCTAACTTGGGAACGTGATTCAAAGTTTTGTTTGGCTAAAAAAGAATTATCCTTAAGTAATATTAAAATTAAATCATCAATAAAAATGTCTGGAGATGAAATAAATTGTGAAAATATGGAAAATCAAAAAAATAATAATGTTCATATTGAAAGAGAAAAAACTCTTATAGAATATTTTTCTCTTGTCACTGCCAATGCTCCCTCTTGTATAGTTTTACTTAAACTAATGCTACTCAGTTTGAGCTTAAACCATCTATAATTCAATTGCTACCATCTTTTTATGGTTTAGAGAGAGAAGATCCATACATGCACATTAAAGATTTCTTAGATATTTGATCCATATTTTGCTTCCAAAATTTTTCTGATGATTTAGTTAGGCTTAGATTATTTCCATTTTCACTAAAAGATAAAACAAAAGTCTGGTTAAATTCCCTTCAAGCAAGAACAATTACTAGTTATGATAAACTAGTTAATAAATTTTGTCAAAATTCTTTTCCATGTCCAAAACTAATAGTTTTGGGAGAGAAATATCTGAATTCTACCAAAAAGAGGAGGAAGAATTTTACAAGTGTTGGGAAGGTTTAATGATTTGATCTTAAAGTGTCCTCATCATGGTTTTGAAATTTAGAGATTGATGAAATATTTTTACAATGGTTTAATTCCATTAAATCATCAAATGATTCAATCCATGCATGGTGAAAATTTTTTGCATCTGCAAGGTAGTCAAGCATAAGAGTCACTTGAAACATTAGTTGTAAATTCTCAGCAATGAAATTGCTTAGATCCTAGAGCCAAACCCAATTATATAACCAAGAGAGGAGGCATTTATGAGATGAGAGAGAGAGGAAAGTGATTTGAAAACTACTATAGCTAGTTTATTTAGGAAAGTGGAAGCATTTGTCTTAAGACAATGAATCCTCAAACAAACACTAAGAGTTAGTTGTGTGCCTTATGTTCTAATACATCTCATACTGCTCAATTTTGTCCTTCAATGCCAAATTACCATGAAGCATTCTCTGAATAAGCAAATGCACTCCATTCTTATGAAAAATCATCTGATAGCCTATATGCCCCCACATATAATCCAAATTGGAGAAATCATCCCAATTTTTCATAGAGATAGAACCAGCCTCCAATGAATCAAAGTCATCAATATAATATATCCGATTAGCACATTGGTCATTCTAATCCACTATATCCTTAAAATGCTTCTCAATTCTCTACCCCACAGCAAAAGAAATCTTCTTTAAAAGATACTTTACAACAGTTCATGCAATCAACCCAACAAGTTCTGCAATCAAATTCTCAATCCATTTAAAAACTTGAAACATAATTGGGCCAACTTGCAATTGTTGTAGCTAAAAGGGAAAAAGGAAAATTTCCCAGTCAACCTGTTCCAAATCCAAAAGGTTAATATGAGGTAGGTTCATCAAGTTCTAATGACGAAATTAAGTTCATAACTACTCTTAGGTCTAGAAAAGGCATAGTCAAACCTGATTATACGCCTGAACCTCAAAAAGAGAATCAAAAGAGTCATTTTGAAATTTCACCATCTAAAGATTCAGTTGAAAAAGATAATCAATCATTGCCTTATGTTCCAAAAGCGCCTTACCTATAAAGACTTGTCTCAAAAGAGAAAGGTACCCAATACAGTGACATTATAGAGGTGTTTAAGCAAGTTAGCATTAATATTCCTCTTCTTGATGCTATTAAACAAGTACCTACTTATACCAAATTTTTGAAAGATCTTTATATAGTAAAAAGGAAAACAAATATTCCCCAAAAGGCATTTTTGATTGAACATGTGAGCTCCATACTCCAACATAAAACTCCTATTAAGTATAAGGATCCTGGTTGTTTGATAATTTCTTATACCATTGGTAATCATGAAATCAATCGAGCTTTACTTTATTTAGGAGCAAGTGTGAATTTGTTACCATATTATGTTTATCAGCAACTTGGGTTAGGAGAGTTGAAATCCACAACTATGATACTCTAATTAGCTCATAGGTTTATCAAAATTCTTAGAAGTTTCATAGAAGATGTTTTGGTCAAAGTTGATAAGTTTTACTTTTTAGTGGATTTTTTTGTTCTTGATACTTAGCCTATTGAAAACACAAAAGATCAAAATCCTATTATCTTAGGAAGACCATTTTTGGCCACATCCAATGCAATCATTAATTGTCAAAGTGGTGTTTTGAAATTGTCATTTGGGAATATGAATGTTGAATTTAATGTGTTTAATGTTGCTTACCAACCAATTGATAATGATGATTTGTGTGGAGTTAATATGATTGAAAGTGTGATTAACGATTATTTTTTAGAAATGAATAAAAATGATCCATTTGAGAAATGTTTAATTCAATTTGGCATGGACTTAGATGTTAAAAATTCAATTAGTAAGGTGAATTCTTTATTAGAATCTGTTCTATTAATGGATATAAACAAATGGAAAGCCAAAATTAAACCTCTATTTCCCATATAATCTAAAGAGTTAATTTCTGAATCACAAAAGTTAGACTTAAAACCATTGCTTGAGTCACTGAAATATTCATTTTTCGGACCATCAGAAACTTTGCCCTTTATCATAGCATCTAATTTAGAGGTTGAACAATAAAATAAACTGATTGATGTTTTGAAAGATCATAAAGAAGTAACATGGTGGACAACTTCAGACATTAAGGGTATTAGTCCTTCAATTTGCATGCATAAAATTCATTTAGAAGACAATGCTAAACCTAGCTGTGAATTCCAAAGATGATTAAATCTCAATATGAAAGAGGTTGTTAGAGCTGAGGTGATAAAACTTTTAGATGTAAGTGTCATTTACCCTATTTCTGATAGTTCATGGGTGAGTTATGTACAGATAGTTCCAAAGAAATCTGGCATAATAGTAGTGAAAAATGATGAAAATGAACTAATTCTCACTTGAATCCAAACTGGATGATGTGTTTGTATTGATTATAGGAAGTTGAATGTTGTCATAAGGAAAGATCATTTCCCACTTCCTTTCATTAATCAAATGCTTGAGAGATTATCTAGTCATGCATACTATTATTTTCTTAATGGTTACTCTGGATATAACCAAATCCCAATTGCACCTGAGGATCAAGAGAAAACCACTTTCACTTGTCCTTTTGGGACCTTTGCCTATCGACGCATGCCTTTTAGGTTATGTAATGCACTTGCTACATTTCAGTGCTGCATGATAAGTATTTTTTTTTTATATGGTTGAGTATTTTCTTAAGATATTCATAGATGAATTTTTTGTCTTTGGTTCTAGCTTTAATGGATGTTTGCATCATTTGACCTTGGTTTTGATTAGAAGTAAAGAGAAAAATCTTGTGTTAAATTGGAAAAAATGCCATTTTATGGTTAAAAAGGGAATTGTTCTTAGTCATGTAGTGTCACAACTAGGAATTGTGGTAGATAAAGCAAAGATATACTTAATCTCTAGCCTTCCTCCACCCCTCACTATAAAAGAAATTCGATCCTTTTTAGGCCATGCTAGTTTATATTGTAGATTCATCAAGATGGTTACTCTAGATATAACCAAATCCCAATTGCACCTAAGGAGGTTCAAGAGAAAACCACTTTCACTTGTCCTTTTGGGACCTTTGCCTATCGAGGCATGCCTTTTAGGTTATGTAATGCACCTGTTACATTTCAGTGCTGCATGACAACTATTTTTTCTGATATGGTTGAGTATTTTCTTGAGATATTCATGGATGATTTTTTTGTCTTTGGTTCTGGCTTTGATGGATGTTTGCATCATTTGACCTTGGTTTTGATTAGAAGTAAAGAGAAAAATCTTGTGTTAAATTGCAAAAAATGCCATTTTATGGTTAAAAAAGGAATTATTCTGGGTCATGTAGTGTCACAACAAGGAATTGTGGTAGATAAAGCAAAGATATACTTAATCTCTAACCTTCCTCCAGCCCTCACTATAAAAGAAATTCGATCCTTTTTAGGCCATGCTAGTTTATACTATAGATTCATCAAAGATTTTAGTAAAATCTCCCACCCCTTGTGTAACTTACTTGCAAAAGATATACCTTTTATCTTTGATAATGAATGTCTTTAAGCCTTCAAAAGCTTAAAATCTTATTGACATCTACACTTATTATTAGACAACCTAATTGGAGTATTCCCTTTGAGATAATGTGTGATGCCTCTGATTATGCCTTTGGTGCTGTTTTTAGGCCAATGAGTCAACAAGCTACCCGTCGTGATCTATTATGCAAGTAAAACTCTTACTGATGCACAACTCAATTATTCAACCACTGAGAAGGAGTTGCTTGCTGTAGTATTTGCCTTGGATAAATTTAGATCTTATCTTGTTAGATCCAAAGTCTTTTTCTGTACTGATCATGATGCATCGAAGTACTACTGATCATGCTGCATTGAAATACCTTTGACAAAAAAAGATGCTAAGCCTCGCTTGATTCGATGGATTTTGTTAATACAAGAGTTTGACCTTGAAATTCGTGACAAGAAAGGTTTTGAAAATGTTGTGGCTGATCATTTGTCTAAACTGATAGTAAAATCTATTGATAAGGATTGTCCCATCAAAGAGACTTTTCCTGATAAACAACTCATGTCCATATCACAGTTACCTTGGTTTATTGATATTGTGAATTATCTTATTACTGGTCATATGCCAAGCTATTAGAGTAACCAAGATAAAACAAAATTTGTAGCTAAGGTAAAGAAATTTTTTTGGGATAATCCATACTTGTTTAAATATTGTCCAAATCAAGTGATTAGGAGATGTGTGCCTGAAAGTGAATAAAGAAACATTATCTCCTTTTATCATGACCATACTTGTGGAGGCCACTTTAGTACAAAGAAAACTGCTGCAAAAATTTTGCAATGTAGATTTTATTGGCCTATATTGTTTAGAGATACCCATGTGTATTATAAATCTTGTGATTGATGCCAAAAATTAGGAAGTATTTTCTATAGAAATATAATGCCTTTAAATCCAATTCTTATGGTTGAATTATTTGATATTCAGGGTATTGATTTTATGGGACTTTTTCCTAATTCCTTTAGTAATTTGTACATCATTGTTACTATTGATTATGTATCTAAATGGGTAGAGGCAAGTGCATGTAGAACAAATGATCATAAGGTTGTGCTGAAATTTTTGAAAGAACATATTTTTTCTAGATTTGGTACACCACGAGCAATCATTAGTTATGAAGGAAAGTACTTTTGTATTAGGCATTTTGAGCATTTAATGAATAAATATAGCATTACTCATAAAGTAGCTACTCCTTATCACCCACAAACAAGTGGTCAAGTTGAAATTTCAAATAGGAAAATCAAACTCATTCTTGAGAAAATAGTTAACCCCATTAAAAAATATTGGTCTTTGAAATTGCATGATGCATTTTGGGCTTATCGTACAACATTTAAAACCTCTATTGGAATGTCCCCTTTCATACTTGTTTATGGAAAATTATGTCACTTACCAGTTGAATTAGAACATAGAGCATATTGGGCAATCAAACAATTAAATTTCTCTTTAGATAAAGCTGGTGCTCAAAGAATGCTTCAATTGAATAAGTTAGAGAAAATTAGAAGTGATGCTTATGATCGTGCAAAATGGTATAAGGACAAGATGAAATTTTCCATGATAAAAATATTTTGAGAAAGTTTTTTACTCCTAGTCCAAAAGTCCTTTTATACAATTCTCGTTTGCATCTATTTCCTGGTAAGTTGCGTTCTCGATGGTCAGGTCTATTTTTGGTTCATACTACATTTTCATATGGAGCAGTTGAAATTGAAAATCCAAAAAATGGTAACGTATTTAAAGTTAATGGACAAAGATTGAAACCATTTTTAGAGCTGGAACCAATAATAGTGGAAGAAGCATTTTTAAGCGATCCTATTTATTAGGATCAATTCAATTCATTTATGTCATTTTTTTTTCTTTGTCATTTTTTCTTTGTGTGACTAATTTTTTTTTATATTTGTGAAGCCTCACCTGAACACTGGTCCAATATGCTAAGTGGGATTGAAATGCTCATTTGGGTTTGAACTCACGATGGAACCCTCAGGTTCAAATTGGTTGATTTTGAAAAGAGTTGCCAACTTAATTTTATTTTATTTGGGAAAATATTAAGGGAAAAACTCAATTTGAATCTAATTAATATCCTAAAGGAAAAGATCACTAGTCTTGAAACCAAAGAGGATTAAATTTTTAGTTTATTTAGAAAAATAATTAGTTTAGCAAATTTAATATAAAATGACTTAAAATAAATTTCATGAATAGTTTACATAATGCATGAATAAATAAATAGATAAATAAACATTCATTCAAAGTGAAAAAGCAAATAAAGTAAATGAATTAACTTTACAATTCAAAACCAAAATAGGAGATACTTCCTCTAGCCCTTATAGGTTCTAGGGAAGTCACACATTCCCCAAAATTATTCTAAAGTAATTATTAATGAAAAATATTGCAAAAGAAAGACAAAATCAATATCATAAAAAAAACAAACTAAAAGCAAATATTGCAAAGAAAATAGCTGATTGATAAAATAACATACAAGAGAATGATTACATTTTATTTAAATTGGATTTGATGCTTTAAACAAGTAAGCCTACGTATCCCTTTGAATTGGAATCAAAATGCACGTAGTTTGCCCTTTTTGCAAAAGGGTTAGTTTAACCTAGCCATTTTATCACGTTTCAGTTCATTGATTGAAAGGTGAGTTAATTGATTAAATCAGATTGATTAACAAGTTGTTAATTAGGTCATGTTTTAATTAACAAGTAGATATATCAATTCAAATTGCTTACCAAGTTAATTAAATCAAATTCTAATCAACATCCCTCAAATAATGAAAGAAAATGATAAAACATGCAAAGCAAATAAATAATAAATGAAAAGAATAAACTAAGTAATCCTAAGAAAATGAAACAAAACAAAACAAAATAATAAAAGAAGAAAATAAATACCTTACGAGGACAAGGCTTGGGATGGAAGGCATGTGAAGTGGACGACCAGATTGTAATTCTACCTTCTCAACTTAGCGGAATGACAACCTTCGAACGATGACTCGGACGGCATATTCGGGAGTTCCTTGGACTGATTTGAGGAGAGCTACCTTAAAACGACCACCCAAATAAAAATTTAACTAAAAAGTTTGTTCTTTTCATACTAAACTTGTGAAGATGGTTCGCTTGATGCAAAGGCTAATCAAGCAAACTATGAAGTTAACAGGTGAAAAAAATGGAATGGGAGGACCCCTATATATAAGAGAGAGGTTGGGGGAAGGTTTAATGCACTTTTGATGTGGGAAAAGTGCACAAAATGAAGAAAAATGAAAAAAATATGAAAAACCCAACTGCTGTAGCTAGAAGCCCTACGGCAGCCGCAGGGCAGCAGCTCCAGGCTGAATTTCGCCCATTTTGCTATTTTTGGCCCATTTTCACCTGTTTCAACTCCGATTTAAGCCTGATTTGATTCTATAGATTCATAATCGAGTGTCGGTTGTCTAGAGGTACTAATTTAAGGGTTCACAATATTTCACATTTGTTCTGTAAGCATAGAATATAAACTTTTCAGCTAGATATGGAAGCATTTCTTGCTACACTTAGAAATAGGTTTCCAACTCTTCCCCAAGATGTATTCAGAAAAATTGACGAATGCAAACTGAAAATAATGAAGGCATTTAGACATCTGAATTTTTCTGAAGATATTTGTTGGATCATAGAAGCTAAAGTACGACTAGTAGGTGAGTGTGATGAATCATTTGTTAAATGTTTGCCAAGTATGGGGAGAAGTTCTTACTCAAAGAATAGGAGAGCTAAGAGAATGGGAGTCTGCTATAAGTGTGCAGGATGAAATTGCAACACATGCTATAGAAAAATTAGATATGCATCCATAAATCGAGAAGACAAAATTCAATTTATAAAGGATGGACTGAGTAAGAGTCTTTGGATAATATCCTGCAGACTCTTGAGATGCATCCGTATGGAAAAATTCAACGTACTCTTTTAGATTTATTGAACTTATTCAAAGAAGAGAAACAATGTTATAGTCTAGGAAATCTGATATTAAAAGACCCTGTTTACCAGTTAATAAGAAAATTGGATAGGAAGCGTATCCTCGACTTATATAAGGCATTTAAGCCATTATTGGATGTAAAACCAGAAGAAGTGTGAGCCACAGTCACAACTACTGTTCATGATTAGGTGTATCATTAACTTTTTGACTTTTGTGCATTTTTCAATACTCTGCAGTTACTTTTTGAATTTTCAGCACCTAGATTTTCTTTTCCTGCAGCTTTTTCTATTTTAGTCAGCTTTTTAATCTTTCAATGTCTGCTTTTAGCTTTTCAATATTTTCTATTTGACGTTTGCACACATAGCATTGATTATTTTTATTTTTTATTTTTATATTTTTTCTATCAATAATTATTTTACCCTATTGAACTGTTCTTTTACTCTACTAGTTTCTTTATATGCACATTCATTATTTTCAATATGCAAACAAGCCCTTGAAGAAATCTAGGAACCAAAAAAAAAATGGTAAAACCCTCAACAAATAAATTCAAAACTATTTATGTCTTTTGTAGTCCAAACTCTAGCAAGAAAATAGAGTACTTGATAGCAGCTAATGAATTTGATAGGATTTTAGTTGAATGAAAAATTGATTTGGTGTTTGGGGGAGGTACTTTAAGGCTAAGGGGTTGTGTCGCAAGTTCTGCATATATTGGAGGTAGTAAAGTCCTAAGAATAATTCTAAAGGCTTTGGCTCAAAATAAACACATCACAGGTGGAACTATATGTAATAAGTTACAAGTCATGAGCATGTACGAATGAATGATATACATGAATCTCAATACTGATGCTTTTGTAGTATTACCTAGTGGTTTAGAAACATTTGAAGATATCTTTACCATGCATCTTGGATCCAATTAACTATTCTTTAGAAGCCATTGGGATTACTTAATGTTGATGGTTTTGGTAATAGTTTACTATCTTTTCTCGATCATGTTGTGGAACAGGGTTTTATAACATCAGCGAGTTGACACATTCTAGTCTCTGCTTTAACTATTAATGAATTAATTGACTAACTGCAAAAATTTATACTTGAACCTAATCCATTAATGGCGCAGGTGGTCTGGCACCCTAGGGTCAGTAGCAGCAAGAAGCATGGACTAGATTTGAATTTTCAGTTGTAACTTCCCTAACTCTTATAGTTTTTCTTATTGCATTTTTTTTTACACCTAATCAGCGAAGTCCCCTACTCCTTATTTATCTATAGCAGACATTGGGGACAATGTCTCAGCTAAGTTTAGAGGTAGAAAAACTGTTATTTTAAAAAAAAAATTGTGTTTTCTCAATTTTTTATAAGGTCTGATTCACTAAAACTTTAGATGACAGAGTAAAGAGTTACTTTTATACTCTTAAGTGTTTGTATTTTTTTTTTTATGATTTTTTTCTAGTTTTAAAAAAAAATTCAATTACTGTGATGAGAATTGAGCTTTAATATCATGACTTTGACTGGCAATTTATATTAATTTGAATTTTGAGGACATTCTTTGGTTTATTTACTTTTACAATGATTATACTCAACTCTTTTATCACAATAGCCATGATTGTTCTAGTATGTTAAAATAAGTGTGTTCTTATACATTTACCTTAATGATCATTTTAATTTCGATTTGAAAAAATTATATATTAGAACATTCCCTTGAAGTCTTTCGAGGGAACAACTGATCCAGCATTACTTGTGAAATGATTAAGGTATTAGAATTTTTACCACAAAGCCAAATAAGTTTATGTTCTAGGAGAATATCCCTTTAGTGAGTCAATTTGCGCCTACATTGATTAACTTTTTTCTTTGGTAATCACATCTCTCACTTAGCCTAAACATGATTATATCTTTACCCTTATTTTAAAGATGAATTAAAGCTAAAAAGACAAATTTTATGAGCAAGAGACACTTTTTAAAAGTTTGAGATAGAAATAATAAGACAAATTAATGGAGTAATGAAAATTAAAAAAAAAAAAGAAGTAAAAAAAAAATCTTGAGTATGAAGATCAAAGTTTAGATATTACAAGTGGAGGTTTGAATAAAGTAAAGGCCAATACAATAATAGTTGACTACGTTTTATATGCTTTTATGGATTTTGAGAAATGTCTCTTACAAAATACTATGATGTTTTTAACTCTATGAAGTCTTTAGAACTTGTGTAATCTCCTATCCCTTTCATTCTTTAGCCACATCAATACCCCTCAGCCCCATTACAACTAATATTTAAGACCTTTTGATCTCATGTGATGCCTTCAAAATAGTGGAGATTTGTACCAAAGGGGAAGCTTATGATAATTATTTATTAGAGAAATTGAATGATTGTTATTGTAAGGTTACAAGAATTTTACTTGTTTGAAGCATGCATATCACATTTACCATTAACATTGGCTACTTTCACTTGAGTATAATTGTTATAAGATGAATTAACTTTTGAATGGATATGTATTCAATTTAATACTTGTTTGATTTCAAAGCTGCAATATCTTATTGTTCTCTGAAATAAATAGTTGAAAGTTTAGATTTTTATAGGCGTTTATGGGTATCACCGCTGGAAGCCCTCACGAGACTACAACTCATCCTCTATAGGCTATCTAGAGGTTTAAAGGCTTATTGCATTTGATAAATGTAATTGTGATTTCTTACGAAAGTAGACTAGTTTAGATTTTATTTTTTTGGTCGAGGACTAACAAAATCTAGGTTTGGAGGTATCTGATGAGCATAATTTAATACATATTAATAGTTGTTAAATTTATTTTTTATTGTTCATTTATTAAATAAATATTTTTATTTAATGATATTTTTATGAAACAGGAAATAAAATGGTGAAAGCTTGAAAATTGAGTGAAATTATAGTCTTTTACTTACATAAATAATAATAATAATAATAATAATAATAATAATAATAATAATAATAATAATAAATTTTGTAAAAGAAATAATTTTTCAACAAAACCAACTAAGCCATTTTCTTTTCTTTTGACAAAAGATATCATCTTCAAATGTGCAATGGAGAATAAAGATATACCAACCATCCTTATGCAAGCCAACTAAAGAAAACAAATGATTCAAAAATCAAAGTCATACATTTGATGCTAAGGAAGAGAAAAATTGCAAAATTCAAGTCATCACCAAACATCCATATGCAATCTAACTAAGGAAAACAAATAATTCAAAGTTCAAAGTCACACATTTTATGCTAAGGAAGAAAAATCTTTTCAAAATTGGCTTCATCATCAACTCTCCATCTAGTCATTTATGCTTATAAATAGAAGGGAAATGACTTAGAAAAGAAGGGCTTGTGAGGGAAAGAAATTGAGAAAATAAGGAAGAAGTTGAGATTTCAAGATTAAGAATCCAAATTGTTAAAATGGGTTCTTTTGTTTATTTGTTATTTTAATTATATCTTGCTAAGTTTTAATTTTACTAAGGTAGATGATGAAACCATGTTAAATTATTAATTTCTATTTTGTATTGATTCTAAGTATTTTGCAATTTAATATTTATGATTTTGGCTTCATTTGATAATATCTTTTTATCAATTCTATCATGTATTTTTTATTGTTAGGAAAATTATCTATACTTGATTTTTATTGAAAGAAAAGTAATTTTCTTTGATTATGTATTTTCCATTAAATTGTATACATATAATGCTTAGAAATTACATTTTTGAAGTGAAGGAAAATCTATTTGAGAATTTAATAAAATTGAACTTAGTGATAAAATCAATAGAAGATAGAAAGATTGATTTCTAAACTATCATTTAAAAATTAGAATCAATATGTTATAAAAATTATAAATTAAACATTGGTGAATTCTGAAACTTTGGTAATATTTTATCTGAATTTTATTTCACAAGTTCAACTACCTTTTATGTGTTATTTTGACATTTCTATTTTACATTTTTTTATCATTATCTAAAAATTATTTGGAACTAGATTAGGATTAAATTAATGTGGTTTAATTAAGTTTTTTTATAATTCCTTTCATAATTCTCTCCATGGGAACGATATCGTTATCACTTATCTACAGAATCAATGATTTGTGCGCTTGTTAGTACAAGATTTTTTTATACCATACTTCGCACGTTAATATCCATTACGACTCATTAAACCTCATTAGAAATATAAATATTTATTCTAAACTTTTATTTTTTCTTATTAAAATTTTAATGACCAGTATTTTATTACTTAAGTATAAAATGATATAAAACTTCTCAAATAAATATCATAAGGCTGAAATCTTATTAGTCGACTTTTAAGATTATCATAAAGCAATATTTATATAACTTGATTATTAAATTCACTTTAGTTGTTGAATCTAATTTAAGTTAAATTTATATATAAAAAACATAAAAATATAATGAAAATATAATTATACACAATAAATACTTCCTCTGTTCCATAATATTTATCGTTTAAGATTTCGGCACAAGGATTAACAAAGTTATTAAATTGACATAATTCTAATATAAAAAAATTAAAATATTTTTTATTGATTTTGATGTAAAGAAATAAAAATAATTAATGCATAATATTTAGTGGAGAATAAATGAAGAGTAAAATTAAAAAAAATAATAAATATATTCTTGAAATTCTAAAACTACATATAAATTAGAACAAAAAATTTCTTTAAAACGACAAATATTATGAAACGAATGGAGTATTATCTAAGTTGTATAATCGTGCATGTTTAATACAATTAGAATAATGATACAAAATAATTATAAATCCTATATAAATATATAAATGTATTTTAGAATAATATATACACAATATTCAAAAAAGACTAAAGCATATCTAAATAAATTACTTTTTACAATTTTATATGATATTCTTATATTTAACAATATGTTAGAGAAAAAAACGTAAATGAATTGACAAATACTTTTTATTATAATTTTCTAATTTATTTTGTTATTGTTATGCTAACTATTTATTAATTATAGGTTGATTTTTATGTTAATACTTGGTATATTTAATTTTTTTTTATAATTTTAATGTAGGTTGTATGTTTTTATTAATTTTTTATGTTGTATGTTTTTATTAATTTTGATAAATTTTGATTTTTTTGACACATTATAGCTTAACTTCTATTCATCTGGAAAATCAATAACAATCTTTCTAATGTGTTTTTATAAATTTAATATCAATATTAATTCAATATTAATTATATACAATTGATTTATTATGTGATATCATATTATATCATAAGCCCAAAAAAATCTATTTAATTATTATATCACATGAATACTTATGAATATTTTAAATTTGATGTTATGAATAATAATCACTAAATTAAAAATTTTGTAATTTTGATTCATATTTAGTTAATTTTTGAGAATGATTAATTAATCTCTTCCATAATGAAAATTGTAAGTAAATTTAAATGTTTATAAAATCATAAATAAATTAATTTTTTTAAAAAATATACTATTATAAATAGAAATTTTGACATTTAATAATAAAATAATAAGATTTTATTTATTGTTGTTAAATGAACTCTCAATTAATGTATCTTATTTTTCTATTGCGTCTTCTTATAGAACCAAAAATAATTTTTATAATCTACAAATTATTACTAATGGTTAAAATAATTAATTTTAAAATTTATAATGGGATAAAGTAATAATTTACAAAATAAAAGTCAAATTATAATTTTTCTAACTTGTTAATGTTCGAATAATTAAAGTCAAAAAAATTTCTCTAACTTCTAAATATTTGAAAAAATGATTTTGCTCATTATTATTAAATAGATTATCAATTAGTGCTTCTTTTTTTTCTGTGGCGTTTTTTTATAAAATCAAAAGTAATTTTTCTAATATATAAATTATTACTAATAGTTAAAATAACTAATTTTAAAATTTATAATGTAATAAAGTAATAATTTACAAAGTGAAAGTCAAATTAGATGTCTTTTTATAGAATCAAAAGTAATTTTTCTAATTTATAAATTATTACGAATAGTTAAAACAACTAATTTTAAAATTTATAATATGACAAACTAATAATTTAAAAAATGAAAATCAAATTAGAATTTCTCTAACTTGTTGATATTTTAATAATTAAAGTAAAAAAAATTTCTCTAACTTCTAAATATTTAAAAAAATTAAAAAAATATAAATTATTCTCATTAAATTCTTTTTTATTTTAATTAAATATAATTAAATATATATTAAATAATAATTATTTTATTCTCTCCTTATTCTAATTAAATTTATTTTTTATTTAAATTAAATTAGATAATTAAATTATTAAATTATAATAACTATATAATTATAAATTTGTAATATAAATAATTATTTATTAAATAATAATTATTTTATTTTTTCTTATTCTAATTGAATTCATTATTTTTCTTATTTAAATTAAATATAATTAGATATTAAATATAATTAATTATATATTAAATAATAATTATTTTATTCTTTCCTTATTGTAATTGAATTCACATTTCTTTATTTAAATTAATTATAATTAGATATTAAATATAATTAATTATATATTAAATAATAATTATTTTATTATTTCCTTATTCTAATTGAATTCATCATTTATTATATAAATTAAATATAATTATATAATTATATTATTTAATTAATAAATAATCAAATTGTCCATCATAAATACACAATTAAAAAGAACTTAGTGGGGGGCACATAAATAAATATGCTTTTCCTCAATTTAATTAATAAATGATCATATTATCTATCATAAATGTACAATTAAAAAGAACTTAGTGCATGACATATAAATAAATATGCTTTTCCTCCCCTATCGTACATTTATATATAGTATAGATTTAAATTGAATATAATTAGATATTAAATATAATTAATTATATATTAAATAATAATTATTTTTTTATTTTTTTATTCTAATTGAATTCATCATTTATTATATAAATTAAATATAATTATATTATTTAATTAATAAATAATCATATTGTCAATCATAAATGCATAATTAAAAGAACTCAGAGAGGGGCATATAAATAAATGTGTTTTTTCTCCCCCCTATTATACATTTATATATAGTATAGATAAATAAAATTTCACAATAAGTATCTCTTTTTTTTTTTAGCTTATTTTAATCATTCAAATGGAATATCTAAAATGGATCAACTGTATATATTTTGTATAGAATAATTTTATATCTCTTTAATAATATAATATTATATAGTCAGTATTTTAGTTATTAATTGTAGTGAGATATAAAGATAGTGAATGAAAAATTGTATAGAAAAACTATTATGACAATTTCTCACATTGTCATATATATATATATATATATATATATATATATATATATATATATATATATATATATATATATATATATATATATATATATATATATATATATATATATAAGAATTATATTCTTTAATGATTAAATATCATAAAAAATAAAATAGCATATGTCTATGTACCACTCACTGCTAATATTTTATAGCTAATCTTATTTAATATAAACTCATATAAAATTTAATTTAATGATTTTCTAATATTCCTATGATCGCTTAAAATCAATATATTATCATAATTTTAAACTCACTGCTAATATTTTATAGCTAATCTTATTTAACACAAACTCATATAAAATTTAATTTAATGATTTTCTAATATTTCCTATGAATGCTTAAAATCAATATATTATCATAATTTTAAACTATTTTGGTTAATAAAAAACAAAATGAAGTTAAAATTTATTTATAAGAATGTTAAAATAATTTAAAATAAATTATTATTTTCTTTTAAATTATAAAAAATTAAAAATATAACAATTAAAAATTATATAAAAGTTTAAAATTATTATGAGTTACGTACAGTGCTTTTTATTACTATTTTTTGTAAATATTTTTTTATAAGATCACTAATATATATATATATATATATATATATATATATATATATATATATATATATAATGTAGTAATATAAGTTGAATCTAACATAGTTTTATCAAATAGCTCGGCTGCTCGGGGCCCAAAACTCCAGCTATTTACGCCAAGCTCCTGCATTTCAAGTTTTTAAATTGCTTGCTTCAATTTCCACCCGCTCTGAGCTCTAAATAGCGAAATTCCGGCAACGGCACCGGCGTAGCCGCCACGATGATGAAACAGCTACATAAACAAGTAACTATAAATCACCGGCGAGATGAGGAGATCGCCAGTTCCCAAGCATCTTCATACTCACCAAAAACACTAAAACACCCTAGATCTCTCCCTAGATCCATCAATTATCTATTCAAAGAACAGCGCCTCCTCTTCATTCTCGTCGGAATTCTCATTGGCTCCACTTTCTTCATTCTACAGCCCACTCTTTCCGGCCTTGGCCCCTCTGAGCCCCAGTCTGCTCTCTCTAGATCCTTCTCCACCACCTCCACTGGCAACAGTCTCGGTTCTTCCTCTAGCTTCTCTCACAAACGTTCCTTCTCTGGTCGGGTTCCGGCGGGTATTGGTCGCCGTAGATTGCGAATTGTTGTTACTGGTGGGGCTGGGTTCGTTGGTAGCCATTTAGTGGATAAGTTGATTTCGCGTGGCGATGAAGTTATTGTAATTGATAATTTTTTTACCGGAAGAAAGGATAATTTGGTTCATCTGTTTGGGAATTCAAGATTTGAATTGATTCGACATGATGTTGTTGAGCCTATACTATTGGAAGTTGATCAGATCTATCACTTGGCTTGCCCTGCATCTCCTGTTCATTATAAGTACAATCCTGTCAAGACTATCATATCCTTTTTGTTGAATTTCTCGATTCTTGGATTATATGAGTTTTGTTTTCCATGTTTGTGTGATTGTTTTTGGTGAAATTTTGGTGGTGTTTTTAAAATCCTTGACTGTTAATTTTTCATTTACAAGACAAATGTGATGGGTACACTTAACATGCTGGGTTTGGCAAAGAGAGTAGGGGCTAGATTTTTGCTTACAAGCACGAGTGAGGTTTATGGAGATCCTTTAGAGCATCCCCAGAAGGAGACTTATTGGGGAAATGTAAATCCAATAGGTGAGCTGCTAGTAACTGCATTTATTTGTTTTTTTAGAAGAGCTAATCTTTTCCCTTCCTGCTTGAAATTGGTTAGGTGAGAGGAGCTGCTATGATGAAGGAAAACGGACAGCAGAAACCTTAACTATGGATTACCATCGAGGTGCTGATGTTGAGGTAACTGGCTTTGATACATAACTAAATATGAGCCATTATCATATTTGTTGATGTTCTATATCATTTCAAATATTTGATATCTTTTCGTAAATTTATCCATCAGAAAAATCATGAATTTCTGAAATTTTTATCCATCCTCGGCCTGTTTTGTGTTTGTTCAAAGTGTCATGAAGCTCAGTAGTCATTTATCTTCCAGCTATAATCTCATAATCAACCCTATTAAACAATTCAAAGGTCAATGATTCTGGATTGTACTGCTTTCTTGCATCGAGCATGAATTATAAATTTATACATACATGACTTGTATATATGTAGTTATGAATGATTCATGGACTTGTATGACTTGCGCTTCTGAAAGGCACCCATTTCTTGAAAGCATAAATGACTTGATTCTGTGCATTAAGTTTCCTGGAAGTATTTGCATTTTAAAATACCTTGTTCTCAAATTTTTTGAAAGGAAACAATCTAATAATTTGACTACAAAAACTAAAGATTTATGTAAAATCTGCTTGTTCTATCCATGATGTAAAAGCAAAGGACTGCAAAGATTGAACACCTATTCATTTTATGCTTAACAAAAAGTATTGGTAAATATCTGTTATCAAAAGAAAAAAAGTGTGCATGTTATTTTGCCAAGGTCTTCTTGGAGCACAGATTAAATGAAACATGGGCTGTTAATATAAATATGCAGGACACTTGTTTATCTAATGACATACACTCTTTCTTCTTTCAAATTTAGTTGTTTAATGAGTCTACATTTGGGATGCTTTTCTTAATGCTTTTTGTTTTCCCCCTTCTGGGATTGGATTTGGAAGTGTCCTGTAACATATATATACACATACATAAAACACATATATATACACACATATATATATATATATATATATACATACATGCAACACATACATATATACATACATACACACATATATACATATATATATATCTATATCTATATATATACATATATGTATACATATATATTTTCTTATGATAAGTCGAAAAGTCTTTCTTATATATATATACACATATATATATAAGAAGGACTTTTCGACTTATCATGAGATGAGCTATTCGTGCTTGCTAGGCTTATAACTGTAAGTCCATTTTTCCCTTGAGGACCTTAATGAATCAAAGTTTTGCTGATCTGTGGCTGGAGAGACTGTCAACTTTTTAATTGTTCTTCTACACTTCATCTTGGGTCTATTATCACATTTTAATTTTTTTTTTATGCAAGATCAGTGTCATATAACTTCTCTTAATCGGAAGAATATGATTGTGATCAAAACTTATCTAAATAGGATGAGATTCTAATGAAAGTTACTTGCTTATTACCATGTATGGGTTAGTCCTGCCTATATTCCTGCAATTAACTTTTGGTTTAATGATGGCTCTTATGGTTTGCAGGTCCGCATTGCTCGCATTTTTAATACCTATGGGCCTCGCATGTGTTTGGATGATGGCCGTGTTGTCAGCAATTTTGTTGCTCAGGTATGATCTTCCATTGATAATTTAGCATTGACTGGTGGCAATTAACTTACATTTTGATTTGGGGATGCTATTTTAGAAGTTTATTATTTCTAACTATTTTAAGAATGGTTCTCAGGCCATCCGCAAACAACCATTGACTGTTTATGGTGATGGGAAGCAAACCAGGAGTTTCCAATATGTTTCTGATTTGGTATGGCAGATGAATAATTATGAATTTTCTCTATGATGTAATCTTTTTGTTATGAATTTTCTCTATGATGTAATCTTTTTATGTAAGACTGCTCTGTACGCATTATCCCAGTTGCTATGCTAATCAATTTTTTATATGGAATTTTGAAGTAACAGGTTTTTAAATTCATAACAGAACTTATAGTTGAATAGTGTTGGCTGTCATCTTGATATCTAAAATTGGCATGATATTCTGGTAACAGGTTGATGGACTGGTGGCATTAATGGAAAGTGAGCATGTGGGGCCTTTCAATCTTGGCAACGCAGGGGAGTTCACGATGCTGGAACTTGCTGAGGTTTGCTTTTATTTGAATTTATTCAATTTGTTTATTCTGTAAACGGACATGGATCCTTTTTCATTGTTCTCCTTTATCTTGTTCTTTCCAAGACCTAAGTTGAGAGGACAGATATTAGAACCCTTTCAAGACTTACATTGGCATGCTCAAAGTTTGTTTTTCATTTAATATGAAGGTTGTCAAAGAAACAATTGATTCAAGTGCAACAATAGAATTTAGACCGAATACTGCTGATGATCCACACAAGAGGAAACCAGATATCAGCAAAGCAAAGGAGCTGCTGAACTGGGAGCCCAAAATTTCATTGAGAGACGGATTGCCTCTTATGGTGAATGACTTCCGGAATCGCATTTTGAATGAAGATGAAGGAAAGGGAATGAATTGAAATGACAGCGAAATGAGTATGTATAGTGTGAAGAGTTTATCTGTATCTTGATTCTTTTCGCAATTCCCATTCACAACCTATGTTAATGTGGAAATTATAGCAATATGCCTATAGGAAGATGTATCTTTTATTTTTTCCATATTATGTGCTTTTTATTACAAAATTATCGTTTTAGTTTTCATTGTAATTTTTGAACAATTTTTTTTTTCCTTCTAGTACACATGAAAGGCTATGCCAAATTGCAAGTTTTGGTATCATGAGGAAATGGATAAAATGAGAACATGGTAATGAAATTATATTTTTCCCATCTTATCTTGCTAATACGGTGAATTGTTGAGATTCTAGGTCTCCTGTTGGATCCATGTACTTGTTGGTTTTGGATTTTGTTTATATTGTTGGATATAATTGTTAATTTGTATTTGATACCTGCAAGGTATATAATATTTCTTGAAAAAAATAAATAGTGAATTGCCGGAATGGTTTGTGGTCCATTTCAGATTTGAAGGTTTTTTTTTTTTTTTAAGAAAAAAAAATTTCGTAAAATGAAAGGATCATATAAAATAGATATGCAAGATATTGCATAGTTATATAAATTTAAATTGAAAAAATATTTTTTCCAACTTAATTTTTCTTTTATTTTTTATTAAATATTTGTATTAATTATTTTTATTTCTTTACATTAAAATTTTTTTTTAAATATTTTAATAATAAAAATTTATTTTAATCTTTTAATAAATTTTTAATTTGTGTACCGAAATTTACATAACCAATATTTTAAAAGAGAGGAGTACAAAACAACTCATCATTCCCATAATGAAGTGACTTGAAGTCCTATGAAACATGCATAAAAAGTTAGACTAGCTAGAAGTCATTGCCCCCTCCTTATATTGTTTAGTTAATGTGAAAATTTGCACCCAAAATAATTGCCTCTTCCTTATATTGTTTAATGTATTTTATATATTAAAGTAATTTTTTTTAAATACTCTCCGTCCATAAAAGATTGACTTATTTTTTTTTAATATTTATTTTAAAGTATAGGTCACTTTCCTCTTTTAAAAGATAATTAATTTATTAATTTACTAATATATCTTTATTTAATTTATTTTAATATTAATGCACTACATTTTTATTGACTAACTATTAGTTAATTTTATTGAACAATTAACCAAACATACATGCATCTTTCCATATTCCTTATCAAAGAAAAGGGTTAAATTGCTAGCACATTAGTCAATAATAAAATTTTATTTTTATCAAAATAATGAAATTTTATTGGTTTTGAAACTTAATATTAAAAAATTAAATAATAGTAATTTTCGAGATAATCATTTACTAATATAAACGAAGGGGTATTTGTGGAAAATATTAAATAAAAATATTAAACTAAATTAATTTTTTTTTTAAATTTTTGTGAAAGTAGTAGGCCTATCTTTTCCAAATGGGAGTAATTAATATTATTAAATAGAATATATTTATATTTTGAATATGATAATTAGAATCAATTATAATATAAGTTATAAAGATAATGTAAGTTGGTAAAATTTAATTGGCTACTTGCAATATATTTTGATCTTTTATTTTTGTTTAATGTAATGAGTAATAAAATATAAACTAGTTAAAAAAATAAAACATGTAATTAAAAAATATTGTAGTAATATTAAAAATGGTTTCGGGAAAATTGAAATCAAATTTACAAATTAATTAAATTATTGTTAGTTTAGTAATTATTCTATTATATATCGTGCATGTTTAATATAATTAGAACAATGACGTAAAATAATTATAGATTTTATATAAATATATGAATGTATTTTAAAAAGTAATATATATACAATATTGAAAGAAGACTCAAGCATATCTAAATAAATTATTTCTTACCATTTTAAATAATATTCTTATATTCAACAATATGTTAGAGAAAAGAAAGTAAATGAATTGATAGATACGTTTTATTATAATTTTCTAATTTATTTTGTTATTGTTATGCTGACTAAATATTAATTATAGGTTGATTTTTATGTTAATATTTGGTATATCTATTTTTTTCTCATAATTTGAATGTAGGTTATATGTTCTTATTAATTTTGATAAATAATAAATTTTGATCTCTTTGACACATTATAGCTTAATTTATATTCCTCTAAAAAATTAATAACAAATTTTCTAACGTGCTTTTATAAATTTAATATCAACATTAATTCAATATTAATTTTATGCAATTGATTTATCATATGATATCATATTATATAATGTGATATAATATTATATCATAGGCCCCAAAAAATATCTATTTAATTGTTATATCACATAAATATTTGTGGATATTTTAAATTTGATGTTACAAATAATAACAATAACAGATAATCATTAAATTAAAAATTTTGTAATTTTGATTTCTTATTTAATTAATTTTTAAGAATGATTAATTAATTTTTTGTAATAAAAATTTTAAGTAAATTTAAATATTTATAAAATTACAAATAAATTGATTTTTTTAAAAGAATATACCATTATAAATAGAAATTTTAACATTTAATAATAAAATAATAGAATTTTGCTCATTATTATTAAATAAACTCTCAATTGGTGCATGTTCTTGTTCTGTTATGCCTTCTTATAAAATCAAAAGTAATTTTTTAATTTATAAATTATTATTAATGGTTAAAACAATTAATTTTGAAATTTATAGTGGAACAAAGTAATAATTTACAAAATGAAAGTCAAATTAAAATTTCTCTAACTTATTAATATTCGAACAATCAAAGTCAAAATAATTTCTCTAACTTCTTACTATTCGAAAAAACATGAAAAAATAAATTATTCTAATTGAATTCTTTTTATTTAAATTAATTATAATTAACTATATATTAAAAGATAATTATTTTATTCTTTTCTTTTTTTTCCTTGCGCTAATTGAATTCGTTTTTTCTTTATTTAAATTAAATTAAATTAGATAATTAAATTATTAAATTATAATAATTATATAATTATAAATTTGTAATATAATTAATTATATATTAAATAATAATTATTTTATTTTTCTTATTCTAATTGAATTTATTATTTGCTTATTTAAATTAAATATAGTTAGATATTAAATATAATTAATTATATATATTAATTGAGAGTTTATTTAACACTAATGAGCAAAATCATATTATTTTATTATTAAATATCAAAATTTCTATTTATAATGGTATATTCTTTTAAAAAAAATTTGTTTGCAATTTTATAAACACTTAAATTTATTTAAAATTTTCATTATAGAAGAGATTCAAAATATATCAAAATTGAAATTGAAAGTGAATTGAAAATCATTTATAATATAATGAATATTTTTAATTTTCAATCAAAAATATTTTTTTGAAAAATAAAATATCTTTAAAAGTAATAACTTAATAATCAAAATATATTACTAATTCTTTTAAAAAAATAAAATATCTTTAATAATAATGTAATAATTAAAATATATTACAATATATTTTAAAATTTAAGAGTCACCATATTATTATATATATGTGGTCAAAGCCAAAAAAATATTAATAACATGTTATACCATTTAAGAATCATTAACAAGCTATACTCGCTAACAAGTTATACTATTTTTAGAAGTATAACTGGTTATATTATTAAAGACTTGTTATATTAATATTATAACCTATTTAATGATATTACAAATATATAATTATGTTTAAAATTTAGGATGCCATATGAAAAACTCAGAAAAAAAAAAAAATGATAGAACTTATCATTTCTCTCATAAATGGAAACACAAAGAAGTGTTTAATGGCTAATTTCATAATTATAAACACCAAAGATGCTCCTATGGAGTATATTACCTGATTTATATATATTGTATAGACTAAATAAAATTAAAGGCATTCATAAAATTTAATAGACAAAATTCCAATTTAAATATACTCATTTAATTTACTCTTTATGCTAACCTTAATATGAAATAGAAAAAATAAATAAATAAATAAACATACTAACCTTGATATCAACTAAAATCAATTGTTTTAATTAAAGTCCACTATTGCTGAATTTTTCTACAAAATTCACTTATAGAACCATAAGTTACTCCATTTCATTTTATAAAGTTTAAGACTATGGATTGTTTGATTTTTCTAAATTGTTTGCCATGATGACTTAAAAAGTTAATGAGAATAAAAGTTTATGGATTAGATTGATGAAGACAATAACTATGTATATCTATATAGAGCAAATTTAATGTAATATTAGTAGGAGAAAAAAATATAATTTACCTAAAAAAATAGAGTTCTATTAAGATTAATAATTTTAATGTCCAAAGATAATTCTATTAGGATTAATAATTTTAATGTCCAAATCTAAATAGTAACCTAATGAAATATGAAAGAAAATTAAAATTTGACCTAGCGAAATATGAAAGAAAATTAAAATTTGAGTATTCGAACAATATAAATAAACAATAAATCTTAAAAAGTAAATTAGATTCCTTTAAAAAAAATAAAATTAGATTTATAATGGTATAATTTATTTATCAGGATAAAATAAAATCAGATTTATGATTTATTACATAAAGTTCTATTATATATTAGATTTATTTAATCTTAAAAAATAAAATAATTTTAATAAATAATAGTCAAAGAATATATTACTCTAAAATTAAATATACAATTAATAAGAGTAGAATAAGAAATATATAAGTAAATGTGCTTTTTCTTCCCCTACTCTATGTGTGTGTGTGTGTGTATGTATATATATATATATATGTATGTATGTATATATATATATATATATATATATATATATATATA
>CANTUT010001387.1:40000-75000 GCA_947687605.1 Reutealis trisperma
CAACAACCTATTCCTCCTGTTCCTGTTGCTTTAGTTGGTCCTCCAGTGGCTCCACCCCAGCCACCATATGTTCATCTAGCAGAAGAAATAAGTTATAAGAGATTCTTGAAACTGAAGCCTTCAGAATGCAAGGGTGATATGGAGCCTCTAGATTTCTTAGAAGAAATGGAAGATAAGGCCTAAATTATAAAGATTCCATATCAAAGAGTAGTGGAATTTGCTGGGTACTTAATGAAAGAAGATGCTAAGGAATGGTTTAAGAGGAGTATAGCTGGAATACTTAGGAATAATGAAGAGATTACTTGGGAGCAGTTTAAGGGGAAGGTGCTGAATGAATTCTTACTGAAAAATGTAAGGGAGGCTAGAGCTGTGGAATTCAAAAGATTAGTACAGACCCCAGACATGCCTATTTCTGATTATGCCAAAAAGTTTCATCAATTGAGCAAGTATGCTCTAGTTATAGTACCTAATGAAGATGCTAGAATTTAGCACTTTCGAAGAGGATTAATTGCACCTTTATTTAAAGTTTTAGCTACTCATGAATTTTACTCTTTCTCCAAAGTAGTCGACAAAGCAAAGATGATTGAGAATAGAGAGATGGAAGTAAAGACAATTAGAGAACAGAAGAAGAAAGTTAGGTTTGGAAGTTCCTCCAAACAAGGAAGAGATGATAGTGGAGTGAAGAGCATGGATATATCTGTATAGTCATCAAGAAACTTTAGAAGTCAACAAGGAAGATCTCAAATGAGATAGAATCCTACCAGATCAACTTCTTAGATGAGTTACAGTGCAGCTAATACCACTCCATCTAGAGTTTCTTTTCCCCTGTGTCCTGCTTATGGGAAGAAACATAAGGGCCAATGCTATGTAGGGATGGGTGTTTGTTTTGGTTGTAGATAGCTAGGACACTTTGTAAAAGATTGTCTGAGGGGATCTACAGTTAGACTATAGACTTCTCAATCCATAGTTTAGATGGAGAGATTTGAAAATAGTGGAATGCCGACAGGCAGAGGAAATGGTGGTAGAGGCATCGAGATTTGTAGAGGTTTAGGACAAGCTTCTAGATAGACTTTTGGTCAAGCTCCTATGGGAAGAGGCAAAGGAAAAGTATTTACTTTGACCCAACCAGAAGCACATGCCTTTAATATTGTGGTTACAGGTATTCTCCCTATCCAAACTTTGGATGCAAGAGTACTGTTTGATTCTGGAGTTACTCATTCCTTTATTTCTTCATGTTTTGCTAAGAAACTATTTGTGGCATGCAAACTGTTAGAAAATCCATTAGTTGTGTCTACACCTTTGGAAGGAGAAATAAAATTTTAGTATGTTTTTCCTTCTTGTATAGTGAGAATTGATGATAGAGAACTAGAAGTTGATTCGATTGAATTGCCAGTGTTAGAGTTTGATGTAATCTTAGGCATGGATTGGTTATCCAAGAATTTTGCCACTATAGATTGTCATGATAAGAAGATAGTGTTTAGACCTCCTCCAGGAAAAGAATTTGAATATCAAGGAGAAAGGAGTGAAGTACCGTACAATCTAATCTCTGTTATTAGAGCAAAGAGGTTGTTGATAAAAAGGTTATTTGGCTTACATCAAAAATGCTGAGTCTGAAGTAAAGGTGATAAAGCATATTTCGATTGTTAATGAATTCCCAGATGTATTTCTTAAGGAATTGTTAGGTTTACCACCCTGAAAGGGAGATCAAATTCAATATTGAACTGATACTAGGAACTAATCCAATCTCCATACCTTCTTATCGTATGGCACCAGTTGAATTGAAGAAGTTCAAGATGCAGTTGCAAGATTTGCTTGACAAGGATTTTATTCATCCAACTAGTTCACCTTGAGGTGCACCAGTTTTGTTCATAAAGAAGAAAGATGGGTCTTTATGATTGTGTATCGATTACCGACAACTCAACAAAGTCACTATTCGAAATAAATACTCACTGCCTCGAATAGATGATTTATTTGATCAACTAGAAGGAGTAAGTCATTTCTCAAAGATAGATTTGAGATCGAGGTATCAGCAGTTGAGAATTCGAAAGGAAGATGTGCCCAAGATAACATTCTGAACAAGATACGGATGCTATGAATTCTTAGTGTTGCCTTTTGGGTTGACGAATGCACTAGCTGCTTTTATGGATTTAATGAATCGAGTCTTCAAATCCTTCTTGGATAGATTCGTTATCATGTTTATTGATGATAGTCTAGTGTATTCAAAGAGTAGAGAAAAGCATAAAGAGCACCTCTGTATAGTATTGCAAACTCTAAAAGTGCATCAACTATATGCTAAACTCTCTAAGTGTGAATTTTGGCTGGATAGTGTATGTTTCTTGGGACATGTAGTTAGTAAGGAAGGACTTTAAGTGGACCCAAAGAAAGTAAAAGCAATTCTCAAGTGGCCTAGACCTGCCAATGTGATAGAAGTAAGAAGTTTCTTAGGTCTAATAGGCTACTATTGGAGATTTATTAAAGATTTCTCCAAAGTCGTAGTACCATTAACTAGACTTACTCAGAAGCAAGTAAAGTATCAGTGGTCAGATGCTTGTAAGGAAAGTTTTCAAAAACTTAAGACTTGCCTCACTACTACATCGGTATTAACATTGCCATTTGGTGAAGGATGATATGCAGTCTATTGTGATGCCTCACAAATAGGACTGGGTTGTGTTCTGATGCAACATGGCAAGGTAATAGCTTACACTTCTAGACAGTTAAGGAAGCATGAGCTAAATTAACCAACCTATGACTTAGAGGTGGCTGCAATAGTGTTTGCTTTGAAAATATGGAGACATTATCTCTATGGGGAGAAATGTGAGATTTATATAAATCTTAAAAGTATGAAGTATATCTTCCAGTAAAAAGATCTAAACCTTAGGCACAGAAGATGGATGGAATTGCTTAAGGACTATGATTGTGAGATCTTGTATCATATGAGAAAAGTAAATATAGTAGCAGATGCCCTAAGTCAAAAGTCATTAGGGAGTCTGGCTCACATTCATGTGCACCAAAGATCATTGGTGAAAGAAATGCCTTATATGATCAAGGTGTTCGATTTGAAGCGTCAGACTCTAAAATATTGCTAGCTCACTTTCAAATCAAACTACTATTGATTGACCAGATTAAAGTTGTATATGATAGAGATCCTCAGATGGTGAAGCTGAAGAATGATGTGGAAGCACAGAAAGCACCGGGATTTACTATTATTGATGGAGTATTGAGATGTGGCACTTGATTGTGTGTTCCTGCAGTGGATGAATTACGAGAACAAATCATGAAAGAGGCTTATTATGCAACTTACAATATGCACCTGGGTGTAACTAAAATGTATCATGATGTGAAGATTTCTTATTGGTGGAGTGGAATGAAGAGAGATATAGCAGAATATGTGGCAAGATGCTTAACCTATCAACAAGTTAAGTTTGAACACCAGAAACCTTCTAGGTTGCTTCAACAATTGCTAGTGCCAAAATGGAAATGGGAAAGAATCACTATGGAATTTGCGGTTGGTTTGCCAATGACATCAAGTGGTTATAACTCCATATGGGTAATTGTGGATTGATTAACCAAGTTAGCTCACTTTTTGCTAGTTAAGACCACTTAGCTTCACAGTATGCCTAAGTATATATTGATGAGATTGTGTGATTTCACGGAGTTTCAGTCTCTATCATTTTAGATAGAGGAACATAATTTATATACAGATTCCAACAAAAGTTATATGAATTACTAGGCACTCAGTTGAACTTCAGTACAACTTTCCACCCTCAAAAAGATGACTAATTAGAAAGGACCATTCAAACTCTAGGAAATATGTTGAGAATGAGTATTCTAGACTTTGGAGGAAACTAGAATAAGCATTTACCTTTAATTGAATTTTCTTATAACAATAGTTATTATAGTTCAATCAAGATGGCTCCTTATAAAGCATTGTATGGGAGAAAATGCAGATCTCCTATTTGTTAGGATGAAGTTGGTGAGAAGTTCATAGAAGGACCTGAATTGATTTAATATACTTCAGAGAAGATACCTCTCATAAAGGAAAGATTGAAGATAGCATTTAGTTGTCAAAAGAGTTATATAGATCCAAAGAGGAGAGATTCACAGTTTGCCATCAGCGATCATGTATTCTTGAAGATCTAACCGATGAAGGGTGTCATGAGATTTGGTAAGAAACGTAAATTGTCTCCACGATACATTAGTCCTTTTGAGATTTTGAATCGAGTGGGAGAGGTTTCATATCGGTTGGCATTACCACCTAGTCTGGATAATATTCATCTTGTATTTCATGTTTCGATGCTTTGTAGATACGTTCCAGATTCGTATCATATTTTGCAATCTCAATAGTTAGCTATTAAGTAGGATTTGTCTAACGAAGAAGTCCCTATAGCTATTGTTGATAGATTAGTTAAGAAGCTTCGTAATAAGGAGATCCTTATGGTTAAGGTTTTGTGACGAAATCAGTCTATGGAAGAGTGTACTTCGGATAGTGAGCAGAGTATGCAAGAGAAATACCCCTTTTTGTTTTCAACTGTTTGAAATAATGTTGTATTTAAAAGTATTGAATAATTGTTATTTAAATTATTATTTTCGACTTTTTGATTGACTATCCTATTAAAAAAAAAAATTCGAGGACGAATTTTATTAAGGGGGAAGATTGTAATATTTGAGAAAATTTTATTTTTCTATTAGACTTTTGGATATTTATTTATTTAAATTTAATAAATATTCTAATTAGAGAAATTTCAAGAATATTTTATAGCAATATTAAATTATTGCTAATTGATAAATACTATTTATTTGTATTGTTTTGTTAAATTCAAATTAATTTAAGAAATTAACACCTATTTATTATTTATTTATTCAAAAATATTATAATTACATTATTATTGAAATTATTATTTTTTAATAATTATTGATTAAGTTATTTTAAATTTTGGTATCAATAATTGTTATTTATTTTAGTGAAATATTATTATTATTAATAATATATTTTGGGAATTATTATTATTATTATTAATTCATAAAAAAATTATTATTATTATTAAATTTTTACAGCTGTTAATTAAAAAAAAAAAAGGGGGGGAATGATTTTGTTTGCCTAACAGATAGATTTTTTTTCTTAAAGGGGGAGGGGCCAACAGCTGTTGTCTGAGACAACATATAGAAATAGAGAGAGAGAGAGAGAGAGAGAGAGAGAGAGAGAAGACAGAAGCAGAAATAGAGGCAGAATAGATAACAAAGAAGAAGGAAATAGGGGTGTGCACAGGACGCGGGAATCCCGAACAAAATTGATTATCCAAATTGAAAATAACCATATATTAAAAATATCCGAATACCCAAAAAAGATCCAAACTGTACCGAACTAAAACTAGTATTATGGTACGGGACCGGATATGGAAGCTACCCCATACCAGATAATCGAACCGAACCAAATCGATTTCGAACCGATATTAAATACCCGATCACCAAACCGATAATAATAATAATAATAATAATAATAATAATAATAATAATAATATAAGTGGGTGACTGGGTGTGGCCGTGTGGCCTTGTGGGGCATGTGGTGCATAGAGAGAGAGCTATAGACAGACAGACATAGTAAAGAAAAAAAAATGTTAACCTAATCTTACTGAGCCGCTGCCAGAGAGAGAAAATCTCTTATTCCCTAGAGTCTGGACTCTGCTGTCTTCCATTGCAGCCTCGCAAGCCAGGAGAGAACTCTATTCTCTTCTCTCTTCTCTCTTCTAATCTTCCCTTTTCTTTTTGAGTTTCTAGTAATGTAGTAACCCTAACCCTAAATTCCATCCTCAATCCGCAGTCAGAGAGAGAAATAATCAGTCATTTGTCACCCTCAGGTCTATTCCTTTCATTCTTCCCCTTTTATTCTCTCTTCGCTCAACAGTCAACATTATAATCCTAATTTCCATTCCAAATACTGTCATTAGAGATTTGAAGGACGAGAAGAAATCGAAGGAAGTTAAGAAAAATCAAGATCTACAAATAGATCTGAAGGCTAATTAAAGGTCAGTGTATTTACTTTGTGAACTTGTGTGATATAGTGACATATGTATGATTTGTGTGGTTTCTGTGTGTGCTTCTATGAATATGTGAAAGGGTTTTGATTTTAAAATAGGGGCTTTTAATTTTGGGGTTTTCAATTTCTCAAATTAATTAGGGTTTCAAATTTTATAGTTACGTTTTTAATTTTTCAATTGGGGGTTCTGTCAATTGACAAAAAAATTAGGGTTTTCATGTCTTCAATTAGAGATTTACCATTTTGATTATAAATTAGGGTTTTCAATTATTTAATTGAGGGTTTTCTGTAATTGATGACAAATTTAGAGTTTTCTATTCATAAATTTAGGATTTTTACAATTGATCTATTCATAAATTTAGGGTTTCTGCAATTGATTAAAAAATTAAGGTTTTCTATACTTGAATTAGGAGTTTCTATAATTGATTAAAGAATTAGGATTTTCTATTCTTAAATTGGGGGCTTCTGTAATTGATTAAAAAATTAGGATTGTCTATTATATAAATTAGGGGTTTTTATAATTGATTACAAAATTAGGATTTGTGTTTTTTAAAATTAGGTATTATGGTTGTAAATTTAATTTTTTAATATAAGTCAAATTTGACCGTTATAAATTAATAACAACTTTTCACTTTTCAACGGTAATATTTTCTATCAAAAATATAATGATAGTGCCAGGCTTACTATTTGTGTATAACTAATAAACATCTCTATCTCTATAAATACTAAAGGAAGCATATTATATTTGCAAACCAAAATATTACATAGCATCTAAAATCCATATTTGAAATGGAAGCGAGTTCATCAAGGTCTAGGAGGTCGAGTTCTAATAGGGTAGCCAGTTCAATTAATGGGAATACAATTAAGTTTAGAAATCAGTTCTACCATTGTAGAAGGAAGGCTTTAGTTAAGATTTCTGAGTCTGCATCCAATCCCAGTAAACTATATTTCCACTGTGATAGTTGTGGTTTTTTTAAATTTTGGGAGCCAACAATAGATGATTTTGAAATTGTTAACATATACAATAGTATGGGCAACAACAACACTGATATTCTGATTGGTATGATGATGAAGTTGCTCCAAGCACAAGACAGAAACTATCAAGGTCATAGGATTCCTTCATTTTGTTGTTTGTATATTATACTATTTCTCATTGTAATTGTGCTATTGTTGTTGAGTATTAAAGTATTTATGACTATGTAAGTGTGTAGTATTTTTTGTAATTACTTAACTATTTTATTTAGTTAATTGGCTTCTTGTATATCTATTATATTATTAGTTATGTACTTGAACTTTCTATAATGAAATGTACTTGAACTAATGATATGAGTTATTTACTTTCAAATTTATGTATATAATTTGTAATGTTTATGATTAATTTAATATTGATGTGATGTATAATATTAATATGTATGGCTGTAATTAATAACTTAATATGTGTTGATAGGAAATGGTGAAGCAACAAAGAGGTAGGGGAGGTAATGGTACTGGCATAGGCAGCAGGGGTAGAGGGACTGCAGGAAAGCAAGTACAAGCTGCAATGCCAACTACAACAGCTGATTCAATTTCTTCTCCAGCTAACATTCCTACATCTGCATGTGAAGTAACTAGGTCTGTTAATGAAAATGAAATGCAAACAGAAGGTAATCTTCCTGAGTCTACAACTCATACACATAGTAATAAGAGGGCTAGATCAGGTGTGTGGTTACACTTTGAGAAACTATATGATAGTGAGGGTAATGAAACTAGTAGGGCAGAATGTGTGTGGTGTGGGAGGGACTACCAAGGTAAAAGTGAGCAAGGAACCTCTAGTCTTTGGAAATACCTTAGGGAAACATGTAAAAAGTTTCCAGATAAGAAAGGGTTAGTTGAGGCACATAGAAGTGGCAAGGATAAAAGTCAGAGTACACTGACTTTAACAAGGGGAATTCTAGGGAAAATAAACTGGCTTGTTGGAAATTTGACCAACAAGCTAGTAGGGATGCATTAGTTAGAATGATTATAAAAGATGAGTTGGCTTTCAAGTTTGTTGAGAGGGAAGGGTTTAGGGAATTTGTGGATACAGTCTGTCTAAAATTTGTCATTCCATCTAGATATACCATTGCTAGGGACTGTTTTAAACTTTTTGTGAATGAAAAGAAAAAATTGAAATCATTCATTGCTAATAACTGTCAAAGGGTGTCTTTGACAACAGATACTTGGACAAGTATTCAAAACTTGTCTTATCTATGTTTGACAGCCCATTTCATTGACAATGAATGGAATTTACAAAAAAAAAATTTAAATTTTTGTGTAATTAAAAGTCATAAGGGTGTAAACATAGGGAATGCAATAGATTTTTGCATGGAGGAGTGGGGTTTAAGTAAGGTGATGTGCATTACAGTTGATAATGCATCATCAAATGACACTGCTATCCAGCAATTAAAAAAAAATTAGTCAAAAAGGATGCATTTGTTTTGGGTGGGGAGGCATTCCATATGAGATTTTGTGCCCACATCCTTCAATTAATTGTGAAGGATGGTCTAGAGTATATGGGAAAGGCAATTGGGAGGATTAGAGCTGTAGTTAAATACATTAAGAGTAGTCTAGCTAGAGCATATTTGTTTAAAATGTGTTGTGAGAGAGCTGCAATTACAAGTAAAGCATCTTTAGCTTTAGATTGTCCAACTAGGTGGAATTCCACATATTATATGTTAGAATCTGCAATAGTATATATAACTGCATTTGAGAAGATAGAGGATTTAGATCCAAAATTTATAATAGAGTTTGGGGAAGAGATACCAAATGATGTGGATTGGGATAGTGCTAAAAGAATTACTAGATTTTTGAAAAAATTTTATGATGTTACAGTTAAGATTTCTGGCTCTTTGTATTCTACATCCAGTTTGTATTTTCCTGAAATAATAAAGATTCTTAGAGAGTTGCAATTATGTGAGGGGTCTACAGATTCTTCCCTTTCCATTATGGGTAGGCACATAAAAGTTAAGTTTGATAAATATTGGGGTAGTCTTGATAAGATGAATGTATTATTATTTGTGGCAGTTGTACTAGATCCTAGGTATAAGATTAATTACCTTAGGGTTAAGTACAATGGGTATTATGGTGAGGTTGAGGCTACAAATTTGTGTATAAGAGTGAAAAAGGCTCTCAATGATATGATGGAAGAGTGCAAAGTAGTCAATGCTGAAATTGGATGTAGCCAAGTACCAAATGCACCATCCTGTCATACTGAGAATCAGCATGGTGATGTGGAAGATGAGATAGATGAGTATTTCATTGAGAAAGAGAAAGAGAGTAATCTCAGTGTGCAATTTGAGTTAGATATCTATTTAGAGGAGAGAGAGGAGAAATTTGTGCTGGATTTCAATTTGTTGGGATGGTGGAAGATAAATTCAGTGAGATTTCCCATATTAAGCAAAGTTGCAAGAGATGTTTTGGCCATTCAATGTTCAACAGTGGCAAGCGAATATGCCTTCAGCACTGGTGGAAGAACACTAGATCAATTCAGGAGTTCTTTAACTCCTGCAACTGCTGAAGTCTTGATTTGTTGCCAAGACTGGTTAAGGACCACTTCTCATCCCATTCAACTTGAAGAGACACTGGCAGAACTTGAGAACTTTGAGAATGGTATCTTTTCAGTTTCAATTTACATTTTCTTTTTCATTTCAGTTTCAGTTTATATTTTCAATTTTAATTTAGCTCTGTTAATTTCACTTGTAGGTGTATTAAAAGAGCCTGAAATTGTTGAGAATGTGGTTCCTAGGACTTTGGCAAATTGTTGAACAATTAAGGTAATATGTCAATGATTTTGAATTTAATTATATATTTTTGGATTTTGTTCTTTGCAGTTGCTGCTTGTGTGTTATATTTATACTATTAGTTTCTTTCTTCTTGCAGGCTTCTCTAAGATATACTTGGATTTTTAGGGAGTTTTCTTATGAATTCATTTCTCTTTTTATTTTAAACTTGGGAATCTATTAATTTTACTACTTGGTGATAGTTGTGGTTGCTTATTGTACATTGATTTTTTTTATCTGAATATGCAGAATTGAAGTGCATATGGCATCCTATTTTTGCTCTTTCTTGTTGCTGCATACTCTGCAATCTCCATATATTTTCCTTCCTTGTTGGTTGTTGCTGCTCCAAAATGCCTCTACTACTGCTATTCTGCTGCTACTGCTGTCCTGTTGCTACTGCTAGCCTGCTACTGATATCCTGCTATTATTGCTACATTGCTTCTCTACTGCTGTTGTCCTGCAGTGCTGTTATTGATAAATTGCTTCTCAGCTACTGCTAATATGGTCTATTCATGAACAATTTCAAATTTGAAAGTTATTTGTTGATGTTATATTTGCTACAATCTGTTATGTTTGCTTGAATTCTGTAATATTTGGTACAATTTGTTATGATTTGCTTGAGAAGTATTACAACTTACAAGTATTGGAATATTTTCAAATTAATATTACTTGAAATATTTCATGAAATGTAATTGAGTTTGTCTGTGCAATTTGGTACAAAGAAAAAAAAACTGATAAGCATAAACATTTACTCAAAATACCCAAAATTCCCGATCCCCCCGACTTGTTTTCCCCGAACCATTAGAACCGAATATCCGAACTGTCCCAAACTGAGAAATCGGTTCAATTCGGTTTGGGACTTTCTTTGTAATAATTTGGTGCCGGTTCTTTAATATCTCAATAACCGAAGTTTCGGTTCGGTTCAGGTATTTTCAAATCTCCGTCTTTACCCGAACCGTGCACACCCCTAGAAGGAAATCCGGGCAGTAGCTTCTTTCAGCCAAACTGCCATCTTCTAGCCATAATTACTGTACACATGCCGAACCATAAGAAATAGGAGACTGAGATCTTTCCAATGCCACCTTGCTCCCTCTAGACACTGTCGGACGCCGCACCGACCGCTTGCTAGAATCTTTTGAGCTAAATTCCATCAACTTCTCGACTTTCATTTTCTACAATTTTAATACTGTTGGATTCCTAACATTTATAGCTTTCATTTGGTATATCATTTGTAATTTTTGGACTAATTTAAAATTTTGGTCAAAATCTAGCGATAGACTGTTGACCAGAATAGTTTTTCTGGTGACCCTCAGACAAAAGGCAAATAGTTAGAGAATCTAGATCCTCATTTCAAAACAAGATTATTGATACTGTTTTCATGAAAATCCGACGTTAAATAGTTTTTTTGGCAATTCTCTAGTAAGCAATGATCGATTTTTCGAATATGTTTCTAGTGATTATTTTGATCTTAGAATGTAATAGAATTATTTGATTAAGTAATATAATAGATTGATATTAATTTTAAATTAAGATTTTTAAATTAATTAGTTTAGAACTGTAGTACAAAGATTGATAATAATTAAATTAGAAGTTTTATTGTAGGTTGTGAATATGAGATTTGTTACATCTCAATCAGATTGCAGTGATTAGTATTTAATTGGAGATTTTGCTTAGAGAGGTAAGTTATGAAATATATCGATACATGGTAACCTACTATAAATGATTTATTGAAATTCCTATTGAATTAAATTGATTTATATTGATTATTGATTATTATTGTTATTATTGATATTAACCTTTGAACCTTTATTGGTATTCATCGTTGAACCATTACTTTGTTGTTAACCTAATGTAATTGCTAAATATTGTTTATTGATTTATCGAAAGACTACTTGGGTCTAATTATTTATTGATTTATCAAGAGACCACTTGGGTCTAATTATTGTTATTATTCATACCGAGTTATTGATCGAGCCATTGATTATATATATGACAAAATGTCTTACTAATGGAGGATATACCATTAGGCTGTGCACCAGTGACCCAACTGATAGGGTCAAATATGTCAGCGTCCTACCTAGAAAGGGCTATGTACTCTAGGCGTATGGTCAGCCAAGCATACATAATAAAAAGGGAGAAGTTACTGCTCTAATTGATAAGTTATGGATTGATATTGATTGATTAATTGGTTCTGTCTTTTTGGTGCCATTTCTTCTAGGCACATATATGTTATCATTTCTAAACTCATTTTGTTATGTATTCATTGTTCAACCCCCCATGTATGGTTATATTTCATAATTTATTGAGTTGAAACCTCACCCTTCTTTATTGTGGATTTTTCAAGTACTAGAGTAGAAGAAGCTAGATATAGAGAAGATTAAGCTCTTGTATTCCTTTCCTTTACAAGAAGCTATTTATGTAATAATTTAAATTGCTTATTGTGTTTTAGTATAAATTAATCTAAGTACTCCGTTGTAGTAAAAAGGGATTTGGAGATATTTATTTTGTTAATTGAATTATAATGGAATACATGTATGCATTGGAATTGATTTTTAAATTGATTCAAGGAGTTTATTGATATTATTGGATTATATGGGTGTATGGTAGTCTTAAACTTACCTTTGCCCTAAGATCGTCGCATCTTCGAGATTTCGGGGTGTGACACCAAGGATGGATGCGACCCTATGTATTGGATTTAAAAGATAATATTTGGATTAAGAGAGTTAGATAAGGGGTTGGCTCCCCATATTTAGATTTAGTGTGGTTCTTATTGACTAATTCCTATCTTTGGTTGATTATGTGATTGTTTGTCTAGTTGACATAATGTCTTAGCATTTCTAACTTTCGAATGGTATGTTATATTGATACTATCTAGCTCATTAAGTTAAATGCTCACCCTTGTTTAATATTTTTCCAAGATTGCAGGATAAGATCATGAAGAGATTTGTAGTTGAGTTATTCCTGCCTTCATCTTTTGGTAGTGAAGTATATTTGATATAATTCAGTTATATAATAAATCTCATATTTCTCTTTAATATAAAACTCTAGCACTCCGCATAGTTATTTTCCTTATATATTATCTTATTTGTTTGATCATTGTGTTGTTATGTTAAGTATGAACTTGATGTCGAGGATTATGATGTGATTGAGATATTTGCTTCGGGTGGCTTTGATTTGATATTTGGCCAATTTTGCTTAACAGGTGGGCTATAGCTCTGTTTTGTGATAGTTACAACTGTCACATTGCTAGTTTTGTTGTTTTGTGATTTTTCAAGCTTATTACGGGTTTTGAAAACCCTATACTTTCTTATTCTCTAGTGCTGGTCATATGCCATCGAGTAGGGATTTGACAATGCATGACTCCCTTGAATTTCTCAAAATTATTTTTTTATACCTATGTATTTTTAAAAATATATTATATTGCCCCTAAAATTTTAAAATATATACATTTAGCCCTCTAAAATCTTAACTTTTTTAAAATATACACATATAGCCCCTCCAAATTTTTGAAATTTTGTTTGTATATTTCATAATTTTTCCTTAAAATATATATTGCCCTAAATTTTCTGAGATTTTATTTGTTATAAATATATTATTTTATTTATATATAAATAAATATTTTATAATATAATAATATTACTAAAATTTTAAAATTGTTTACATTAATTTAGAAATTTGGAATTTTTTTTTTTTGTCCGTAGCTATTTTTAATCCCCAAACTTCAAATTCTAGCTTTCCCTTGCTTGCGAGGACTACAACAATTTTTAATTATTATTAAAATAAAATAAAAATAAAAAATAAAAAGTCTTTCACGTGCGTGCAAATTGATATTTCAAATCACACCTGCATTTGAAAAGCAACCACAAAATTTCTACGTCAAGAGGAAATTTGTTTTTTGCCTGAGCAAAACTGATAGTCTGCTTGATTTAATTTTCAACAATTATTAAACTCCGTGAGAGAAGACATAACAGCCCCTTTTTGCTTTCAGTTTCCAACGCAAAGGTCATATGTACTTTATTCATCTCAATTAGTAAATCGCTTTTGATAAGATTTTTTTATAGTATTTGACTTACATCCACTTATAATAATATTCAAGATCTTTCGATCATGAAAATTTAAGTTTAATAATAATAATAATAATAATAATATTATTATTATTATTATTTGAATATTGGAGAAATACGATGCTAATAAATTGTACTCATAACACCTACTGTTAAAAAATCTTATTTTTCTTAAAATTTTAAAGAAAATTATGACTATTAAATTGTCAATTATAAGTTAGATCCTTAATTATTAGCTACAATGATATTAATGTCTAATATTAAATAATCCCACATTTGTTAAGTGATTTTCCTCTCCTTATCACACGTCTAAACTTATTATTTTAATTCAAGTTATGAATTCACAAGATATAAAGTTATTAAAAATTCCTTTACATCAAATTTCTATTCTGTCTCAAATTTTTGTAATCTTTATTTTATATTTAATGAAATTTACCTATTATTAAAAAAAAAAAAACTCACATTTATTTACATCACCTCGCTCATAGACATCACCTTGGATTGCTATGCTCAATCATTAAAACTAAAACAAATATGGGGACAAGTATTGTTAACCAAAATTAAATGCTATTATTATAATTATTATATTAATAATGTAATAATCAAATATTTATATATCTTTTAATAAAATATGTTTATTTATATATCTTATAATATATGAAATTAAATATTCAAATCTCATAATTTTCTTCTTGTTTAGTAATTATCTACATATAAAAACAGTATATATATATATATATATATATATATATATATATATATATATATATATATATATATATATATATATATATATATATATATATATGCGTGTATGTATATATATCTGTGTATATATATATATAAAATGTGCCGTAATATGATTCACTTATTAATTAATCTAATTAACAAGGTGTCGATGTTTTCAAAGACAATATAATTGACAATTAATATGTGGCTCGTAATAGAGCAGTCAATAAGTTATTTCCACATCATTTTCTCCTCTAAAAAATTTTTAACACACCAAAAGGAACGTTTATCAACTCTCTAATAAACTTTCTATGATCCACTGTTTTTTAGCAATATTGTGACTATAGGACTGAGCACAGTGCTCAGGAATATCAAACCGAATTGAAGTATGGAACCGAATTAGTATTGTATTGTGAAAAGTTTAGTACTTAGAATGAGAACTATATTGAACTAAACTGAAAATTTTAATTTGGTACGGTACTGGTTTTTCGCTCATAACCGAATCGAAAACTATACTGAACTGAACCGTATTTTATTGAACCGACAGTACTAGAACCAAACCGAATTTTATATATATATATATATATATATATATATATATATATATATATATATGTATATATATATATAAACACACTACACACCCATCAAAATATATATAATAACATAGCCCATTAAAATATGTCTATTATTTAGGCCCATTATAGATAATAATAATAATAATAATAATATTATTATTATTATTATTATTATTATTATTATCATCTATAATGGGCCTAACTATATAGTGTTTTTAATATTAATGGGCCTAAATAATAGACATATTTTAATGGGCTCTGTTATTATATATATTTTGATGGGTGTGTAGTGTGTTTATATATATATATATATATATATATATATATATATATAAAATTCGGTTTGGTTCTAGTACTTTCGGTTCAATATAATACAGTTAGCTGCCAGGTTGCCAGCTGGCAATGAGGATTGATTCTCAGGGTGAGGGTTAATGGGATAATCCCAAATTTCCGATCCCTCATTCTCTTTGGCATAATTTTTTTCCTTTGGCGCTAGAGAGAGAAGGGAAGCCCTCTACCATCTCCATCTTCACCTTCTTCAATCCACCTAGATTAAAGACATTCCTAGCCTAAATCCTGTCTCTATGTGCTCAGATTCTTCCTTGTAAACTGATTCTTCTTAGTTTTGCCAAATATACTCTTTATTTTCACGTTCTCTTTATCATTTCTAAGATCAAACATACACAAATCCAAAACGACTTCATTTCTTCTCTATAATTCCAAATCCTCTCTCCATTTTTACAAAATTTTCCTATTCTCTTACTCACATCTGAGATCAAACATACATAGATCCAAATCCTCTCTTTTTCTTCTCTGTAATTTTAAATCCACCCTCCATTTTTATAAAATCTTCTCGTTCTCTTGCTCATCTTTGAGATGAGACATACACAGAGCCAAAATCTCCATTTTTCTTCTCTGTAATTCCAAATCCTCTTTTTTTTTCATAGATTCTTCTTATTCTCTCTCATCTCTCATATTGAAGAACTCTCTAATTATAGATCCAAACCCTTTCCCTTAGCTAAGGTATTTGTTCACTTCCCATTAATTGTGCATGCATGTTGAGTTTGTGTTTAGATTTTCTAATTTTAGGGTTTTGTAATTTTATGCTTATAATTTTTTAATTTTAGTTTTTCTGTGAATTTAGGGATTCAATTTTTTAGTTTTAGGGGTTCTGTAATTATAGAGTTTTTGTAAATTTTAGACATTAAAATTTTTAATTTTAGGGTTTCTATAAATTTAGTGTTCTAATTTTTAAATTTAGTTTTTTTGTAAATTTAGGGACTCAATTTTTTAATGTTAGGGTTTCTATAATTATAGGGTTTTTATAAATTTTAGACATTTAATTTTTTAATTTTAGGGTGTCTATAAATTTAGTGTTCTCAAATTTTAATTTTTAGGGTTTTTATCAATGAATTGCGTTTTATGATGTGCTGTGTTTTTGCTAGATAATTAGGTTTTAAATGTTGTTATATTAAATTTGGTTTTTGCAGTCTATATGCTGTATTAGATACTTCTTGGTTTTATGCTATTTGTTTTTTAATATTCAAATAATATGACCGTTGGAACTTGGTAACTGTGTCCAATGGTCATATTTGGTTGTCTATAAATATATATCAATGTTGTAAAATATCTTAACTACCTCAGTCCTCAATGTCATTACCTTCCTCACTGTAAAACATTCCTAAATTCCTTTTTTGATTCAGAAGATATGGATCCTACTAGTAGGTCCAGTATCACATCTAACTTTAGAAGAAATACAAATGTGAGAGCAGACAGGGGAATAAATGGGGGGTTAATTAGGTTTAAGAATCATAGGTGTGGTTGTGGTAGGAAGGCTCTTGTGAAGATTTCTGAATCAACTTCTAATCCAAATAAACTATATTTTCACTGCAACACATGTGGTTATTTTAGATTTTGGAATCCAGCTAAAGATGAAATTAGTTATGCTTCTTTGAATGACTTTAGAAATTCTGTTAATTTAAGAAATAGCAACCACAGTTTGTCTTATGAAATAGCTGATGATGTTGATTTGATGATGAAGATGAAGAACTTTTTAGTTGTAATGTGCTTATTTGTAATTTTAATTTTACTTATATTGTTAATCTTGAAATGAATGCCATTGTAATTTAGAAATTTCAGTTAGGTCAATTATACATAAAGAGTGAGTCTGCATCAATTTAATTTTTCATTTTAATATCTCAATTTAATTTAATTTTTAATTTACTTCATTTAATATATGAATTAATGTATGAATGTAATTCATGTTCTGAATTTAGTTCATTTAATGTATGAATTATTATTATGAGTTTAATTTCCTTTTGAGTTAATTTTCTTTTAGTATTATGTCTGGAAATGTTTGTATTAATTTGATATAATTTGGTTGCTTAAATGTCTTGAAATTTGTTTATGGTTTGAATGAGACTTCTTTTTTGAAAATCGAATCTATGGTTGCTTTATGAATTTCCTTCAAATATGATATAATATTTTCTATTTGGCAATTGAGTTTGTGGTGTCTTCGATGAATTTCTTTTGAATAAGCCTTATTTTCTTCAATCTAATTACATGTTTGTAAATAAATGGTTTATAAATAAGTTGTGTTCTTTTTATTGTTCATTTGAATTCTGTTAATGAGTGGTTTATAAATAACTTGTAAATAAATTTCTACTTAGTGCTTATTTGAAATTTGTTTATATGTGCTTTATAAATAACTGTAATTTTGTGATTGACATTTTATATTATGAATTTTGTTTGTTACTTATTTGGTTTCACTTTCTATTGTTATTTGTTGGATTATTAATCATGGTGAAGCAAGAAAAAGATTCCAGCAACAAAATTAAAGATGCTACAGAAGGTTCGACAAAGATTGCAGCAAGTGGTTCTGTGAAGAAAAGAGTTGCACCTAAACCAAAGGTGCAGATTCCAATGCTTCCTCCCTCTGCTTGTAAGTCATTCTTCACATATGGGTCAAGTTCTATTCCTGCAGATAGTAGCTCTCCTACTGCTACTTCCACTTCAAGATGTGGACCAATTTTTGAAGGTGGTCCTCTACTAAGTGAAACTGCTGCAAGTGCTACCGATTCAACTATTAACAATATTGAAGGAATAACAAGTTTCTTCCATCTCCTAATTGTAATCCTAGGCCTAGTAGTAGTAGTAGTTCAATACTTGCTACTCATGTTAAGAAAAATACTAGGTTAGATATTTGGATTCATTTTAAGAAGGTTATTGATAGTGAGGGTAAAGAAACAAGAAGGGCTAGGTGCTTGTGGTGTCATAAAGATTACCAAGGGTCAAGTGAGGGGGTTACTTCAGGTTTATGGAAACATTTGAGAGAAAGTTGTAAGAAATTTCCTTACAAAAAAGAGTTAGTTAAGGCCTTTAAGAAAAATAAAAATACGGCAGAGAAAAAAATACTAAATTTTAGTAATGGTCAAGCTGGTTTAGAAGGGGAAATGCCTTATTGGACTTTTGATCAAGAGCAGTATAGGCTAGCCTTAACTAGGATGATCATTAAAGATGAAATGCCTTTTAGTACAGTTGAAAGAGAGGGGTTTAGGGAGTTTAAGAGTGTATGTTGTCCTCAATTTTAAATTCCTTCTAGGTTTACAGTTGTTAGAGATTGTTATTCATTGTTTTTAGAAGAAAAAAAGAAACTTATATGCATAATTAAAACTCAGTGTCAAAGAGTCTCATTCACCACTGATACTTGGACTAGTTTGCAAAATTTGTCTTATTTGTGTTTAATTGTGCATTTCATTGATTCTGAATGGGTTTTACATAAAAAAAAATTCATAATTTCTATTTAGTTAAGAGTCACAAAGGGGTTAATATTGGAAATGCCATTGAGTTTTGCATGAATAAGTGGGGAATAAGTTGATATGCATTACAATTGATAATGCATCATCAAATGACACAATAGTCCAACAATTAAAAAAATTAATAAAAAATGATGCTTTTGTTTTTTTTGGGGGGGTGGGTGGTGTGAGTCATTCCACATGAGGTGTTGTGCACATATCATACAACTTGTTGTTAATGATGGTTTAAATGTCATCAAAGGGGCTATCAATAGAATTAGGTCTATTGTTAAAATTTTCAGGTATAGCCCTCAAAGGCTACAAATTTTAGAGCAAATTTGTGTGGATTTAGGCATAAATAGTAAGTTGGGGCTGTGTTTAGACTGTCCAACTAGGTGAAATTCAACATATTTAATGTTAAATACTGCCTTAGCCTATCAAAAATGTGGACAGCAAGTTTGTAGAGCATTTTTGGGATGATTTCCCATGTGATAAAGATTAGCAAAATGTTACTGTCTTGTGTAGATTTTTAAAGAAATTTTATGATGTTGCAGTTAAATTTTCTGGTTCTTTGTATTCCACTGCCAATATTTATTTTCCTGAAATCATTAAAATATTGAGAGAGCTTGATAATTGCAAAAATAGTTCAGATTCTTCCTTGTGTGAAATGGGCAAACAAATGAGGGCTAAGTTTGATAAATATTGGAGAAGCCTAAGTAAAATGAATGTGTTGTTATTTGTAGCTGTGTTTTTAGACCCTAGATATAAAATGGATTATCTTAGGAATAAATATATACAATATTATGAGGAAGAAATGGCTGAAAATTTAGTTAGGAGAGTGACTAAAGCCCTTAATGACTTGGTTGAAGAGTATAAGGTTTCTAATTCTATGGCATTAGGTAATATGAGGACTTCGGTTGATAGTAGCTTGCAAGATGAAGAAATTGATGAATATTTCTTGAGGCCACCTAATCAAAGGAGGAGATCTAAAAAATTTGAGTTAGATAAGTATCTAGATGAAAATTCAGAGGAATACTCCATTGAGTTTGATCTCCTTATTTGGTGGAAAGTAAATTTAATCGGATACCTTATCCTAACTAAAGTTGTAAGAGATGTCTTTGGAATTCAATGCTCCATAGTGGCCTCCGAGTCTGCTTTTAGCACTGGAGGTAGGACACTTGACAAATTCAGGAGCTCTTTACATCCCACAACTATAGAGATTTTAGTTTGCAGATAGGATTGGTTGAAAAATTCACCTATGCCAGTCTAGATTGAGGAGGATTTCAAAGATATGGAGAGTATTGAATTAGGTTGATTTATTTGACTATTTATTGAATTTTTGTACAACTCATATTTTCTTTTAGTTTTATTGATATTTGTTAATTGTTTTAATGTTTTTTTGTTCCATAAATCACAATAAATCCTAAACTCAGAAAACATGTGCTTCCAAGAGCTAGTGTGGAAATATAAAACTGTTGTAAGTTGAATTATAATGTATTTTATATAATATGCTATATTTATTAAATTATATAAACTTGCATTTTCATTACATAAAACATGCCTTTTTTTTTTTTACATGAACATGCATTTGTTTTGTTAAATATGTTGTATTTGGTATTATATTGAATAAAAATATGCTTTTTTGTTAATGCAAGTTGATTTGGAGTGATTTGTTAAAACTAAAAATTTGATTACATAAACATGCAATTTGTTAAATTTATTATAAAAAATCTGTTGTAGTAAATTGTGGTTGTGTTTTGAAAATCAATTTTATTAAAACTAAAAATTTGATTTTATAAACCTACAATTTGAATATGTTTTAGTAAATTGGGGTTGTGTTTTGGAAATCAACTTTGTTAAAACTGAAAATTTGACTACATAAACTTGTAATTTGAATAGGTTATAGTATGGGATTGTCTTTTGGAAATAAGTTTTGTTAAAACTGAAAATTTGACTATGTAAACCTGAAATTTGTTAAATCTATCTTGCAAGTTGTTAAAATCTCTTATAGTAAATTGGGGTTGTGTTTTGGAAATCTATTTTGTTAAACTTGCATTTTGTTTATAATATGTTTTGTTGCTGCCTACTTATCTATATATTCTTCATTTTTTCAAACGCTAGGTACTGATGCAAAGTAGATGTCATGATGATGATGATTGAGAGAGCTTGTTTATTGCCAAATGAATTAAAGAACAATTTAAATTGTTGGATTTTAATACTATTTATTATTGGATTGTTATATTATTTAATTAGTCTAAATTGTTGGATTGTATGTTTGATTGATATGTTAGATGAAATTTTTTGTTTTATAGTTTGTATGTTAGATTGATATATTGGCTTGTATGTTGGGTGTTTAAAGAACACTATTCCATTTATTTGTTGACTGAGTTATGGGTTTTAATTGGGGCTAGTTGATGGTTTAAAGTTTGTGTGTTATTGATTATTAGTAAATTTACTTTATAATTGTTTTATGGTTATTTTTAACTTTGAAAATGGAATTTTTAGCTTTAAAAATTGAAAATAAAATCAATTGGCTTTAACAAGAAGTACCAAAGTCCTGGATTGAATTGAATTGAACTATTTATTCCGAAAGAACCGAAGAATCAAACCGTACTATACCAAAATTTTAATTCAGTACAAAACAGTTCTTTAATGATTTCGGTTCGATTTTGGTTCTTTAATTTTAAAGAACTGAAATTTTCATTTTGGTTTGGTTCTTTTTCAATAATCGAGCCGAACCAAATCGTGCTCAGCAATAATTGTGACTATTTAAGTGATATGCCAATTTAAGACAATTATTATGTTATGGACCCGTGTTCATGATATAGCATGAACCGAGCCCACAATACATATGTGGGATATTTGCCAAAGATAAAACACATGATTTTTTCAATCATTATGTTACCGTGTTTTTTGCCTTTTTTTTTCACCTTTTTTTTCTTTTTCTTTTTAATTTAAAATGTTAATTATTTTTTTATTTTTTATTTATATTAATACTTAAAAATAAATTATTATAATTAAATTATTGTTGTTTCTCCCATCTAATAATTATTATAATTCTAATTAATACAAAAATTATAATTTATAATTAAATATATAAATTGAATTATTACTTTTTTTAAATTAATAGGTATATTGTTACTCAAAATGCAGCTAAATTGATATTGAATTACATGTATATTACTTTTGAATTGTCAGTTAATGATAAAATATATCTTCAATTATAATATTAATGATAAAAAAATATTCTGATAACAATTAGCATATGTACATTAGTCTTGTACTATAGATATATTGTAATTTAATTGCATATACATAACTCTCCAACTACATGTATATTCTTACTTAAAATGCATGTACATTAATGTTGAATTGCATGTATATTAGTTTTGAATTGTCAGTTAATGATGAAATATATCTTTAATTACAATGTTAATGATAAAAATATTCTGATAATAATTAGTCTATGCACATTAGTCTTGTACTAGAGATACATTATAATTTAACTGCATGTATGATAAAATATATCTTCAATTACAATATTAATGATAAAAAAATATTATGATAATAATTAGCTTGTGTACATTAGTCTTATACTATAGATACATTATAATTTAATTGCATGTATATCACTATCTAACTATATGTACATTCTTACTTAAAATGCATATACATTAGTGTTGAATTGCATGTATATTACTTTTGAACTGTTAGTTAATGATGAAATATATATTTAATTATAATATTAATGATAAAAATATTCTGATAATAATTAGTTTATGCACATTAGTTTTGTACTAAAGATACATTATAATTTAACTATATATGTATGACTCTCCAACTACAAGTATATTATTCCTTAAATGCATATACATTTGTATTGAATTATATGTACATTACTTCTAAACTATCAGTTAATGATGAAATATATATTCAATTACAATATTAATGATAAAAATATTCTGATAACAATTAGTCTATGCACATTAGTCTTGTACTAGAAATACATTGTAATTTAATTATAATGTTATCAATTATAATATCAATGATAAAAAATATAATAATTATTAGATGAGCAAAACAAAAATAATTATTATATTTTTAATTCCAAGTATTGAAATAAATAAAAAAATAATAATTAGCACTTAATTTAAAAAATTTTGTGGTTCATTTATAATTTTTTGGAATATTAGATATCTTAAAAAATTAAATAATAAAAAAATGAAAAAACAAAGAAAAAAGGAGCAAAACACATTAGATACCATCATAATACACACACACACACAGACATATATATATATATATATATATATATATATATATATATATATATATATAGATATATATATATATCGCATGACTTTACAACTAGCTGCTAAAGTAGCATGAATTAATATTTGGTTGACTGTAATAGCCCTGACCCCAAACTAGCTCCAAATAACCTACTATTTTATAGTTCAATCTTGGCCTAATACAGTGAATTCAAGTTATGTAGATAATAACTATGACAAAATAAACATATAAATTTGATGGTATAGGATACAAATCTAAAATTAATTTTTAAGTAACGGTACTACATTAAACTTACATATGAATGAAACCACTGTGCAAATTCTGTCTCTAATTTTTTGTCTATATCAATTGTTGTTATATTCGGCACAATTTACTTAAATATATCAATGTATAAGCTTCATTCATTAGGAAAATAGTAAGTAAAATGGTAAGAAAACTTTGCAAAATACACTTTTTATGAGTTATTTTAATTAAGTTATAACTTACTCAACATATTCTGCAACTTTGAAGTAATTCAGAAGAATGTAGGATTGAGCTGCCTTATATTCTTTGTCGATCATGAATCTCATTTTAGGTCGATCGAATGGTCTCCTAGAATGAGTGAATATTGATAAAATACTAGGAATATTTGCTCCTTAAGGCATTCCACCATCATCATTTCGAGCTACTCTCCTATGTCTTGTATAAACATGGGGTTTGAAATAATAAGACTAGAATGATGAGGCTTCCTCAACTAAGTATGCATTACAGATAAAGCCTTCAACCCTTGCTTTGTTTTTGACATTATGTTTCAAATGTTCATTAAATCTAAAATAGATAAATATCATAGATTATGAAATTTGGGTATAAATTAATGGATGTGATTGTAAATATTAAAATAGTCAAATATTTTACCTCTCAAATGGATACATCCATTGGTACTGAACGGGACCCATTATATGAGTTTCGTATGCAAGATGTACTAATAAATGCCCTACGGAGTCAAAGAAACTTGAAGGAAAAATGCATTCCAGTTTACATAAGATGTGGAATGGTATTTTCAAGCCTTGCCACGTCCTCTTCCTTAAGAAGTATTGAAGTGAGTTCTTTGAAAAATAAACTCAACTTTATCAATGGTGTCCAAACATTCTCAACAAAAGTTCATGGAAAGCAATAGGAAGCAAGCAATGCATAAAAGTATGAAAGTTATAGCTCTTCATCCCAAACAACCTTAGTTTCCATATATCAATGCATTGGCCCATATTAGATACATACCCATTAGGAAATTTCAGATCTTTCAGCCATTCATATAAGACATATTTGCCTTACTTATCGAGCACTTATTTTGCCTTTGGATATTTTGTAGACAGTTCATCCATATCTAACTCCTTATAGAGGCAGAATTGTTTCAAGTCTTGTTTGGATTTAGCATCATCTTTGGTTTTCCCTAGGATGTCCATTACCGTGTTGAAGATATTTTCAAACACATTCTTCTCAATATGCAAGACATCCAAATTATGTCTGATCAAATTAGTACTCTAATATGGTAAATTCCAAAATATACTTCATTTCTTCCATCAACATCCACTTCGCTTTGCAATTTGAGCATTCACATCATCAGCTTCTACTTTGGTCACTCTCATTAACTTTAAACTAGTTATTTCCTATAACAATTCAATTCTTGATCCTATAGGTGGAGCAGATGCTTGAACAGCTCTATTCTTTATGAAAGCTATTTTGTTCCATCTAAAATGATGATTAGGTGGTAAGAACTTACAGTGGCAATCAAACCACGATTGCTTTCCCCCTTAAGGAAGGGTGAAGGAATATGTTAGTTCCTTATAATATGGACATGCAAGTCCACCCTAAGTACTCCATCCAGACAATATACTGTATGCAGGGAAACTACTCAGAGTCCACATTAGAGCAGCTTGCATCTGAAAATTTTGCTTCATAGATACATCATATGTTTCAACGCCTGTATCCCACAACTATAGCAATTCTGCAATAAGAGGTTGCAAAAATACATCTAACTTTTATTTTAGATTGTTTGGTTTAGAGACTATTACATATATAAACATATACTCCTTCTTCATTCACATCCCTAGAGGCTGATTATATGGCATCACTATAATTGGCCATGATGAGTATTACTATCCAGATTGTCCAAAAGGTTGGAAGCCATCAGTGTATAGCCCCAAATGGACATTGTGAATTTCAAAAGCAAAATCTGGATTCACCTTATTGAAATGCTTCCATGCTACAGAATCTGAATAGTGTTGCATCACCACATCTTCCTCTGCATGTTCCGCATGCCATTTATATGCTTTGTAATTGCCTCAAAGGCATACAATCTTTGCAACCTCAAAGTTAGAAGGAAGTAAAACATGATCTTATATGGAATATTTTTTTTCAATGGACATGCACCTAACGTCTTGGCTTATATCTTGGCCAATAACAAAACTTACATACAATTAGATTACTGTCTTCACCCCAGTAAAGCATGAAATTATGATGAATTTTCTCGACTAGAATGCCTAAACCCTGCATTAACTTCTTGGTGCTGTAGAAACTGCCCACCATTGTGTTATCCACATGCAACAACTCATTGTACCATTGCAATATCTCATCATAACACCTTTTAGATAGATGGTGTTCTGATTTGATATTCAGAAGTCGTGCCACTGCAGATAACCTAGGTTATTTCTCGTAGCCAGGCCACAATTCTTCATTAGCTGTCTCTAACATATCATATAGTTTATGAGCAATTGGATTTAGGGCTTCCTCCATTCCATCCTAATCAAAATCTAGCCCAGCAGTATCTATTAACATATTATGCTATGTAGTTGGAGGACAACTATTCATATCTTCATCACCTACTTCTACCATGGCTGAAGATCCAGACCTATTGACTTCACCGTACAAATACCATTCATAGTACCCCGATATAGAACCCTTCTTCAGAATGTGCAACTTGACAATATCTAGCAAGGAAATTTTAATTCTGACATTTCTTATGGCTATAAGGACATCGAACACTGGTCCCACTCATGTTTAGTGGCTAAGATATCATGAATTGCATGAATTGGTCTAAACCCTCTAAGAATTTCAAATTCAAATACCCATCTATAAGTCTAGAGTACATCCAATTCCTATCAGCCCTTATAATTATTCCTTGTAAATTCCATCGTATTAATTTATTTTTTAAATCACACAAACAAAATTAAATTTAAAATTATATGTTTGGTTTTAATTTTAATTAAGTTCATAATATCTAATTCTACTTCTTTATATCTCCCTCCTTATGAGGTAAGAACTTAATCCATTTAGAAAATCATTGTTGTATAACTGTTACTGTTACATTCTATATTCATACACCTGTTGAAATTTCAGTATCATCTCCCTATAGTTCTCCTAGTGTACCACATTTGAAAAATCCCAAATAATTAGGACATTATTTTAATGTGCACTAAGAGAATATGATGGAGGTAGTACCAAAATTTCAGACATTTGTATGAAATAAGAATATACACAGATAGTTACATAGACAACGAGATCTCTAAACTGTCCATTTTAGACAATTTGATATCCTCTCACCATCCAATGAGCAGGATATCAAACGGGATCTACAGCTAATCCTAAATATGTTAATTATTTTAATTAATAATATTTTTGGACATTTGATTGTCAAAGTCCAAAAACAAAGTTAAAATCATTTGAATATTTTCATTAACAAAATAATATAATTTTTTTTTCAAATAACAATTGCAATATCACAATATCAAAACATATAATCAAAATTAATAAAATAAATTCATGGGATAAATGCAAAATTTTTTGAATAAGGTATGAATTCCTAAATGCTTATACTTTTTTCCATTTTTAACCATATCATAATTTTATATATATATATATATATTATTACTTAATAATGAAGATATTAATATTGTATTAGTCATTTTTTTATATCATTTACATAAAATTTTAACTAAAATTCTTCTTAATCATTTTAATTTTGATTTTGATTTATAATTTTATATTTTCTTATAACTTTATATTTTCTATATTCATTGCTCTTTTAATTATTAAATTTTATTAATGTTGTGTTTTTAATTATTTTTGGCATTATTATATGCTATTTCATATTTTTTTTGAATATTCAAATTTTAATTATTTGTTAGCATTAATTAAGCCGTTATGCATCATTATATTTGTAGGTTATTTTTCCCCTAAGAGGATATTTGTCCTTTTTTTTTAAATCTTATGAAATGTATTTAAAATTTTACTTTTAATGGCATATTTATGATGTATTATTATTTTTTTTATATTTTTCATTGAAATATTTTTACTCCTAGCTAATTTTTTTTTTGTATTTTATGAAATGCTTTATATTTCAATTTTTTGTAGCATATTTGTTAGATATTTTTATATTTTTTAATGTGAAGTAAATTTTGGTATTTTATAAAATTCATGCAATGTAAATTTCACTTTTTATGGCATAATTAAACATAAATTTATAGTTCATTTTATCATTTTATCAACAGATTTACTTAAATAAAACAAAATTATATCCAATATATATACATCTATAAATTCACATAAACTTAACAACATAATTAAAAATTACATTGCAATACACAAATTAACTACAAATTACAAATTCACATTACAATATTTATTTTTTTCACATACATTTACAAATAAACATAACAAATTATAAATTATACACAACATTTAAAAGCATATTACATTACAAATTATTATATTTTTATATTATTATAAATAAATTAAATTACAGTACAGAGCTCTTGACGCATGAATCTGACTTCTATTGTTCTCCACACGTAAATTATTTAAAACAAAATTAAAATTCTATTAATAAGACTAAAATACTTACTAAAATAATTTACTAAAATAATTTCACCATATTTAATACTATCATTAATTTATAATAAATTTATTAAGCTTGAAAATATTAAAATAATTAAAAAATTTATTAGCATATATATACATATCAATATAAATTTATTTAATTAACTATTTATTGTGAGGTCTCGCCCGAACACCGGTCTGATCCACTAAAGGGAATCGAAATGCTCATTTGGGAAAGAACTCACAAGGAAGCCCTTGGACTTATCTTTGATAGATTTGAAAATTGTTGTTAAGAGTCGCCACCTTAATTTATTTTTATTTGAAAAAATATATGGAAAAAACCCATTTGACTCTAATTATAACCTGAAAGAAAAAAGATCACTAGCCTCCAAACTAAAGAGAATTCGGGGACTAGGTTTTCAGTTTATTTTAAAAAAATAAGTTTGGCTAATTAATATAAGAATGACTTAAAATATATTTCATGAACAAACTAAAATGCATGAACAATTTATAATATGCACGATCATTGATTCCACATATCCAATAATAAATACAAGTAATACAAGTAATAGTCCAAAGGAAAGTTAACATTACAAATAAAATCCCAAACATAGGGGATACCTCCTCTAGCCTTTAAGGGTTTTAGGAAAGTCACACATTCTCCAAATTAATCCTAATAATAAAGCAAAGAAATAAACACAAAAGTAAGTGAAAAAGGTGATAGGGGGATAGTTGATTAATTTTAATTGGATTTGATGCCTGAACCAAGAATGCCTACGTATCCCTTTGAATGGAATCAAAACCTATGCAATTCTCCCTTCTTGCAAAAGGGTTAGTTTAGCCTAATCACTTTATCATGTTTTGGTTGATTGATTAAAAGAGGGTTGAGTTAATTAGTTAATTAGCTAGCAACCTAGATGAATCAATTTAATTAACTAACTAAAAGAGGCAAGAAACTAAAAGAAAATTAAAGGAAAAGGGAACTTACCTCAGATGACAGGTGGCGGCTGGCTTTGGATGGCAGGCGGCAGCTAGCTTTGGATGGCAGGTGGCAGCTAGCCTCAGCGGGCAATAGCTGGCCTCGGACAGTGAGCAGCAGCTGGGGTTGGATGGCGGGCGGCGGCTAGCCTTGGATGGTAGGCAGCAGATAGCCTCGGACGGTGGGCGGCGACTAACTTTGGTCGTGGACATGAGCCTTGGGCAAGAGACTTGCCTCAAATAGGTGGACAGAAAGCCTTAAACTAGTCAGGTAGGAATTAAGGAGAAACCTCCCGACTCGCTTTGCGAAGCAAGGAGCAAATGTAAAGCGTTTTGCTTGAAGTTATTGCTTTTCAAGCTCTAGAAGTTAGTGTTTTGAAGTGTGGGGAGGCCCTTAGTGTTTTGAAGTGTGGGGAGGCCCTCTATATATAGGAGGAGGTTTGAAACATAGAAAATATAAATTTTCAATGTGGGATTGCAAAAAATCATATTTTCACTGGAGTTGCCGCAGAGGGCTTTGCAGCACCACACAGCTCTTTGTGGCACTACCATAGAGCCCTTTATGATTCCAAAGAGGGCTTTGCAACAGTTTTGCGGAGGGCCCTGCTGTGGTAATGGGCCCCGCTTTTGCTCATTTCGCCCATTTTCGCCCGTTCTTGCTCATTTCTTATCCGTTTTTCACGATTCTAGTTGCGTTATACTCATTACTCAGTCCCAAATGATCTAAAAGGGTTTAAATGCCAAAAAAATATTTTTATTTTTTCCATTTTGAGAGTTTTCATCTTTTGAAGGTTTGTTTATCGAGCCTAAGTGTTTCTAAGGTTTAAACGCATCCTGGAAGGTGCAAAATTAAGGGTTCACAGCTGCCCTCTCATCAAAATTATCTTTGTCTAAAAGACAATTTTGATGATAGTGAACTTGAGGATGGGAGATGGTAAAAGGAACCAAATTATTATCTAGTACAGAGTTTAGACATTTGGGTGAGAGCTGTGGTTGAATTTTAGGGAAGATGCCCCTGGTATATTTGGGAGATCTAGTAGCTGGTAGTATATGATAATTGGTAGGAGCTAAAAGTGATGTTCCTGTCTGGTAAGAATGATAGCGACCCTGTCTGGTAGGAATTGATGAAGTGGTGATGATAATGACTCTGTCTGGTAGGAATCGACCAAGTGGTGGTGATGACGATCCTGTCTGGTAAGAATCAATGAAGTGGTGGTGATGACAACCCTGTCTGGTAAGAATTAATGAAGTGGTGGCGATGATGACCCTGTCTAGTAGGAATCGACGAAGTGGTGGTGATGATGACCCTATCTGGTAGGAATCGATGAAGTGGTAGCGATAACGACCTTGTCTGGTAGGAATAAAAAAAGTGGTGGTGATGATGACCCTGTCTGGTAGGAATCGATTAAGTGGTGGTAATGACGACCCTATTTGGTAGGAATCGATGAAATGATGGTCCTGTCTGGTAGGAAAAAAGATGATCCTATCTAGTAGGAATCGATGAAGTAATGATCCTGTTTGGTAGGATTGACGAAGTGGTGGTCCTGTCTAGTATGAATGATGATGATGATCCTGTCTGGTAGGATTGAAGATGATGATCCTGTATGGTAGAAAAGAAGATGACTCTCTGGTAGGAATCGATGAAGTGGTGATCCTGTCTGGTAGGAATGATGATGATGATCCTGTCTAGTAGAAAAGAAGATGACCCTGTCTGGTAGAAATTGACAAAGAGATGATTGTGTCTGGTAGGAAAGAAGATAACCTTGTCTAGTAGGAATCGACGAAGTGATGATCCGGTCTAGTAGGAATGATGATGATGATCTTGTCTTTCTTTGAGAGTTTTGACAATTTGCCTTGATTCATGATCCTGTTCAATGCAAAAAATGCTAGATAATTATGCAATGATTTGATACCTTGAGCCTGTGAAGGGTTGGTCCTGATATAAAAGTATTGATCTTTAGGAGAAAGATGCCCCTATTTCAGAAAGGTGAATATTTAGAAAGGATGTGCCCCCACTTTAAAATGATAGAGGAAAGTGGTTTGGTCATTTGGTTTTTGGTTGATTGGCTAGCTTAGAGGTAAAGATGGGCATGTTAGGTATGAGATTGGTTGGTTAATGGCTATCAGTTTGGCCTAGGAAGAAGCAAGGTGTGGTCTTGGAAAAGATCGAGCTGTTCAGTTTAGATAGGTCTGACTTTGGTTTGAGGCTGAATTAGAGAGCTGGATCAGGAAGGTCAGGTTATTAGTGATGATTAGTTTGGAAGGTTTTGGGGAAAGTCAACTTATAGGGCTTGTACTCGGAGAAGTTCATGTGGAAGGCTTAGTCAGGTCTGGGACTTTGGCTTGGTCAGGCTGTAACCTTTAGGGAGTTTATTTGGAAGACTTGGTGAAGTTCCACCTTTGGCTCAGTTAGGTCTGGCTAGGAGGAAAGGACAGGTTAGGAAATTAGCTGGGGAAGGCTTGGTCAGATTTGGCCTTAGAGGAGATAAAGGCTTTTTGTGAATGGGCTTCATGGTGAAGGCTTCTTGGTTTGGACTTCATGGTAAAGGCTTTTTGGTTTGGGCTTCATGATGAAGACTTTTGGGCCTAGGCTTCATGGTGAAGGAATTTTGGGCTTAGACTTTATGGTGAAGGCTTGAAGGCTTGAAGGCTTTTAGTCAAAAGGCTTTGTCAGCTTAGGCTTTTTTCCATAAGGGTGCTTTGGATGGTTAGCTTTGGCTTAGGTATGGTGGTAAGGGTTTTGGTCGCAGGCTCATAGATAAGGGTTTGCCCTTTTGTCATGGTTATATCAGATTTTTAATGCTCATCGGATAGTTGGCAGGCTTTGACTCGGTTGTAATTTGCCAAAGAGGCTTAGTCTTTTCAAGGATGATGAAATTTTGCGAATGAGACATGAATGACTTCAGTGGTTTGAGCCTTTCTTAAGCTTTGCAAGACATGACTTGATTTTGGTTATGCTAGAGAAAGCTACCTTTAAGGATGATGAGTCTTGAAAGACTTAGGATCTTTGGTTCTGTATATAAGCTTAACCCTTAGAAGATGATGAGACTTTGCCTAAGAAAGGATAGTATGAGGCTTGAACTTGAAAAGATGGAATGATATATTTTAAAGTTAGGGAATGGTTCAAAGGCGGGTTGGAAACTTTGAAAAAGATCAGGGAGGTTGTACGGTTTTGCTATCTAGAGCATGATTCACAGAAAAGAACAAGCCAAGCTAATCTTGTCATTTTAAGATTAAAGAGAAATTTAGGGTGACACTCTATTGGCTTGAACATAGACGATAGACTAGATGAAAGGAAGTGCCCTAAGGAGTGGCTGAAGGACTAATGAGAAAAGACAACTTGGGAATTTTGCTCCCAATAAGAGATAGGAACATGACAAACTAGCAATGTGAGAGATTGTGCCTAAGCTCTTTGAGCTAAGTGATGAGACAGATTAACAATAGATGATCACGACCTAGAAAGACATGCCCCCACTATGAGACAAGGGCGTAGAAGATAATATCACTTTAGAGAATGAATCTCTATTGAGGAAGGATGACTTTAAAGACATGAGATGAGACGGATTGATTGCACCTGATTTGACAAACTTTGAATGATATGAAGGAAGATAACTAGGATGAGCTTTCTTTTTCTCTTTTTTTTAGCTCTAACTTTTGCCTAAGCTGCCTTTTTGGGTTTTCAACTTGGCAAGCTTAGATTTTAGGAGAAAACATTCCATCATGATTTGTTACTTTTCTTCACTTTAAGGGGCTTTAACGTTTGAATTTTAGATTTGATGACCTTGTTGTCCCTTATTAAGGTGTGTAGTTTGATTTTGTACTTTAATTATTTGATGAGAGGTCTATTTCTGGACCTTCTTTGGTTAGGAACTGGCAAAGCAATTGTTGATGGCACCTCAATATATGCCAACTGTGGTGGATTTAATTGATTGTTCATTTCTCTTTTCCTCTTTCTCCTTTTTTTTTTTAAGCTCATCCATGTTTAAAACAAGAAAAGACAAGTGCACAAATAAATATGGATACTTTATTGTAATGGAAAATTTTATTACAAGACAATAAAAAGGAATTGACATGATTGACGAACAATACACGAAAAGAAAAATAAAATGATAGACACAGACTCAAATTTAGACTCAAACTTTGAGATTTGGACTTAGACTCAAACTCAAACTTGAGTTTCAATCTTAAATAGGTTAGATTAGTTGAACTTGAACTCTCCCATGTCATGCCATTTGGGGCTGAGGTAAGGTGGGGTTGAATTGGGTTCAGATTCTTCATCATTGCTCGGGTCGGTGGTGAGCAATTTAGGTTGAAATGATGCACTTTAGATGCAATCTTCAACCTTTGATGCGGTTACAATCAAAGCCTTAAAAGTGGGTAGGTATTGGGTTAACAAGTGGGCTTGGTAGGCTGGAAGTAGATTCTTGATAAGGATGTCTATTTGTTCTTGCTCTTTTGGTCTATTTACCATTTGAGTAGCTTTAGCCCTCCACCTTATAAGGAACATGGAGAAAGACTCCTTTGGAAGCTGTTTGATGGTTTCCAAGTCATGCCTAGTGACATCCATTTCACTATTATAATGATATTGTTCGATAAAGGCACAACAGGTATCATCCCATGTCCTTTTATTGCTCTTGTCTAGTGAAAAGAATCATCTTCTAGTAACACTAGTTAGTAATTGTTGGAATAATTGAGTAAGGAGCTCATCGCTAACTTCTAAAGGTTTCATTGCCCCCATATATATCTTCAGATGGGTCTTGGGGCAAATGGTTCCATCAAATCTCTCCAATTCAGGCATTTTGAATTTAGGAGGGAGCTTGGCATCAGGAAATAAGGTTAAACTGTCCACATCAATTAGATCATCATAGTGCTTTAGGGATTTGATGGTTCTTTCCATGGCTTCAGGCTTCTCTATGAGTAATCTAGTGTTTGGATAAGAGAAAACTTCCTCACCATGGTTTAGATATGGGTTGGTTTGGCTCGAATTTGGGCTAGGATTAGTCTAGTTCAAGATAAGGTTTAGGTTAGGATGGCTAAGGGTGGCCTGGTTAATCATAGCTCGAACTTCCTCAATGATGAATTGCCTTTGTTCCTCGAATTAGGCTTGCTGAGCTATTGGGAAAGCTTGGAAATGCTCTTTTTCCTTCTTAGGGACTTTGGTCACAAGTGCGGTCAAGAAAGCAATATCAAGCGGGTGGGCCATTAGTACCTTCAAATCAAAGTAATAAGGTAAGTGACGGGTATGGAACAGAAGAGGTGATGAAGGTATAGGTATGCAGATCCTAAGAGAAAAGGCTTCCTATTGTGTAATGGGCCAACCATTTTTTTTTTTTTTTGGGCTTAAGGTATGATGGGGCAAAGGTATTACGCTTAGGGTAATGTCTTAATGATTTGGAGTATAGGCTATAGGCATTTGTCAATCTAGGGGTAATGGATTGGTTTTGAAGGTAATAGGCCAAGGATGTTGGGCGATGGTATCTTGTGGCTAGGTTGGCAAGGTATGGGTAAGAGAAGGGTAGATATGTTTTTAGGTTACAATTTAGGGCAAAAACATTTTAGGTAAGGTTAAGGTAACAGTGTTTAAGGTTAGAGGTGTTTGAGGTCATGGCTAGAGAAATGAGGTTTTAGGTTTAGGGCTAGGGCATTAGTGTTTAGGTTAAAGGCTAAGGTAATAGGGTAAGGTTTTAGGGTTAGGGTATTGGTGTTCAGGTTAAAACCTAAGGTAAAGGGGTAAGGTTTAGGGTTAGTGTATAGGTGTTTAGGTTAAAGGCTAAGGTAAAAGGGTAAGGTTCACAGTTAGGATATTGGTGTTTAGGTTAAAGGCTAAGGTAAAGGAGTAAGGTTTAGGGTTAGGGTATTGGTGTTTAGGTTAAAGACTAAGG
>CANTUT010001388.1:0-12500 GCA_947687605.1 Reutealis trisperma
TATATATATATATATATATATTTGTACAGACACACGCGCACAGAGATATATATATATATATATTTATATATATCTGTGTGTGTGTGTGCACACACACACAGTATATATATCTATTAAATTGGATGTTTATTTTGAGATTAATATGGTTTTTGACTATTGTTTAACTATTATTTATTTAATGTTATATAAGTGTGTTTATATTTTATTTAACTATTCTTTCTAACTTTGATAGGTCTTAAATTAAGTAGAAGTTGTCATGTTCATGTATTATAATTCTGAATGTTCCTAAATTGTCATAACAAGTTAATGCATTATAATTATACGTTAATGTATTATAATGGAATTTGTCACATTTTAAAAAATATTTTTTTGATTTTCTAATTAGTTTAGGACATTAAAATTATTGATCTTCATAGTATTAGTTTTGGACATTGAAATTATTTATCTTAATAGAGCTATATTTTAAAATTAGTAATCCTAATAGAATTTGTTTTGGACATTAAAATTATTAATCCTAATAGAACTATATTTTTTTTTATGTCAATTATATTTCCTTATCCTTCTAATATTAAATTAAGTTTGCTCTATAATAGAATACATTGTTATTATCTTCATCAATTTAATAAATTTTGATTCTTATTATATTTATTCTTATTAGCCTTTTATGTAACATCCTAGAAATTAGCTTTAGTTAGGTAGTGAATTTTAGAATTTTAATTCGAAGTTGATATTAAGGAATTGCATGAAATTTTTGCATAGCATTTGAATGTATGAAAACTAATAAGAAACCTAAGTAAAACCAAAGAGAAATATAAATGAAACCATAATGAAACCATATTTATATCAAATTGTAAAAGTACTTAAAATACTATATTTTCTGAAATTTGTTTAGTGAAATTTATAATTTTTGGATAATAATCTAAAAGTGAATAAATACCTTAATTAAAGCTTAGTTAAGTTTTAATAGTAACATTTAAAAATGTATGGAGAAGGACCAAACTGTAAATTGCAAGGACCAAATTGCATAACTTAAAAAAATTGGACTAAACTGTAATTTGACTAAATTCTGTCCATATAACAGATTTTCCGAAATTTTCTGTACAAAAAATCAGAATTTTTCTCTTTTTCCTTCTCCTTTGGCCGAACACCCCCAACCCCCCCCCCCCCCCCCCCGAAGCCCTTTTTCTCCATTTTTTTTTCTCTCAATTTTCCTTAGAAAAACTATTGCAAATTTATAGCAATAACCCACTTCCATCATCCAAATCACTTCCCACCAAGAATTAAGTGAGAAATAAGCAAGGAATTGAAGAGTGGAGATTGTAAGAAATTGGCTATTTTAAGAAAAGCAATGTTTAGTCCACTTTTCTTGATTTTAATTCATAGAAATAGATGTTAGTAAGTGGAAAAAATGATTTAGTATGAAAATTATGTGATAAATTAGTGTATTTGGCATGGAAAACATCCTAACTCTTCAAACATATCTCAAATCAAATGTTGCTAAAACTTTGAATTCACCTAAAAAAGACTTAAGAATAGTTAAATCTAATGCTTAAAGAATGAATTCCAACAATTAGAATAATTGAATTTGAAGAAGAATACATAGGTTGCTTAACATCACCAATTCTACCTCTATGTTCAAAGTCCCACTTCAAGGTTGTTTTCTTTCAATTTTATTGCTTGAATGTGTTAGTTTAGTATCAAATAATATGAAAATAACCTTAATTTGAATATAGAATCCCCCTTGAAAAGGCCATGTTTGGCCGAATCCTAGGAGGCAAAATTTCCCTTTGTTTATGCTTGATTTTTCTCATGATTTTCCATGTTGAAATGACCCCTTTGCTTTGCTTTTAAATCCCCAAATGAGTTGTGGAATATATTTTTGGCAATGTGAATTATGTAGGGCAATTTGGGCTTCTTCCAATTTGCCCCAAAACTCTTCCAAAATATAACCAAAGTTATGCCCACCAAGTGGTTCTATAAAATGTTCCAAAGAAAATCCAATGCTTGCTACAAAATTGCCAAGAAAATACCTAACATGTAAATTCCATAATACATCATCCCTAAAGTAATAAATAGGTTATGTATGCCTAAATTGCTAATAAACATAAATGTAGTTAAATTAAACTAAAGAATAAAGAAAACAAATTAAATATTTGAAACAGAAAATAAACATAAATCATGCATTTATTGCTATTAGTTTAAGTATTCTCAATAATATTTAGTATTAAAATAATGTATTTTGCTTCTTTAGCTTCTAAGGATCAAGAAAAGGAGATTGAGGTTAAGGGATAAAGCTTTGGGTTCCATTTTTCATTGGTGAGTAATATATGCATATGTGTATATATGTTCATGCCAAAATGAACTTATACCCTTATATGATATTTGCTTGTGAAATGCTCCTTCATGATCTTTTGAATCTGAATTGCTCCCTTTTCATTGATTCCTTCTTACTTTGGAATACCCTATGGCTTACATTGAATTTCTAATTGTTCATGGCAATCTTTGAAACCTGTCTGCTTCTTTGTAATTATCTTGTTCGACTTTGTAGCACCTTGTGATGTGTTTGAATGACTTTAATTCTTCAAATGAACTTATGTTGTTTAATTCCCTTTCTTTGAATTTAATTATTGAGTAAACCCTGTGATTTGATTGGATATCAAATGACAGAGCTACTCATATGATGGAGTAGCATAATTTTGCATCAGACATTGTGCATAATGAATTATAAACCCGAGCTAGTGAGGGTTAAGCCCCTAGCCATATAGTCTGATCAACTATATGTGGGAAAAAGCATGCTACCAAGATAGTAGCCTCTGCTTATTATAAATGTGTGATTAAAGTGAATTCTGTCATACCTTTATTTAAACTATTGCCTCTCTTTGCTCTTTTATCCTTCTATTTTGTATATATATGTATGTGTATATTATTCACTGGGATTTTAATCTCATTATTTTAGTGGTTTATAAATTTTCAGGTGGTGAGTAGATCAGTGGTTCCAGCAAAGCTTCTCCCTCCTGCGTGGAACCTATCATGTAATATTCGTATTTATTTTGATGGTTGTAAATATTAGAAAACTCCATGGTACTTGGTGGTTTAGTATAGTTTAGACTGGAAATTGTAATAAATATTAAATGTATAAATTATATGTAAATTAAATGGATATTAATAAATATCAGAATGTTTATTGTATATTTGTGGATGCTAATGTTTAACATAATAATCTAGGGTTCTACGGGTTAGGTGGCTTTAGGCTTACCCAATCCCTAGGACCGTCCATCCCTAGAGCGGGATGTGACATTTTAAGTTATTATGGCAAATAATTTAGAAAATCAAACAATCGATACCCTTGAACTTTATGAAACAGAATAGAGTATTAAACTCATGGTTCTACAAGTGGATTTTGTAGAAATATTCAGCAATAGTACAATTCAAATAAAACGATTAGGTTTTAGTTGATATTAAGGTTAGTATATTTATTTTTTTTTAATAGAATCTAATTTTATTTCTTAATTTTAAATGATTATATATATAGGATTCGTTAAGGTAGAGCATATCAGAATTCTTATTACATATATAGTATGTTTAAACGATTTGTTGTTATGTTATTGTATCATAATTCTTAACATCCCTAAATATTCATAACAAGTTAATGTATTATAATTCTACGTTAATGTATTATAATAGAATTTGTCACATTCTAAAAAATATTTTTTTTTGACATACTAATTAGTTTAGGACCTTAAAATTATTAATCCTAATAGAATAGTTTTGGATGCTAAAATTATTAATCCTCATAGAACTATATTTCAAAATTATTAATCCTAATAGAATTAGTTTTAGACATTAAAATTATTAATCCTAATAGAATTAGTCTTGGATATTAAAAAAAAATATATTTTTTTTTTGTATATCACAATTTTTATTCTTTTGTTGTCTTTTATGATGAAGCCAAGGTCATTTCATATTTATAATTAATACTAAATTTAAGTATACAATAATTTATTAGTAAAGGAAGCAAACAGTTTTAATTAGTATGTTTATATATGCATAGTTTACCTTCTATTGCCATAATTGGTCCGGAGGTAATATTGTTTATTTTATCTCCACAATTGCAATTTCAATTTTATAGCAGGATCTTTTCAATCATGGATTAGCCTTGCATGGGTGAACTATATGTTGTGTTCTTTACATTGCGTGGGTGAACCATATGTTGTGCTCTTTACTTCATTTTCTTGTGTTTATTATCTCTTTCTCCTTTCTCTACACACCACTAGAAGTATCTTGGAGACAAAAGAAGTGAAATATGAATGGATACAATAATTCGAATAGTTGAACAGATGGACTGGAATTATTAAAATCATAAAGAAAAACTGTTTATTATATACATTATTTAATAATACATTTAAGTTATTCTTTATTAATAATACATTTTATTATTTTACAGGATATCAAAATTTGTGCTATAATATGGAAAAATGCAATAGAAAGATTATATTTTGAGTTGGGAAAACTTATGCTGTTACTAATGGATTAGTTAAAAAAAAGTATATCCTAATTTTCCAAATGTTTATGAGCAAAAATAATTGTATCTTAATACATACACAATATTAAAAGAATATAAGACAAACATATCTAAAGAAATTATTTCTTACAATTTTAAATCATATTTTGAAATTCAAAAAATATGCTAAAGAAAAGGAAGCAAAGGAATTCATAGGTAAGTTTTATTATAATTTTCTAATCTTATTTATTTGTTATTGATATATTGCCTAATTATTAACTTTAATAATGCTATTTTATTTTTTAATTGTATAGATTTTTTTATGTGTTGTAGTTTATGTTAAACTAACTTTTCACCTCGAGGAAAAGAAAAAAATGAAAAAGGATATAACAAATCGTGATAGGAAGGTAATAAAATAAAAATTTTGTTTTTTTTTTTATTTACTTATATGGTTCTTATTTCTTTTTAAAATATATATATTAATTTTTATTTTATTTTCAAAATTGTAGATTAGAAATTTTTTTTTTTGGTTCTATGAGAAGATGTAGCAGAAAATTAAGGTGCACTGATTGAGAACTCATTTAACAACGGTGATCAAAATCCTATTATTGCATTATCAAATGTCAAATTCTATTTACAATGGTAATTTTTTAAAAGAAAAATCAATTTGTTTATGATTTTATAAACACTTAACTTAAATTTACTATTTTTTTTTTTTACAATAGACAATCTTCAATTGTCAATATTGAAGATTAGCACTATTCAAATTAATCCAAATATACCAGAAGTTGATGAGCTACGAGATGTGTAAGTATATTATTTTTAAATTTTATATTTAATAATTTTGGAAACTTAATGTCTATTACTAAAAGTATTAATATGATTATAATTTATGAGATTATCAGTTATGACAATATGATGTTAAATAATGACAATAAGAATGATGACAAAAAGTGTTTGCAATCAAATATAAAAAGATTTAGACAAGCACCAAAAATAAGTCTAAAAGAAGCAAAAAGAAAAGCATTTCAAGTAAGTAACTAAATTATATATATAGATAAATACTTGAATTTGTTATATTTATATAGTAATACTTTTTATAAAAAATTTGTAGGGTCTTGAATGTTCTTTTTAAAGCAAAAAATTGAAGATATTGAAAATAAACATATAGCTTGGTATGCATCTTGCATAAAATACACAATTAAAGTTTATCCCATCATATTGGAAGAAAAACAAAGATGCAAAACTGCAATGATGATGATGCTAAATATGTTAATAGGTATTGGCTTTCACATTAATTATATAATAATTTATTAAAATATCTAACATTAATTATATTATAATCTATTAAATATATGTTTGGATATTGATTATTATTGTTATTATTTTATGTCATATATATATGTTAAAATTACAAGTATTTGATGGAGACACAAAAGCTCATATAACTTCGTATGAAAATACTCAAATATTGATGGGTTGTTTAGTTGAAGAATACAAAAAATCTATAGAGGTGTGGTTTCATAACATTTTACATTATGTTAATATAAAATTTAGTTAATCATATATTTATTATATCACTTTTAATTTTAAATTTTTTATTATATCTTATTTTTGTTTATTGCAGGAAGAAAGAGACCATAGCAAATTTTACAAAAAATTAATTTGCATAAGGGGAAAATAATATTATTTTCTTGTGAGATTGACTAAAAAAGATAAAGAAAAAGAAGCAGATCTTAAGGCTTTTATTGCGAAAGAGATTCAAGATATATTAATGATAAAAGCAGAAGTAATAAATATTGAAGAGAAAGAAGAAGATGAAGAAGTCTCACCACTAAGGAAAAAGATTAAGATTGAAAAAAGTTAAAAGAATTATAATTTTACCAATAATGTTTTCTCTTATAGGAAAAGTAATTTAGTTTTTTCTATTTTCAATAATAGTAGACTAATTAATTTATTTAGTGCAATTGCAACTTTTTAATAAAAAATAGTAATTAATTTATTTTTTTATCACAATAAATTACATTAAAATTCTTGGTATATTTTTTCACAATAAAGAAATATACCTATATATTGGGCTTGCTGTTTACCATCTTAATCTTCTTATGCTTAATTTGGCTTATACAATAAACTTCAGGAGATGTTGGTTCTTGAGTTTTGAAACTTCCATTCTTGGGTTTCTGACGAACTTCATTGGGGATAATCGAAATAATTGGACTAGAAAATCCTTTACCATTACCGACATGATGAGGTTTAAACCTAATACACTAATAAAAATTGTTAGATGCTCAGCCAATTAACAAAAAAATATTGTTAAAAAAATTTAAAATTATGTGAAAACCACAATAATTGAATTTGTTTAATCTGTTCCTTTTTTATTATTATTATTTTACAACAATAAGGATATAAATTTTGATTAATTAATTAGTAATGGTAAAACATATGATGAAACTAATTCATTATTTTTCTTATTTAATTACATTTCAATAATTTTAAGATTTTAATATCACCATAGACAAAATTAATGTTAGGCTAATAAAACTTTAAAAAGTTATTTCATGGAATTGAAACAATTAAAAGTCTATGATATAATTGAAAAATATTAAATTTCAAGAATTTTTTTCTTGCAATCATAACTTAATTATATTATTTTAAAGGGAAAAGGCAAAAGTTTTTTATTAAATAAAAAATTGACAATGGAAATTAAAAAAAAATACATCATTTATAAAAGTGAATAGAATAAAAATTCAATTTTTTTGATAAAATATTACTTTTTATTTTCCAAATTTGTATATATAGTTTTAATTATTTTTTTAAAATTTATAATTATAAAAAAAAATTATTTTCTTTAAATGTAGTCTATGTTTTGGTAAAACAAGCATGTTGGTAGGTAATTTTCGAGGTAAACAAAAGGGTAATATTGATATTAAATACTAAATAAAATGTATTTTCATTCCAAAATATCTGTCATTTTAGATTTTTTTATTTTAAAATATATATCATTTTAAAATTTTAAAAAAATATTTATTATTTTTTTACGTATTAATAATTTACAAAAATAAACACATATGGAGAAACAAAAGAACAAAGCTATGTAAATGATAGCACAAGCAAAAGACAGAGAGTGGAATGGCTATGCAAAGCCCAATTGAATTCATACGAGCAATAAGGTAATAATATTAATTAAAAACTATGCAAAATTTGATTTGAAACACTTCATTATGAATGCCAATTCATATTACCAAATATATTTACAAGACAAATGCAATATCATCCTATGTGCTCATCACTGTACAAGTTAAAAAAAAAATTACCTTCATGCATGTATTGTGGAACAAAATGATTTGAATATGAACCACCAAATTTTTGCTGTCAGAGTGGGAAAATCAACCTACCAATAACACATGCCCTGGAAGAGCTCCTTTATTTATTCACTTCAGACTTGGAAGAGGCCAAGGAATTTCTGAAAAATATCAGACTTTATAATAACATACTTGCATTCACATTTTTTGGTGTGAACTATGGCAGAGCTTTTGCATTTAGCAAAAATGGAGTTTTCACATTTCAAGTTCAAGGCTAAGTATACCACGACTTACCTCAATTAGTACCATCTGATGGGACTTCACGCTATTTCCAACTATTTTTTTATGACAATACTAATGAATTAAAGAATAGAATGAGTACAATATGCAATGTCTAACTATGCGAGGCAGTTATGTCCAAGCTAATAAAGATTCTAAAAGATAATCCATATGCTAAGGTTTTCAAAAAGATTAACAATTATGAGTCACATGATAATTTGAACATGTGGACTAAAAAGAGGAACATACAACAACATTGACAATACAATGAACCAATAGAAGAAGATGTAGCAGGCATTTGGGTAGAAGGCAACAATCCAAATGTTCCTTTAGAACGCGAGATTGTGGTACAAGCATATTTAGGCCACAGATACAGAGTTAAGCATTACTATGGCTGCTATGATCGACTGCAATACCCGTTGCTTTATCCTAGAGGAGAGACTGGTTGGCATCTAGACATAAAAAAGCAATTTACACCTTGTGATGTCAGTTTGAATATAATGACAAATGACAACAATTCAGAATTAGCAATTGCAATGTCGGAAAAAAGCATTATTGAAAAAGAGAAAAGTGGTAAAAAAATTAACATTAATTTCAATAAATAATTTTATTTAAATTTCTTAAATTATATTAACTATATATTTATTTTGAATTTCATATAAAATTTTATATTTCTTAAATGGTATGGTATATATAGATTTTAAAGTGATTATGTGATTTAAGTTTAATTTACTTTTTTTTTTACAATCTAAATTATGAATATTTTACAAATGGAAAATTAAAATGTTTTTTCAATTGCACTGCCTATACATTTGAGTAAATATGATCTAACATTCCTTATGTGATTTAAGTTTAACTTACTTTTTTTTTTTACAATCTAAATTATGAATATTTTACAAATGGAAAATTAAAATGTTTTTTCAATTGTGTTGCCTATACATTTGAGTAAATATGATCTAACATTCCTTAAAGAATACAATCAAAATTCATAATAATGTCCAAATCATTAAGTCCTTATTTAACAAAATAAGTTATGTGACAAAATTAACTTTTTATTATTATTGAAACAGTAAATTGCAATGCAATTTCTTAATGTATCACAGATAGCTAATTTGTATAAAAATTTTAAAATCAGAAATTTTCTAAATTTTTTAATCTGTGTATAGTATGTTAACAAGAAATATTGACTACAGGTGTTAAATGACCAACACAAGAAAAAGTATCGTGCCTTGAATATTACTGCTACCATTGTCAGATAAAGGATAATGAAAATTCACTGATATTACTATCTAAAAGACTAATGCAACAATTTGTTGTACACATGTATATAAAACTGGAATCAACAAGATTGGATTTTTACAGAACCCAACAATCACATATAAAAATTGAATTGTACTAAGGAATAGTAGATGGTGTAAATGCTGGAGAAACCAGAGATATGTAACTAGGAATAGAAGCATTCTACTAGTATCTTTTATCGGGGGGCCTAGAGACATGCGGAGAAGATACCTAGACGCAATGGCTTTGGTGCAAACATATGGAAAACTAGATTTGTTTATTACAATGACATGCAATCTAGATTGGGAGGAAATAAGGGAAGAGCTAAAAATGAAAAAAGCACAAAACAGACCTGATTTAATTTCTCGAGTATTCTGAGCAAAGCTATAGGATCTAAAAGACCAATGGTATAAGAAAGAAATATTTGGAAGAGTCGCAGCATATGTACATGTCATTGAATTTTAAAAGAGAGGACTTCCACATGCACACATTTTGGTTATATTAAAACCTGGCCATTAGATAACAAATCCAAATCATTTTGACAAATTTGTAAGTGTAGAAATCCCATATTAGAACAAATACCTAGAACTATATGAAATGGTGGCAAAACACATGATGCATGGTCCATGTGTTGAGGACAATCCCAAATGCCCTTGTATGATAGAAGGAAAGTGCAAGTTTCATTACCCTAGACCATATAGCTCAAAAACTACGCAAGGAAAAGATTGATACCCTTTATATAAAAGGCCTAAAAATGGAAGAGAGGTAAGACATCTAACAACACACGTGTGTTATTCAACAAAAAAAGAGAATTATGCCTTATCTTAATGTATAACAATCTCGTAGGTGAAAAAGAGACACAAGAACCTAGACAACAGATGGGTGGTACCTTATAATCCATATTTATTGACAAGATATAACTGCCACATCAATGTAGAGGTATGATGAAAATATACGTGAAATTATTTATTTAAAGAATTAATTAAAATTAAATCTACATAAAAATTACATGTGAACTTTTTTGGATAGGTATGTTCTAGAATGAAGGTAGTAAAATATCTATACAAATGCATCTACAAAGGACACGACAGAGTTGCAATCTATATTGCTCCAGATGATGGAGAGGTACAGATAGATGAGATACAATAGTATTAAGATGCTAGGTGGGTATCAGCCGAAGACGTTATTTAGAGAATATTTAAATTCGAAATGAATGAGATAAATCCACCAGTCATAAACTTGTAGTTGCACTTACCAAATAAACAGATGGTGTCATACTAGAAAAATCAGGACTTATAAAAATTAGTGACATGGAACCATATAATGAAGACAATGCTAACAGAATTTTTTACTAAATGCTCCACAGATGAGCATGCAAGGGGATTGTTATACATTGAATTTCCAAAACATTGCATGTGGGATAGATAAGGAAAACATTAGGATAAAAGGAAAAGAGGAAAAGTCATTGGTCGAGTGAATGCAGCAAATCCAATAGAGGGTGAAAGGTATTACTTGAGACTATTATTGAGCTATGTTAAAGGGCCAAAATCATTTAAAGATCTACTTATAGTGGACAATATGGAATGCAATTCTTATAAGGAAGTTGCAATAAAAAGAGGCTTACTCAAATCAGATCAAAGTGCATCAGAATGTATGAGTGAAGCTATTGCTTTTAAGATGCCTAGAGAGCTTAGAAAATTATTTGCAATTCTATTAGTGTATTGTGAATCAACAGATGTTAAGAAGCTTTAGGAAGACTACTTTGATGCCATGTCTGAATATTTCAAGCAAATTGATAAAGACTGGATAAAAACTCAAATCTCATCCATAATAAAAAAGCATTGAATACTACTTACAGAGCAAGGGAAAGGATATAAAGAATTATGATTTACCTAGAATCACAAGTCATCATACCCAGCAACCAATGAGCAATAAAAGGGAGATTAAAGAAGAAACAGTAGTAGAGATACTAGAGGAAGACATTGAGGTAGCTTTGAAACTGAATAGGGAACAACTGCATGCATATAAAAGAATACTAAATAGGGGAAATTCAAAAAGAAGTGGTGTGTTCTTCGTGGATGGCCTTGGAGGAACTGGAAAAACATTTTTATATAGAGCAATTCTAGCTAATCTTAGATCGCATGGGATGATAGCTTTAGCAACAACAACTTTAGATGTAGCTGCTACAATAATGCTTGGAGGGAGGACAACCCACTCAAGATTCAGCATACCATTAAGCCCAGCAGAAACAAGCTTGTGCTGTATATCAAAGCAGAGTGGCCAAGCAGATTTATTGTGAATAGCAAAGCTAATTATTTGGGACGAGGCCCCCATGGCAAAAAAATTTACAATAGAGATAGTTGATAGAAGTCTGAGAGATATAACGAATTGTGATGAGCCATTCGGTGGAAAAGTAATTGTATTCGATGGAGATTTCAGATAGGTATTTCCAGTCATACCAAAAGGAACAAGATAAGAAACAATTAATGCAAGTTTGGTAAAATTATACCTTTGTAACAAACTAAAAGTACTGACATTGAGTAATAACATGAGAGCAAGGTCAAATACATTTTGTTGAATTCCTATTAAGGGTGGGTAATAGAGAAGAGCCAACAACAGCATAGGACTATATACTCATTCTGGAATAGATGGTTGTGCCATAAGATAATAAAACAGACTGTGAGATGACGTTAATTGATGCAATATTTCCTAATCTAAAGAACAATTATACATCACCATAGTACATGATGAGTCAAGCTATACTAGCCATAAAAAATGAGTATGTAGACGATCTCAATCCAAAAATGATAGATATGTTTCTTGGAGAAAAAATAGTCTACAACAGTTACGATCAAGTAGTAAATGATACAAATAACCATTACCAAGAAGATTTTCTAAATACATTGTTGCCAAATGGCTTGCCACCTCATAGATTGGAACTAAAAGTTAATTGTCGCATAATATTGCTTAGAAATCTAGATGCATTTAATGACAATGTAATGGAATAAGGATGATGTGCAAAAAATTTGATAGAAATATTATACATGCAGAAATAATAGTAGGACAACATGTAGGAAAACATGTCCTATTGCCAAGGATACCACTGTCACCAACTGAAAATGAAGGATATCCTTTCCACT
>CANTUT010001388.1:17500-265000 GCA_947687605.1 Reutealis trisperma
TACCTTGCCCTAGGGGACACATTTTTAGCACTACTACTAAGAAGGGATTAGATCTCTCATGACTAGGGGACATGGGTTTTGAATGGTTTGCCTGTTGGGTTTAGTTTGAATGATCTTCCACTAGGGGATAAGGGTCTTAAAGCAAATGAGGTAGACTCAGGACGTGCCTCCAATTTTCTTCCTTAAAGTTTATACAGATTATAGCTCCTATTGCTAGAGTTATTAGGGGGTTGCTAGCTTAGGAATTATCACACTATTTATTTTGAAATGTCACTTTGGATCACACAGAGGTATGACATATGGTTGATAAATGTGGTTTGGCCAGATGAGAAAAAGTGCTAGGCTGTGCTACTGAGGGTAATAAAGGGTAACGCAGTTGAGGAAGGAGAGATGGTAGGATGAGCCACTAGTAGTAAGAGGACTACAGTACAAATAGAGGGGGTGACTCAATCTTTGAAGGAAACTCGAGGGTCTATTAGAAGTGTAACACCACAGGTTGCAGTAGTGACTTAAATTGTGATACATGGGATAAAGGAGACTATGACTGTAGTGAGGACAAGATGACACTACATTGGAGGTTCAGAGAAGGACTACTATAGTTAAGGTAGAGAGGAGGACTGCAACTCTTGAATTATAGAGGAGGATTTTTTTAGAGCAGTTTCAAAACTATTGATATTCAAGAAAGGGTTTTCGATACTACTGTGATGAGTAGTTCTAATTCTATTTTCTACTGCTGTGGCAAACGGAGCTATAGAGACCTGAAGGAGGGGTGTACCCATTTGAGGAGACTGTGGTAGACTCTGACTCTGATAAGGACATGAGAGATTTGCACTTTAGAAGGCGAAGGAGGACTAGCCAGACCATGACTTTAGACATGGCCTTTTCTGCTTTTTATTCAAAGCACTTGTAGGTTGGAAGGTGATACATGATAAGATATAGACGACATTAAAAAGGCTATCCCTCTTTTTTTTTTTTCCATGATGATGGATTATTCATTGTAAAATTTGATCACCATTAAATAAGACATCTTTTATTCTTACTCCAATTTCTATCTAAACTACCCTTTCAGATTTTCAGCTTAGCAAGCATTCTTTTTCTTCTTTTTTCTTCTCTTCTTTTTTGTCTTTTTTTTGTCTTTTTTTTTTTGTTTAGGAAAAAAAATTAAGTGAATTATGTACTAGGCATAAAGAAAATGTGAATGCAATGTAAACAAAATATTTTGTATTATGATTTAAACCGCACTCGAGTCGGGCTGCCTACGTATCCCTTATATCACTTTTCTTTGCACTCATTTTTCTCATTTTTTTAGGAAGAATCAGGTTCACGTAGTTCTGATTGCATATGCATGAAAAATATAAATAAAATGCAGATGTCATCTTCAAATAATATATCATTTCAGTTGATCTAGGTTGCCAAGATTGGAGAATTCACTTCCATCCACATCCCTAAAAATGGTGCCTCAATCAGATAGAATCTTCTTGAGTATGTACTGTCCAGCCTAGTTTAGCTTGAACTTCCTCTTGGATCATGAATAGGTGCTTGGATTTCTCTCAAAACTGGATTTCCTTCTTGTGAACCCTTGTCTCTCACCTTTTAGTTGAAGTACTCGGATAGTCTCCATTAATGACCTAAAATTTTGTACAAAGCATCGATTCTCTTTTCATCAATGGCGTTCATTGGTCATAATACCTTTCACAGCTTCTTTTTGATAGGTTACTTGTGTATGTAGGTCGAGATCTCATGAACTGCGATGCTTGGATCATCCCTATCTTGTCTTCATGGGCTTTTCCACTACTACCATGTAAATGCAATGTATGGGTTTTTGGATTTTTTTTTTTGCCATAATTAATTGATTGATTCTTTTGCTCTTTTCATTTTTTTTTTTGTATTTTCATTTTTTGTTCTTTTTTAAGATGTCCCATTTAAAGATGAATCAGAAAAATTAAAGCAAATAAAACAAGGTTTAAACTTTTTATTACTGATAAAAGTCCCATCATGAGTACATGAAAGGATAAACCTTAGAAGGCAAAATGCAAACTCAAAAGGGCAAGACTGGATAGACTCAAATTCAAGAAAAATTTAATAGAAAACAAACTCAAAAGACTCAAACTCAAACTCAGACTTAGGTGACATAAACACGGACTCGAACGACTCGGGCATGGACTTGGAGGACTCAAACATAGACTCAAAAGACTTGGATAAGGGCATAGTAGCATTGGCACTCTTCTCAAAATATTGGTTATTAGGTAGAGCTTAAGATGGTTGGATGAGTCAATGGTTTAGAATAGGATTGGTGATAGTGCTAGACTTTGGATCTGAGAGCAATGATGTCTCCACTATCAATGAGGTCTTGGATTTTGTGCTTCAGAGTGTTGCTTGTATCAGTTTTATGCCCCAGCCCTTAATGATAGTCGCAGTGCTCATTAGCATTATAACCCTTTGGCAAAGGGTTTGGGGGAGTTCATGGTTCTAAAGGCTTAACCATATTAACTTCTAAGGCTTTCTTATAAATGATGCTGAAGGGCATGCCTAGCTTAAAGAAAGTCCTTCTCATTTCTAACTTCATCGATTAGTGATAAGACACAACATTTACCTCCCCCTCTCTTCGGGTGGTTTTGATGGTGTAGTTAGTGTTTTTGTGATACCTCAAAGTAGAGGACTGAACCTTAATTTGTCCTAATTGAATCAAATCCTCAATCTTGGAGGCAATGACAATGAGAGCTTTGAAGTTAGAGAGGTATTGAGTTTGTAAATGAGCCTGATATTGGGGGAGAAGTTTCTTGACAATGATGTCAATTTGCTCTATTTTAGATGGACGGTTCACCATTTGTGCTACCTTTGACCTCCATTTTATAAGAAACATAGTGAAGGATTCTCTTTGCTCTTATTTGGTAGTTTTCAGATCTCGATAGGTGACATCCACCTCGATGTTATAATGGTATTGCTTGACAAATGCATTACATATGTCATCCTAAGTCTTTTTGTGATTTTGGTCAAAAACTAGTAACCACTTAACAGCAGCTCTAGTCAATGACTGTTGGAATAATTGAGTAAAGAGTTCATCATCCATACCAAAGGGTCTTATGGTATCCATATACATCTTGAGGTGAGTTTTGGGGCATATGGTGCCATTGAACTTATCCATGATCGGCATCTTAAATTTTGGAGGAACCTGTGCATTCAGAAAAAAGAGCTAAAGAGTTGACATCTATCATGTCCTTATGCTTTTTCATGTTCTTGATTATTCGCTCCATGGCCTCAATTTTCTCCATCAATTTCTTAGCATCGAGAAAGTTAGAGAAATCTCCACTTTGAAAAGGATTTACAGAGGGAAAGGGAGTGATTACATTTAAGTCTACGGAAGGAAAGGTTAGAATTTCAAGTGCTTTCCTATTATTAGTGAGATCGATAATAGGAGGAGTAAAAGTAAGGGTATGACTAGTCCCAGCTTAGGCATATGCAAGCTCAACATTAGCAGTAGGAGGAGTAACAATGGCATTGGTCATTTTCTTGACCTCATTAATGATTGACTAGTGTTAGGAGTTGAGGCATTAGTAAAGGTGGTAGATTGGGAGTTAAGAGCATTAGTGAAGGTGTCTACTCAGCTCTTAAGGATGGTAGTGAGTGTGGCTTAGAAAGTTTCCTCTTATTTCTTAAGGAGGCTGGTGAAGAAAGCTCTAATGGCATCTTGGTCAAAGTTAGATGTGTTGGCCATTAGTATCTTTGAATAGAAAATAGGCAGAAAAATGGGTAAGAATATAGAATAATGAAGTAAAAAATGGAATGAATGTGAAGGTGTGTCGGGAAAAGGATTCCTTCCAATCGGTTGATCACCGAGTTTACATATTGACAGGGTGAGTTTGTGATGTATTTTAGGATAATAGACCACTAGTTTAGGGTTTTTCAGATTGATATTGTCGAGTTTCTCATGTTATGCATGACATGTCATTATGCATGTAAAAAAAGGTTCCATAGGCATATGTATAGGTGTATCAATTATTATGGTCCATGGAACCTAGAGTTAATGCTAAGGCGACTACATGCACAAGGGTGAAGGGTGGCTTGATTAAGGGTTCCCATCCCACTAGAGCATCAATATACCTAACCACATGTGACATAAGGAGCCTCCTGTGGGTCGGACAATACAGATTGCTCATTACACCATCAAAATGATCAAGGATTCATCATAGGGTGGAATGCTTTTGCTATCTCCCAACATACTTAAAGAAAGTTGTTAAGCCAATGCTACTCACCATCCAAAAGTTTTCTTAAAGCTAAGGTTTAGGCAAGGAGCTTTTAGTATGCAAAGTGATGTATGAAAGTCAAATTATACTTAATGAGCTAAATGTAGATTATTTTAGAAAAATTTTTCCTTAACCAAATAGTAATCCTCTTATTTTCCTTTTTATTTCAAAAAGGTAGCAACCAATCCCCAGCAGAGTTGCCAGCTGTGAGGCCTCGCTTAAGCACTGGCCTAATCCACTGGAGGGAATCGAGATGCTCATTTGGGCTTAGACTTATGATGGAACCATCGGCTTCGAATTGGTTGATTTTGAAAATGATTGTGGGAGTCACCACCCTAATTTATTTTAAATGGGAAAATTAAAAAAAAAAAAAACCAGTTGACTCTAATTCATTAAATTTCAATTAATTTATCCAAGGATAAAATCACTAACCTTCAACTAGTTTGAGTTCGGGACTAAGTTTTTGGTCTTAAATAATTAAATTTGGCTGTTAAGTTTAATTTGACTTGAAAATTAATTTCATGGATGACAAATAATATATGAAAATTATAATATCATGATTAATGCATGAGCATAGAGAAAAGTAAAGCATCTACAAATTAAACTAATTATATAAAAAAAAAAAAGGGAAAAGAGACTCATTGGGATTTGGATTTAAATTCCAAACGTGCCTACATATCCCATTGAATGGGGATCAAAATCCATGTAGTTCATTCCATGATTAAGTGGAAGGGTTTAGGAGTTAATCATATTGATTTTGATTTTGGGTGTTTTGAGAGTGAGGAAAAAGGCTGATACCTTTGCTTTGGTGGGCGGAGAGTTTTACCGGACCGAAATTCCATTTTATCAGGACCAGATGATTGGATTGATTGAGAGATTAATAAATTAATTAAAATAATTAATTAACTAATTAATGTGATGAAATAAATGGATGGATGGATAGATTAATTAATTAAAATGATTAATTAATTAATTTGGAGGGTGAATTAAAAAAGGATTAATTTGATTTTTGAAAAAAATAATTAATTATTTAATTAAAAAGATTAATTAATTAATTGATTATTTTTAATTTAAAAAGAGTTTTAGTTAATTAAAAAGATTAATTAACTTGGTTAGGGTAAGATAATTAATTAATTAAAAAGATTAATTAATTAATTAGAAAGTGATTGGAGGAAGGAGAAGAGAGGAATTAGTAGATAACCATCAATACTAATTCAAAGGATATGTGAAATGGGAGAATGGAGGGGGGTATTTATAGAAAAAGGGGGTGAGTTGATTTGGGAAATGAAAATGTGAAAAGATCAAAAGGATAGGAATGAAAAAAAAATGCTAAAAAATCATATTGGGGGCATTTTGGGGACTATAGGGAGGAGAGTGGGGCTCGTGCCACTAAAGCCACTGGTCAATAGCACCACTAGCAAGTCGGGTGGCATACAGCCCAGCGGGGTGTTGGCACCCCCCAGGCCTTGGTGGACGAGCCATCTAGATTTCTACTTTTGCACTCAGTCAGATTTTGAGACTTTCAGATTAGTTTATAGGAGTTTTAGAGTTTAGAAAGTTAATCAGTCAACTTCGATAGATTCAAAATTAATTTTAGAATAATTAGATAGTCAGTCTAAGGAAAGATTCAGTCAGTTTCAAAAAAATACTGTCTGATACAAAAGGGCCGATCAGGATAGGAAAAGTGTCAGTGTTTTAAAATTAAGTATCTTCATACTAATATGATTAAAAGTCTATTTTTTGCTCTAGAGGCATTGTCCCTTTGTTCCCTGCTCGCGAACTGGCTAGCGGTACCGCTATACTGGCTCTGCATAGCACACTAACTTAGTAGGTGTCAAGCTACGACCGGATGATGAAGATGCAAAATTGAGAGTTCACAAATACCTAATTAGAATTAATTAAATTAATTAGATAATATATTTCTGATTCATACCTAATCATTTGTTGAACGTAACTCCAGTATTAAATTTATCTCTCGACCTCATTCAATATATAAATTTTTGATTCATACCTAATCTTTCTTCTTTTTATTTTTATTTTTATTTTTTTTATTTTTGATGTACAATGGCCCTTCCCTAGGTTTCAATTCTAGAACATTCAATAGAAACTCCTAGAGTGATTTTTTACATACTTATTATTAGATCACCACTTGAAATAAAAGACAACCATGGGGGATATGGATGCTTCTACTTACTAAGCTATCCAATTAGAGGAGTAGGTCACTGTGAACCCTCAAATTTGCACCCTTATGACCCAGCTGCAGTTTGACACTTGCTAAGATTAGTGCGCTATGCAGAGCCAGTGCGCACGGTCCTACTAGCTAGTTAATGGGCAGGGGTCAAGGGGATAGTGCCCCATTGAAAATAAATTTTTTGAAACTTGCACCTTCAGACGACCAGCACTCGACTATGAACCCATAGAATCAAACTGGGCTCAAGTCGGATAAAAAATGGATGAGAAAGGGCTGAAAAATTAACTACAGCAACTCGCAGCCAACTGCAATAACCACAACCTCTGCTGCAGTTGTCATAGGCATTGCTGTGGTAGCCAATTGGCTACCATTGTGGGCCCTATGATTGCCGCAACTATCTTTGTGGTTTTCGTTGTCCATGATAAATTGTCGCAGCATGTTTTTTCCTGATCCTTCATCGAAAATTCATTGTTTTAAGCCCTCAGACTCCCTGTATAAATACCTTACACCTCCTAACAACTCCCACATATAATTACATACTTCTATACTCCCCCTAAAGCTTTGTAAACCCTATTCCTAAACCTCCCAGTCGTCAAAACCCTCTTTCTAAACCTCTTAATCTTTAAAACTCCATTCCAAAACCTCTTCCATCACATAAAATTCTATTCATAAGCCTCCTAATCATCTCAAACCCTATCTTTAAGCCTCCTAATCAAGAAAAGGTGCAACTCGAGTTCTTTTTTTCAAAAGGAATTTGTGGTACATGTGATCCAAGGCCTTTCAAAAAGAGTTCACACTATTCAAGATTCCTTCTTTCAAAAGGAATGCTTGTGCCATCCCTAAAGCAAGGTGGAATTTAGATTCAGTGCCAAGCTTGTTCCCTATGTTCCTCATCGATGAAAGCCAAAGGCAAAAGTTCTTTCCTTTTCCTTTTCAATTCTAATTTCAAGATCTAAATATAAAAAGATCTAATTTTTGTTAATTAAAATCTGACCTAATTAACAAATTTCTAATCCTTTAAAATTAATCAAAACATGATAACAAAGGCAATGAGTTAAAAACCCCTTCTTCGCAAGAAAGAAGAACTGTATAGGATTTAATTCCCATTCAAAGAGATATGCAAGCATGCCATCTCTAAGGTATCAACTTCGCTAAAATTAACTTCTTATCTCTATCACCTTTTTCTCATAGTTTAGGATCGAAATTGCTTTTCTTAAATGAAAATTGAAACTTTAGTTCTTTTTATTATAACTGTTTTATTACTTTTTCTTACTTTAATTGTTGAGATTATATTTGGGGAATGTGTGCTTTTCTTAAAACCCACAAGGGCTAGAGGAAAGATCCCCTGATTTTGACATTTTGACTTGTAGTAATTTTAAATAGTTTTCCTTTATTTTTTGCATGTTATAATTGTCATTATCTCACATTTTCCATTCATTGCACAAATAATATTTGTTTCATGCATCATGTTATATCTATTCATGCATATATAAAAACTTTTCTTTATAAAAGCTATTTCGTATTTAAGCCAAATTAATTTTTTGTATTATTTCAACCAAAACCTAGTCTCCAAGCCCTCTTTAGTTATTCGAGGACTAGTGTTTTTCCTTGGGATAAATGGTATAAATTTGGAGTCAATCAAATTGGGTTTTTCCTTTAATTTTTCCAATTAGAAATAAACAAAATTAAATTGGAAACTCATTTTACAAATTACAATTTGCAAAATATAATTTTCTGAACTCATAGTGGGATTTCAATCATGATGTTTCTCCCAAATGAGCATTTTGATCCTCTTTAGCAGACCGGATTGGTGCTCAGGCGAGGCCTCATAGTCACCATTATAATTTTTATTATGGAATTATTTCTTTTTTTTTTTTTGAGTGATAGTACCTCTCTAAACTAACTAAAGAAATGAAAACCAAGAATTAAATATTCAAAGCACAACACAATCATAAATTAAAAACACTTCAATAAAACCACACATGTCAAACCCCTAACTATAGTCAACATCTTTCATTCAATTTCCAAAGTCTTCCTAGCTATTCAAGTCAAAGTTCAAACTAAAATATACTTGAAAAAGAATTACACAATTCCTCAAAATTATCTCAAATTAATGCTAAATATATAAGTTAATGAAGACTCAAATAGAAAGATTAAAAAGAATTAAAAGAACAAAAACACTCAAAACTAAAACAACTCAAAACACATAAATAATTCAAATAAAAAAAAGAAAATTTTCAAAATTCCATTCCTCTACACTTAAAGTACACATTATTCTCAATGTGTAATAGAAAAGAGAAAGGAAAGAAATACTTCCTGAAAATAGGGGACACAAAACTATAGTTGTGATGGTATTGTGAAATTTGGCCTTTGTCTCCAAGAAAACTCTAGTAGTTTAGCATAATGCTCCCTTTTTCTACTTTGAACTAACTAAAGTAAATAAAATAAAAACATTGAACAAAACCAATAAATATTAAAAAAGTCAAACTAAAATATAAGCAAATAAAAAGAACTAGAAATAATAAAACAAATTAAATTGGGTGTTGCCTCCCAAATACACTTCATTTATAGTCTTGGGCTAGACTTGGATGTATCATCAAGGATATAAATGCATATGTGGAAGTGTTCATAGAAACTCCTTCCTCAACTTTTCTCTTATAAGCTCCCTTTTGCCTAGGTAGTAGAGTAAAAGTTTCATGTGAAATCCTATATAATCATATCGGAAAAAAATAGACTTCATATGGTTTCTTAGACAACTTAACACTCTTTATAGACACCTCATCATCAACTAGATTAATGCAACAAAATCTCCCAATTTCCATTTGTTCTTCCTGTACCTCAATTGCCTCCTTTAATGAAAAATACTTTGATCAGGATGAGGTTCCATATCAAATTCTAATACTTCAAATGTACTCTCCTCATCTTCCTAAAGATGCTTCTCCTGCTCTTTCTTTGGTGCTTCTTCATAGGAATTTTAAAATGGCACTCACGTGTTCTTCTATCTTTACAAGATGTTGCTCAGGCCTTTCAACTCTTTCACACTGACTGATTTTAAAATTTTTCTGCAATGACTCCTCCACTAAAGGTTCCCGCAGTTTATTCTGCTAACAAACTTCAATGTAATATTAAAGGGATTCCTTCAATGTTGGTCATCCTTGCTCAAAATAATACTCAACTGATGGTTGCTTATTAATTGCAACTCTTGCTACTTAGCTAACTTCCATGAACTTTTGTAATGCTTCCTCCAGTGAAGGTCCTCTTGGTCTATTTCTCTCACAAGCTTGAATGTAATTTTAGAGGGATTCCTCTAATGTTAGTTGCCTTTGCTCACTTTGATAACCAACTAAAAAGTGGCAATCTCCATAATCCCAAAAATCATTAGAGTTCCAACATGTGTTATACATTTGTGGTGGAGGTGAAAAATAATTTTGACAATATATTGAGGAATGGTCTCCCTCACACCATTCACATATGAAAAGAAATTTGTCCATAATTGCATTGCATATATCTCTCATTAGATAATATGGCAGTTTGATCTTTTAACCTCCAAATTTGATAAGCTAATTTATCATTATTAATAATGATTAGCTTATCAAATAATCACACAATTTAAATAAAAGAAAAATCAATAACAAAAAGTACAATAAATAACAAAGCACAAAAAGAACAAATAACAAATGACAATAATAAAACAAATTATTGTTTAGAAATATAAACAAAAACAAAGAAACACAAACACAACCAACGCAATAGGATAACAAAAAAAAAAAATTAAAACATGCCAATTCAACTTCCCAGCAACATCGCCAAAATTTGTTGCACTTAAATTTGATCTAGACTAAGCTCAAACAAATTTAAATACTTGCAAATGAACGAATCATATTGTAGATAGCAATGAGTTTACCCCGAGGTCAATCTCTCTCAAGGTTGAGGAAATATACCTAGGTGTAATTATAATTAACTTACTACCCTATTAATGTCAACAAGCAATAAACGCAAACACAAACCTAAACACTCTAATCAAAGATAGATTTATGAATAATAAAAAGAAATAATAATTAAATAAATAAAAATAAACAATCAAATATTCTAAGTATCAATTAAAAGCAAGTCCAGGGTTTAGAGTCATCTAATTAAGATCCTATATTAGGCTAATTAATTTAATAAGCTATTTTGCCAAAACTGGTAAATTAATCAAGCAAGACTAATGTAGGAAAAAAATCCAATAACTCTCATATTCTTAGATTGATACCTAATTAGAATTAACTAAATTAATTATCAATTTATTAATTAGGTAATACATTTCTAATTCATACCTAATCATTTGTTGAACCTAATTCTAGTATTAAATTTATCTTTCGACCTCATTTAATACCGAGAGTTGATCAATAATTAGCTAGAAAATTAAAGAATCACAAATAACACAATTCAATAGAGAAAAGCAAAGTAAATCATTAAATAGCTAGCCCTAATACATTCATCTAAATGGAATCATCCTAGCCCCATGCAAAAGATATTTAGCTCATAATCAATTTTATCATAATTAATTCAATCAATAAATTAATCCCAATCATATCCATCATCATGCTCAATAATCAAGAACAATAATATAAATTGAATTGAATTAAAGATTAAAATAAAGTTAAGGATGTAATACTGTTTAAGTTAATGAATCCCAAAGCTCGATTTCAATTCTTGATGCAAATTGATTTCAAATACAATAATCCTTTAATTAAAGCTTAGAGCAATTGATTAAAATAAAAATAAAACCTACTCGAGTTTATTTACAGAGAAAAGAAAATGAAAGGAAAAGAAAAATGGAGCTTGAATTGTGAAAATTGGGGCTACCCATTGACAACGCAAAGTTGTATATATATATATATATATATATATATATATATATATATATATATATATATATATATATATATATATATATATATATATATATATATATATATATATATATATATATATATATATATATATATAAGGGAGAAAAATGCCTTGGAACTTGCTTATATTCAGTGAACATGCTTGGAACAAGTTGAAAATGTACAGCACACCATTTTGACATGAATAAATGATGCGGATTGGATGCTTATGAAATAATGGAAGAAATGCCTCAAGACATGGGTATGTATGAGGGCATGTCTCCAATTCTTAAAATGAACAAACTTGATAAATCATCCAATAGACTCCAAAGACACAGGCTTGTCTAAGAGAATGTCTTCTCCCTTTCTCTCCATTTAAGCTCAATTCTTCACAATTGCATAAGACCTGCACAATATACAACCACAACATAAAAATAACATAAAAAAAAATACTAAAACCAATATAAAAACAACCGAATTAAATTAAAAATTAAATAGATTAATCTAATAAATCTATCACAAAATAAACACAATATATAGCTAACACTATATCTAGAAGGTGCACTCTCATTACCATTATGAATGTAAAGATGTTAAGATTCAAACATATCAAAAGTTTGTACGGTGAGAATTCTTATTTTTCTAGTATTTATGATAATTGTGAGAAAGGGGCTTTTTGTACTTTTTATAGAATAGATGTGTATTTGTTTAAAAAAATAAATTATGTATATCTATTTGTTATATGCATGAATTTCTTATAAAAAAGGCACATATGGGTAGGTTAATGGGACACTTTGGAATTGCAAAAATTTTTGACACATTGAGTGAACACTTCTATTGGCCTAAAATGAAAAAGGATGTAATTAAAAATTTATGACAGATGTGTTACATGTAAACAAGCAAGGTCTAATATTTTGCCATATGGTTTGTACACTCTTTTACTTGTACCTAGTGAACTTTGGGTTGATATATCAATGGATTTTGTATTGGGTTTACCTAGGTTGAAAAAGGGGAAGGATGCAATTTTTGTTGTTGTTGATAGGTTTTCTAAAATAGCATATTTTATATCTTGTAGTAAAACTGATAATGCAACTAACATAGTTGATTTGTTCTTTAGGGAGATAGTACAACTCCATGGCCTTCCTAGTAGTATGAGATAGTGCAACTCCATGGCATTCCTAGTAGTATTGTTAGTGACAGAGATGCAAAATTTTTGAGCTATTTTTAGAAATCCTTATGGGGGTACAATGGGCACTAAGTTGTTGTTTTCTTCCATTTGTCATCTATAACTCGATGGACAAACTAAAGTAGTTAATAGAAATTTAGGAACTTTAATACGTGCTATCATTCAAAAGAACTTTAAAAATTAGGAAGATTGTTTTCCATTTGTTAAGTTTGCATATAATTATGTTGTGCATTCCACTACAGGTAATTCACCATTTGATATTGCTTATGGTTTTAATTCACTAACTCCTTTGGATTTAGTTCCTTTACCTTTTGATGAAAGGAGTAGTTTGGCTAGAAGAAGGAAGGCCAAAATGGTGAAGAAGCTTTATGAGGATGTACGAAAGAACATAAAGAAAAGAAATCAAAAAATTGCAAATCAAGTTAACAAAGAAAGAAGGAAAATCATCTTTGAACCAGGCGATTGGGTTTGGGTGCACATGAGGAAGGAAAGATTTTCAAATAAAAGAAAATCCAAATTGCAATCAAGAGGAGATGGACCTTTTCAAATATTAGAAAGAGTCAATGATAACGCCTGCAAACTGGATCTTCTTGGTGAGTTTGATATTAGTGTTACTTTCAATATTAGTGACCTTTCTCCTTTTGAGGTAGTTAAAGATTTGAGGTCAAATCCTTTTAAGGAGGGAGAGAATGATACAATCCAAGTAGCTAACACTAAGGATCCAATGACTTTGTCAAATGGACTAATCACAAGGGCAAGGAAAAAGAAGTTCAAAGATGCATTTCAAGCCTTGATGTAAGACTTGTGGAACAATCTTTCTACAATTGAAGATTGCAAAAGGGAGTCAAGTACTGAATTGAGAATTCAAGATTCAAATCCATCTTTGGTCATTTTGATTCAAATTAAGAAAGAAGAAATTGAGCTTGGAAATTGGTGTCGACAAGATTAGTGTAGCTAAAAAAGTCCAAAAGCACAAGTGAACTGCATGGGGCTATCTGAATTTTTGGTTTAATTATTTCGTTTTAGTATTAAGTATAGTTTTGGGCACATTTTTGTCATGACCCACCTTTTGAGCCGTGACGGTTCTAGGGCATAGGGAGACATAAGGTCACCTAAACCCGTAAAACCCATATAACTTATAATCTCATTCAATTATCATATACCTTACCCTAAAACTGTAACCTGATACCCTTTCCTTGTTACCCATTTCTTAACTATCTTATAAGACCATTCATAATCGCAACTTATAAGATTCTAGGATTTCATTTCACATCAATAACTCAATGTACATTATTCATACATTTCATAATAATAGTACAATAATTTTTACAATACATGTAACTAGTAACATTTTAGGACTAAACCTTTGACTACCATAGAGCTCTAAACAATGGTCTTCAAAAATCGAGAATCACGACACTTGTAAATTACCAGATGATTTCCAAGCGGAAGAATATGGCTTGAAATTCATCTTATTTACTTATCGATCATGCTTGAGAAATTGAAACCACTAGAAAATGATATAAGACTCAGTGAGCACATAATAGTACTGAAGACATACATATATACATAAATGCATCGTGAGTACAAGAATCGATAACAGGAAGGCTGTTTATAGAAATGGAACAGTTTCATCAATGTTATCATTAGGTTCAATTTCTCATTTAAGTTGGAAACAATATCATTAGTAGAAATAACCCACTCGTGGAAGCAAGATGCTACCCACATATATAAATTCAAGAGTGGCGGCCTAAGCCTTGCTCACTCACAAGTATCACATTATGTAAGACTAATTGGGTCTTATGATTAGACTTTCTCCCCTAACAGAGGTTGGGTACTCTCGCCCTACCAATAGACTTTACCAAGTGCACAAGGTTTGGTATCTTTCCCCACACCAAAACGGGGTTTTTGCTTATCAATAGGTTTCCAATGGGACAATTTGTATAAGGTTCACATTGAGGAATCCAATGAACACATTATAGATCCAACATGCTAGGTTCACAATAATCAATTATCATCAAGAAGCATCAATTTTAAAGGCTCATTATTCAACAGGCAATTCAAGCTCATCAAGGCATTTGAATGTTTCAATGATCATGGTTTGAACAAAAAAGACATATAGTACAAGTTATTATATATTATTAAGTACTCACCTTGGACTCCTTTGCCCCTATTACACTTGACTCTTAAGGCTAGTAGTGCTCTTTACACTTATGACAACATCCTTACCCTTGCCTTTTGATTCTACACATTTGCAATTCAATTGCACATCAATCACTATTAAAGTCAAGATATACTACACATGTACCCGTTACTAATCTTTAACATTTTCCTTAGTCATTCTTCAAATAGCCAAAGCTATTCATTGTAGGAAGGATAATTCCTTTCCCCCAAATCTCACATTTCAACTTTAAGTACAACAATATAAACAAATTCTAATGTTCAATAGAATCAATTCTACTTCTACCATTAAATTCCATAAATAAGTCTAGTTCATTATTTTTGGGAAAAGTCACTTCTATCAATAGGATTTGAAAACTACCATTATACAAATCATCTAATTCCATTCTTAAGCTTGATTTTCCCTTTACTCTTATGAATTCAAATTCAATACTTAAAATCCCCAATTTTTCCATAAACCTAGAAAATTGGGGAAACTATTAACTCTTCCTCAAATCTTTAAATTGATCATAGAACTATGTAATTAGCATAATATAAAACCCATATAATCATTCAATTGTCAATATCTAGCACAAAAAGTTCAAGTTCTCTTAAGATGTTCAAATCTTAACCCAAGCTTCCAAGGTTCACTTTAACACTTCTAATTCAATATTCTTCATCTAAAGCACCCATAGATGTAATCAGTCATAATTTAGAACAATTCTATAGTCATACACCAATATGGCCGAATTCCCATATAAGGTGCACAAAAGATTTCTCAAGCAACCTAGTCACCAAAATCAACTTTAAAACATAAAAAGAAATGATAGACATAATCCCTCACCTTGATTAGCTTTGATTTTCCAAAGTTCTTATTGCAAGAGAGGTAGAGAGAATTGTAGAGAGAGGGTAGAGGATTTTGTGTAGAGAAAGTGGCTAAAATGAATTTCTCTAAGATAATTTTGCTTATATATATATATTAAGTTGGATGGTAAGGATTTATCAAGTTAAATCCAATGGTTAAGATTTAACCTTGATGGATGGCTATGATTTGATCAAGGTGGAGGGCTAGGATTCTCTCTACAATAGAGAGAGTTATCACAAGGTGTTAAGTGTTCCAATGGAAGCTTGAATCATGTGTAGGAAAATTTAAGAGTTTCACTTGGTTAAGTATTTGACTTAGTCAACTTCGGTGACTAAAGAGCTACACACCAAAGACCCCTTCTCTACCCACTCTTTATCTATTGTTTTGGGCCAACCATTTGCTCACAAGTTTAGATGTTATATCCTTCTTAGGCCCAATGGACCAGACATCCAATGGATTTGGGCTTTTGAGTCCAAAAGCCCAATAACAAATCCTTATATGCACATTTTAAACTCGGTACTTAATATATTTTCCATTTCATTTCTTTTACTCTAATACATATATTTCTACCTTCTAATATTTCTAAACACTCTAGACATTATTAGATAAATTTCATACATATCATAATGCCCATTTACTAACTCTTTACTAGCATTGATCAAGTATGTATATCAAATAAGTTCATTGGGTCAAACTAAGTTTGACCTCCATTAAACTATTGGAACTTTGATTAAATTCAATTTCTCATATCACTATCATTACCTCCCAATGTCTTAGGAGATGTGAACACCCATTTACTAGCACTTTAGATTCACATTACAAACAAATTTTTAACATAATCACATTAAGTCAAAATCGATTTGACTTTCATTTTATCATGAAAGCATATATCAATGTTGACTTCATTCATTACTCATTATCACATTATTCATTAAATTCACTTTTTGTGATGTTCTTAAGGTTCTTGGTATACTAAGGGGACCTTAAATGATATGGTATATGGATATTATCATGTCATCATTATTATTTATAGTTGACTAAGAAAACCTTAGGTATTATAGTTTTATATTAGGTCAAGCACAAAACTGAATTTATTTGTTTTTCTCTTATTTAGGAAGATAAAATTAGGATTTATAATTGAGGTAAGTCATTATAAATACTTAGCTATTCTATCATAAAGGGGATGATCAATATTTAAAAAAATTAAAGCTTATTGCTTGTGAGAGTTTTCTCAACTTCGGTTCTTCCCTAGAATCAAAATTTGAGCTTCCAAAGTTAATTATTGTTAGTTCACAACATACCAAGGTTATTTGATACATGTTCATCATTGGGTTGCAGTCTTCGTTGTTCAAACTTGTTTTTCCAATGGATCATTTCTAAGCATAAAGATATTGGGTCTTAAAATAGGTCATTTGGAGTTTATATCACAACTAATCAATTCTAATTACTACCAGCAAAGTGCAAGGCAAAGAGGAACAATGAGATAATGATGGCGCGAGATTCCAAATTAAAGGAGAGAGTGGTGCTAATAATGGTGATGAAGTTTAAGATCGTGATACTGAATAGGTCTTTTGGGGGGGGGGGGGGGGTGCAATGATGCAATTTGCATTGGTAATGGTGGAGATTGGTGGCTTTTCAACATTCACAGGCATGGGTTTAGGAATAAAAATATGGGACATACAAATTGGAGACTGTCTTATGCATATACAAATCCATGCTTCTCTTCCTTATGGGTTGTTGTGCTTAAGAGACTAGTTTCTTGTTGCTTCTCATGTTAATAAACATGGATCTATTCTCATGATTATTAATCAGGTTAATTGGAGAGAAGCCTTGGTATATAAGGAGAGGGAGGGCGAGTAGCAAAGAAGGATATTTTTGTCTTTAATTTTCTTTTGTTTTGAACTTTGTTTTAAATTTTTTAATGAAATTTGTAAATAAAAAAAAAAAAAAGTGGATAGAAGGACCAAAATATTTGATGGAATAAAAATGCAAGAATGTAATCGTTAGTTTTTAAAAACTCAGGGTTCTTAGCATTAATTTTGTCAAAACTGAGAGACTACATAATAATTTACCCATATAAATACATATACACACCCTTGCTTGAATAGTTGTATCGTTTTTCCATGGTTACCAACATTGCTTTGTTCATCTTGTCTTTGGCAATCTAAAAGGATCTTAAGTAGGGGTGAATTGAATTAAAATAGGCTATGTTTCTGGAAAAAAAAAAAAAACTATGATAATTTCTTATTCATGGAGCATTATTATTTTTCCGAATTTATGGCTTCAATTTCTAATTCTATTATATGAGTAACAAGCATAGTTTTGAGATCTAGCTCATTTTTAGAAATAGTAAATTTAGAGGATCACAAATTAAAAATTTAATCATAGTCGAATTGAAATCAAACAAAAATTTTAAATAATATCATATATTTAATATTTATATATTGAAAATAAATATACCATATTTATAAATATTATTTATACCAAATATTTATCGATATGAATGGGTATGCACATTACATATTTTGAACAAATATTACAATTAATTGAATTTCAAACATTTCAGACAGAAAACAAAGTAATATTCATTGTATATTATAAACGTTTGTTACAAAAGATACTTTATTTAGAGGTAATGTGGACTGATTTGTGGATAAGTTCTCAGTTGAATAAGCTAAGATCAATTTGGGTTTGAAAACAGAGGTAACAAATACTTAAATATTTATCTTAAATTGATCTGATAAAATGAAAAGTTAACTAAAATTAAAATCAAACATAATCTTTTATTTACTTAAATTTTTAAAGAATTAGATTCAAAATGATTTTGTTTCATGTTTCTTTTAGTTAACCATCCAATTCTTAAAAAAATAAACAATATTTTTTTTTTACAAAAAATAACTTTATTGACCATAGATCAATTAATTATAAAGAAAAAAAAAACAAAAGAAAGTGCGAAAAGCTCAAAAATTGAAAATTAAATTTATTTTTGCATTTTTTTTAATTAATGAATGAAAGATTGGTTTTCAAGTTTTGCTTCTTTTGTGAGTGTCTTCGTTGGGTATATTACCTTATTTATCACGAAACACATTTGTCAAAAAAAAAAAAAAAAAAAAGAGACCAAATTCATTGGTGTAAAATTCTAGAAACATTTATATCAAGAAAAGTCTACAGAATGACAACCCCACAACCGATGAAGAAAAATAAGTCAGCCTCCAAATATGACTCTAAAGAGAGTAAAGACAAAAGATGGATAAATTATATTCATGGACCACAATTTTAAAGTGCTCAAATAAAATTATTTTTTTACAAATTTCCCTAAAATTCAGCTGGTAATTTGAAATAATTTAAAATTTAAAATTTAAAATTAATTATTATATTTATTTTTTATAATTTTATTTTTTAAATTCAAATTGAAATTTGTAATAATTTTAAATAATAATTTATCCAAACTAATCGAACTCTTTCATGTTTTTTGTGTATTTATGTGTCCATATATTAAAAAAAAAAAAAAAGGAACCGAACTGGTATGTTTTTATGTTCTTCCAGTTAAATTCCAGCGCAGCTGTTGACATAGCATTAATAATATTATTTTAAATAAAACAAATAGAATGTGGGTTCCACTTGACCCTTTCCTTAAAAATCTATGCTAATCAGAGCTCCGGTCCTTCCTTGTTTAGATTCAAATTTCAAGCCTCTTCTTCACATCCTCCTTGGCTATCACCTAACCTGCAAACTGGCGTAGGTCAGGCCTATCCGAGTAGACTCAGCGAATCGGCTTTTAAGGTAATAAAATTTTCGATTTCTTCAAATTAAAATTAAAAGTCATAATCTTTGAATTTATTTTGTCTCATCCTCTAGAAATTTTGATTCTTTTAATCTTCTGAGAGTTATTCCCTAAGCCGAACGGGAGGCCAATTAGGCAAATGAAACTTATTTTTCTAAAATTTATATGTGAAAGAATGCTTTAGTTAATTGTTTTAGTATTGGAATTATAAATAAAATGAAAAATGAAGTAGCGAATTACTTTCTTGGGTTAACATGGTCTAGGCTTGCTGCGTAGCACAGACTGTAGGCATCTAACGGGAGACTGGGTAGCACATAAAAAATTATTTTCTTATGCGTAATGGCCCCACAAAAATCTAAATCTAAATATTATATTTTTCTTTTTGTAATTTTTTAATACTATATTAGATTTTAAATATTAATTTTTTAAAATTAATTTTAAGTGAAGTGAATTCTACAAAAATTTAAAAACATTGATCTTATGAGCTCGCCTAGTTATCAAATAAAACACCGAAATCACATTTTATATATATATATATATATATATATATATATATATATATATATATATTCAATCTTAACGTATTAAGAAAAAAAAACTAATTAAAAAAATTACATTTAAGTTTTTGTATATATTTATATTTTTTTTAAAACATAAATATAGTAATTATTCGAAACATTATAAATAATATTGTAATAATTCTTTATTATTTTTGAAGAATTATAAGCCACTTTCAACCCGATCACCAAAGTCAAACACAATTACCGTGAGATGGAAAAACCACCAAAATTCTAGAAAGGTTGAAATAAGGGGCTGGCGATTGGAAAATTAAGTCCAATTCACAACTCACACTGACTAACCCATGTTTAATTGACTTTGACCATTTAATCTTCTTGTTTCGTTTATAATTATCCTCTGCTGGAAAGGGCTTAGCAGCAGCAATAGCATGGCATCAAAAGGAAGTAGTATTGGAAGCTCTCTGCTGGTGCCTTGTGTTCAAGAATTGGCTAAGGAGCCTTTGGTTACTGTCCCTTCAAGATATATACGCTCCGATCAGGACCATGCCATTATTGCTGCCAGTGAAGATGGTTCCTTACCTGAGGTTCCTGTTATAGATTTGCAGAGATTACATGATCAACAATCCATGGGTTCTGAATTGGCCAAGCTTCACTTTGCTTGCAAAGAATGGGGTTTCTTCCAGGTATACACGCGCACTCTCTCTCTTTCTCCTTCTTCTTCTTTTTCTTATAATAATATTTAATAATAAATAATGGATAATAGCTAAAATGAATAATAGTTTAGAAAATCTATTTTGTACAATCTTTGCTAAGAAATGTGATGAGTAGTTCGAGTTACCTTTTTAGACGAATAATCTTGATGGAAATTTGTTGATTTTACATACAAAATATAATTATGATCAATTTTTATTTTCCAAAAGGTTCTTCAATACTCAAAATTAAGATCTATATCCAGCCCCTTAATTTTACGTATAATTACAGATGTAGCTATCTAGCCTTAATTAGTTTTTGTACATGCTCTATTTAATTTGCCAACTATCACAGTTGGTAAATCATGGAGTGAGCACTTCATTGTTAGAGAAAATGAAGATACAAGTTCAGGAGTTTTTCAACCTCCCAATGGAGGAGAAGAAAAAATTCTGGCAGTATCCAGGAGAAGTTGAGGGATTTGGACAGGCATTTGTTGTATCTGAGGAGCAAAGGCTTGATTGGGCTGATCTTTTCTTTCTAGTTACTCAACCAGTTCATTTGAGAAAGCCTCACTTACTTCCAAAGCTCCCTCTTCCTTTCAGGTCATCTTTCCTCTCTCTCTCTCTCTCTCTCTCTCTCTCTCTCTCTCAGGTCACGCTTGTTTGCAAGTTCTTGCAGCACGTTTAAGTATTTTAATATGTGAGGGACCTTTTCCTTCGCAAATGCAGAGAAACGTTGGAGAGTTACTCATCAGAAGTAAAATGCTTAGCTGTAGCTATCCTTGAGCAGATGGCAAAAGTTTTGAATATTAGAGCCGAGGAAATGAGAGATTTATTCACAGAAGGTATAAGGCAAACAATGAGGATGAACTATTATCCACCATGTCCTCAACCAGATCAGGTCATTGGCCTCACTCCTCATTCAGATGGCACCGGTCTCACCATTCTCCTACAAGTAAATGATGTTGAAGGTCTCCAAATTAAGAAAGATGGGAAGTGGGTTCCTATCAAGCCCCTTCCAAATGCCTTTGTTGTCAACATTGGAGACATTTTAGAGGTAACAAATGGTTTACTGTTGAAGCTAAGCACATGCTTTCAACTTATAGAGACAATCAATATAACATAAGAAACAAGCAAAAAAATGTGAACGTTAAAGATGAATCCTGTCTATTACCTTATGATTTTTTGATAGAAAAATGCTAAATGACTTGGCTAATAATATTGTTGTACATTATATTGCAGATCATAACTAATGGCGAATATCGTAGCATTCTTCATCGTGCGACTGTGAACTCTCATCAGGAAAGACTCTCAATTGCCTCGTTCCACTCGCCAAGGTATGATGGGGAAATAAGTCCTGCACCCAGTTTGATTAATAAGCAAACACCAGCGATGTTTAAAAGAGTGACAGTTCAGGAGTTCTTTAAGGGATTATTTTCTCGCGAACTTCGTTCAAAATCTTACCTTGATACATTGAGAATAGACCATGGTGAAGCATAAATTTAGCTCATTACGTTTGTGGATGTGGAAAATTTGATGAATAGCTGTAAGAAAACAGTATTTGGAAAGCAATGTGAGATGCTTGAGAAATAAAGTTCACAAAAAATTTTTAAAACCATCAAGAATGATGCATTATACATTATGCTTAAAGCTTAATAGAGTGAATTTCACAGGTAAAGAGGCCATAAATCTAGTTGGGAGCTGTTGAACACAGGTTAAGCCGAAATAAGACTCGATTTGCTAATAAATGATGGGTGGCTAGATTCATTTCTAAATATGAAATTTTTTGAAAAGTGGTCGCTAGAAAAATTCTTAATCTGCGGCTAGGCCAAGTATCTACGTAGAAATTTTTTTTAATCTTCAGGCAGGCTGATAGATCTTCCAAGCAACAAAACATCTTCAGGCAGGCTGATAGATCTTCCAAGCAACAAAATAAGGGTAGGGAAACACTATGAAAGGTGTGGAGAATGCTAAAAAAAACCAAAGAGCAAATAAATTAAAAAAGGGTTGATAGCTGGGGTTGCGTGATGCTAATGGAGCTTGACTACAGGGTACTGTGTATAATATTGAGTTTAGTAAAGGTAATTTTGGAAATTTTTAAATTTTTTTAGCTAGAGCAATAGGGGAGTCCTCTGTCATATAATCCATAAAATAGTATTCTTATTTCGCACTTTATAATTCAATCCCGATTTCAATTGTTAAATTGCAATTTTAATTCCTCAAAAGAAATTGCAATTTTAATCTCTAATTGATAAAATTGTGTACAATTAATTTCAAGCCTTCACAACTAATTGCAGCACTAAACCAGAAACACCCTAAATTGATGCTCAAGTCCCCATTTCTTGTGCCTGAATCTTGCCATGACCATAATTGGGATATGCACTATTTGGTTCAAATAAAAAAATTAAACCGAACTGAAATTTGATTTAATTTTTATTTTTACTTTGAAAAATTTAAGAAATTCAATTTGATTCGATTTTTGTGTGAGAAAAGTATGCTATGAAATATCAATAATTTCCACTTAATTTAGTGGTAAGTAGAAGTTTTTTACCTTGAAAATGTCAATCTCACTGTCAATCTCACCCGTAAGCTAATAACGCATCATCCACCAGGGCAAACATAAATATCATGTTAAATATTAAAGGTAAAAACTATATAAACAGTTATTAATTTGCTAAATCGAATCAAAACAAACTAAAAATTTTTTGTTCAGTCGATTCAATTTCGATTTAAAATTTTATGCTATTTTAGTTCAATTCAAAAACTAAATTGACCGAATGCATAACCCTAATCATTACTCCTTTACACTCGGTGAACTGTTGCTCTGCCTTTCCATTCACTTGCAACTGCTTTGAACCATGGCCAATTTACCAAATTAGGGAGTTTTATTCAAAATATTTATTAATTTAGGGTGAAAAATTTTTTAATTTTAATTTTAGGTGAAAATGAAAAATATTTCTCAATTTTGGGGTGCATTTTGATTGAGGTGGCATGGCAGTTTATGTCCATCAATTGGACTGGCGGACTGTCCGCCGTTTGAATTAGCAACCATTTTTTTTTTCATTTTATATTTTCCGGTTATATTTTGAAAATATTAAATATAATTAATATAAAAATTATATAATTAACAAAATAATTAATAATTAATAAAAATTATATAAAATAAATTAATTATTAATTAATAAAATATAAAATAATTAACATGAAATATAAAATATAATTACATGTTTTATTTATGGTATAGTATGATGAATATAAGTGTATAATATATATATATATATATATATATATATATATATATATATATATATATATATATATATATATATGAAGGAATCAAAATGCTTATTCGGCTTTTGACTCACGATAAAATTCTCGGATTCGGGTTGGTTGATTCTGAAAATCATTTTTGGTGTCATCACCTTAATTTTATTTAGTTGGAAAAAATATTAGGGAAAAACCCTAATTTGACTCCAATTTATGAATTTCTTAATTAATATATCCAATGATAAAATCACTAGTCTCAAACTAGGTTGAGTTTGGAAACTAGGTTATTAATTGTATATAATCACGATTTAGCTCTTAAGTTTAATTTGACTTAGAAAAATTAATTTTATAAATTATGTTTATAAGATGGGAAATAATTAAATATATAAACATGGCATAGTATGAATGTATGGTGCATAGAAAAATTAAAGAGAAAATAAAGTAAATCATCTATAAATTAAGGAGAACGTTCCCTCTAGTCCTTGTGGATTTTAGGGGAATCACATAATTACCACTTAATTCTAAAAATAAATAATTGATTATAATTGAAAGCAAAGCGAAAACAGAATTAATTTTGGGATTGAATTTGTGGTTTGGATTTAAATTTTAAACTTGCCTACGTATCCCATTAAATAGGAATGAAAACTCATGTAATTCATTCCACAGTTAAGTGGAGGGGTTTAGGATCTGACTGTAGCTTGACACCTGTTAAAATTAGTATACTATGCAGAATCAATACGACGGTTCCGTTAGCCGGTTAGCGGGTAACGGGTCAAAGAGGCAACGCCCCTTGTGGGGTGTAGGGCAGTGCCTTGTTGAAAAAATAGATTTTCTTAAATTTGTACCTCCAGATGAACAACACTCAATTACGAACTCATAAAATCAAACGAAGCCCAAATCAGAACAGAAACTAATGAGAACGGGCAAAAAACAATGATCCCACACCAAATATTCACTATTTTGAGCTCCCAATAACTTCTAGACACAGTTGCAAATTCTATACTCCCTTTAAAGATTTCTAAACCTTATTTCTAAGCTTCTCAATCATTAAAACTCTCTTTCTAAACCTCATAATCTCCAAAAACTTCATTCCAAAACCTCTTCTATCATATAAAACCCTATTCGTAAGCTTCTTAATTACCTCAAACCCTATTTGGAAGCCTTCTAATCAAGAAAAAACATGATTTAAGTTCTTCCTTTCAAAAAGAAAGAGTGCGATCCAAGCAAGGTTGTGATCTAAATCCTTTCAATAAGAGTTCGCGCTATTTATGAGTCGTTCTTCCAAAAGGATTGCTCGTGCCATCCCTAAGCCAAAGTGGAACTTAGATCTGGTGCCAACCTTATTCCCTACGTTTTCTTGCCACTGAAATCCTAAGGCAAAAATTTTTTCCTTTTCTTTTTTAATTCCAAATTCAAGATCTAAATATGAAAAGATATAATTTTTGTTAATTAAAGCCTAATCTAAATAACAAATCTCTAAGCCCTTAAAATCAATTCAAACATGATAACAAAGGTTATGACTCAAAAACCCCTCATTTGCAAGAAGGAAGAACTGCATGGAGTTTGATTCCCATTCAAAGGAATATGCAAGCATGCCCTCCGCTAAAATTAATAACTTCTTTTCTCTACCACCTTCTTCATATAGTTTAGGGTCGAAATTGCTTTTCTCAAATGAAAGTCAAAACTTCAGTTCTCTCTTCAGTTCTCTTATAATAATTTTATTACTTTTTATTACTTTAGTTGTTTAGATTATATTTGGGAAACGTGTGCTTTTCCTAGAACCCATAAGGGCTAGAGAAAAGATCCCCTGATTTTAACATTTAGACTTGTAATAATTTTAAGTAGTTTTCCTTTATTTTTTCTTATTTTTGTAATTGTCATTATCTCACAATTGCCATGCATTACACGACTAGTATTTATTTCATGTATCATATTATATCTATTCAAGCATATATAAAAACTTCTTTTTCATAAAAGCTATTTTGTATTTAAGCTAAACTAATTTCTCACATTGTTTTAACCAAAATCTAGTCCCTAAGCCCTCTTTGGTCATTCGAGGACTAATGTTTTTCTTTGAGATAAAAAGTATAATTTTGGAGTTAATCAAATTAGTATTTTCTTTTAATGTTCCCAACTAAAATAAATAAAATTAAAGTGGCAACTCATTTTTTCATATTACAATTTTCTGAACTCATAGAGGGTTCCAAACGTGATGTTTCTTCCAAAGAGTATTTCGATTCTCTTTAGCGGATTGGGCATATACTCAAGCAAGGCCTCATAGTTGGCGCCTCCACTGGAGAACTCCAAAATCTTTTTTTCAAAATAAAAGATGAAAGTGGACTACTCTTGGTAAAATAAAATTTTGGCTTTTTAGTACAAAATAGATTTTCATACATCATTATATTAGGCTTGTTATCTAAAACCCTAGTTTTTTAGGAAAACAAAGGATAGAAAGTAATATCGAGTGGGCAACCTTCCTTAGGTCTACTCAACAGTGAAATCATCTAACCTGCGACATATCTTCTAATCCTTTTAGAGGTATAACGAGTATGCAGGTACCACTGGACCCACGTGAGACTCTTTGACTCATATGTGATTAAGTATATTGCATCTCTATTGTGATGGGTTCCCTTTTAAGTCACCCTTACCCTTTCATGTAATGACTTATAGACACTTCCTTTAGGATTGTAGGCACCATAATATTAAACTTGGTATGTTGTTATTGTCACATCCCAATTTTGGAGATATGAGTCCTAGAACATGGAGAGACATAAGGTCACCCATGCCTGTAGAACCCATTTATGCATATAATAATCTTGCCTGTGATTGTATTAAACCTCATGCATAAACTTAGTAAACCTTTTTGTAAAGGAAAAACTTTAACTTGCGGAAGTTAAAAATATACTTTAATACAATTCATAAGAAAATAATAATAAGACTCCAAATAGAGTCACCAACATAATAATCTAAAATAAGTTTCCATAATAACTCTTGCAGCATCTAAGGACTCATTATAATATAGTATTATTCTAACTTTGACAAGGGAATTTTCTAAGCGGAGTAGGTAGCTTGAGCCATCACCTTGCCTCCTCATAGTGCTCACCTAGAACCACATAAGAAAAAAGGAGTGAGATAGATGATCTTAATGAGTAAACATTAAAACTTGCAACATAACATGTATTCCCTTTTTAAGGGTTCAAGATTCATAAATCGTAGTTTGCAAATAAGCAAGGTTCACAGAAATCAACTTGTAACTTGTAAACTTGTAAAGAGTGATGACTTATTAGTTCATACACTCAAGGGAGAGGTGGCCCTAAACCAAATTCCAACTCCCAACTTGTAACTTATAAAGAGTCAAGGAACTGATCAGGCCCCATAGCTAGAATCGCCCCTTTTAGCTGAGGTGGATACACTATCCCTATCCATCAGGTTAAGACCATGTGCATAGGTACCGATTATTACTTGCATCGACACGAGGATTTGTACATAAAGTGTTCATATATACCATAGCTAGAGCTAATGGCAATCACTTGTAACAATAGCATTTAAGAATGCAGTAACCTATAACATAATAGTCATAGTAGTTTAACTTGTTGAACAATAAAGGAATAACAATGTGATTCCAAAAAGAAAGTAAGTTAAGGCAATAATTCATAAAGGTTCTTTATCATCAAATAATCAAGACGGTTTTGAACCAATTATCCTTTGGCAACCCAAGCTTACAATGAATTCATATGGACATAACTAAAAATAGAAAAGAACTTAAGTTTTAAGATATCAAAGGTTCACAAACATGATAACTTGTACTTGTAACTTGAAACATAATGTTTACTCACTTTGTGGTTCCTTTGCTCCTATTACTTGTAGCCCTTGACTTCTAATAGTCCTCATGCTTTATTATTCTTTCCAATTAAATACTTAGTATTTGATTAAAATCATGCTATCCTATCCTATAGCTACCCCATGCACATATAACATTCACATATACTTAGAATTGCACGTTGAAGTGTACACATCACTTGCACATAACACGTTAACTTTTATAGTCTTGCATACTTTGCCTTTATAGGCCCACATGAAAACACATAATAACTCATATCAAAACTTTTCTAGAGTCAAACACAACATATCATGATTTTAATATCAATTCAATATAACATTCAACTTAACATACTTATCACCTTTAACTTATCAAGTAGCCTTCCAAATATCATGCATATCTCTTATGATCAATTCGTACAATCAATCTTATCATCCATTTAAGATTATTAACTCATCATACACTTATTTCCCATATCACTTAATCATATAAACATATTAATCACATCATAGAAATAGGGTTAGGAAACCCTAGGTATACCCTATTGTCTTTAGACTTGTCTAAAGTTATTCCTTCAACCGACATACAATTTAACCATTTGTCATTCATGTATACATGTTAATAATCATTAAAATATATCATATAAAAATGATAGATATTGGAATTAAATTCCAAATGTAGGTCGAATCACCCATTCAAGAACAAACATGAATTTTGTTCCTTTTCGCACTTTTTGTGCATTATAGTAATATGCAAACGCATGATTTAAACCAAGATTTTTCATGTAATCAAGATAAAAATCATTTTAGAACATGAAATGTAGGAATCGGCACCCATATAGATTCATATGCATGAAAATTTTTCAACTTTAGTTGTTAGGGTGAAAACCATGAACCTTTCTTATTTCCAGTACTTTCCAGTCATTATAGTAATATGTAAACACATGATTTAAACCATTATTTTTCATTTAATCATAACAAAAATCAGTTTAGAACATAAATATATATAAATTGGCAGCCCTAAACAATTCTTATACATGAAAATTCCAATTTTAGGGTTTGGAGCAAAAATCATGAGTTTTCTTACTTTTTGGTGTTTTTCGATTATTACAATAATATATAGAAATATGATTTGATTCGATATTTTTTATCTAAACACAAAAAAAAATCAATTTACAACACATTGATGCAAGAATTGGCAGTCCCTCCCCTTGTTATGCATGAAAATTCTAAACTTTGAGTTTTAGGGTTCACCTTTGGAGGATTCGCATCAAGAAGTTTTGTGTTTTCGGTAGAAAAATTGATTTCTCTCTCAAGAATTCACCTAGGCCAAATTTAATTGATGAAAATTAGTAAATACTCAGTTCAAAATAATTTTCTCATAATTTTTTTCATAAAAAGCAAATAGCAAATTGAAAGGAAAAGAAAAACTTACGAAATGATCACAAAATCGCAAAGTTTGAAGGTATTTTGTAAATTTTGGTTGAGAGAATATTTTTGAGAAAATTTTCTGCTGGAAATATGAAGAATAATAGAATGGTGGCTGTCTAAACAAGGGCTGGCTGAATTTTGGTTTAAATACTTAGGGTTTTGGGCAATTTCCAAGTTTACCCTTAATGAACTAGGTGAGGAGTGGTTTGGTGTAGTGGGCTTTTGGAAATTTGGCTTTTTTATTTATTTTATGAGCTGATTATAGGTAATTAAAAATAAAATATTTTTATTATTATTTTTATTAAAATTCCCCCCAAATTATTTATTTAAAAATATTTTAAAAATGCTCATAAAAATTATTTTATACTTAAAATCACTTTGTGCATGAAAATTTAATTTATGTGAAATAAATATTTTTATGCTTGTGCATTTCATTTAAATCACTTACTTCACCATAATAATTCATATTAGGCATATTAGAGCAACCCTAACATGCCACATAATTGTAATAACCCACACCCACCCTAAGAATTTTCGTAATAAATTGCTTGAATTAGAATCTATAAGGTTAAGTGTGTGCTTGTGTGAATGTTTGTGATCTAAGTGATTGATGAGTATGTGGCATATTAAATTAATTTTAATATGCATAATATGTGTTTTCATTGTGAAATAAATGATTTACATGAAGTGCATTTGCATAAAAGAATTTATTTTAAATAAAATGAATTTTCATGCATAAAACAATTTTTAGCATAAAATAATTTTATGGGTATTTTTAAAATATTTTTAAATAAATATTTTGAGAGAAATATTCCAGAATTAAAAAGAAAAATATTATTTTTGTTTCTAAACACTTCAGCTGAAATTTTTAAAGAAAAAGGCCCAATACCCAAAAGCTCACTACACAAAAATGCTCCTAACTTATTTCATTAAGGGTAATAGTGGAAATTCCACTCCAACCCTAATATATATTCAAATTTTCAGCCAGCAAGGGTTTTCCAGCAGCCACTCCCTCATTCTTTTTGTATTCTGGCAGAAAAACCTCTCAAAATAATTATCTCTACCAAAATATCGAAAACACCTTACCGTTTCGCGATTTCGTGACCGTAATCGTAAGTTTTTAATCTCTTTCAATTTCTAAACTATTTTCTATGAAATAAATTATGAAAAAATTATTTTGAATTGTTTGATTACTGATTTCTACAGATTCAATTCTATTTGAGTGAATTTTTGGGAGAGAAAATTTATTTCCTATCGAAAACACGATTCTTTCCGCAAGATTTCTTCAAAGGTGAATTCTATAACTTAAAATCACAATTTTATTGCATAGACATCATGGGAAGGGGGGGGGGGGGGGGGGCGGCGATTTGTGTTTATTTGCATTCTAAACTGGTTTTTGATTTGTTTTGATGAAAAATATTGCATGAAATAATATTTCTGTATATTTCTGTGATGATCGAAAAGTTTCGAAAAATAAAGGAATTCAAGATTTTCGTGTTAGGATTTGGAAATTTGAAAATTCTATTCTTTCATGAATATATGGCTGCCAATTTGTGTGAATTGGTGTTCTAATGTGATATTTGTTTTGTTTAGATGAAAAATAATGATTTGAATCATGTGTCTGTTCATCGCTGAAATAAACGAAATGCGTGGTAAGCGCAGAAACTCATGATTTTTCACCTAAGCCTTTGAACTTGGAATTTTTTTGTATAAACCTTACCTATGGCTGCCGATTTTTGAGATAATGTGTTCTAAACTAATATTTTCAATGATTGAATGGAAAATAATGGTTTAAACAACCTGTTTGCATATTTCTAAAATGACCAGAAAATACCAAAAACAAGAAAACTCATGTTTTGTGCACTATAATGCAAAAGATTGAATTTTTATATATCAATGGCACCAATAGTGGCCAATTCTTATGGATTTGAGTTCTAAAATGATTTTTGTTATGTTTACATGAAAAATCTTGGTTTAAACCATGTTTTTGCATATTTCTAAAATAGACGAAAAACATGAAAAGAAGAAGAATTTGGTTTTCACCTTAAAGATGCATTTGTCCTACATGGACCATTGTGTCCAAATGTTTATAAATTTAATGTGATGTGTTTTGATGATTGTTGACATGTATGTATGTATAGTAGATGATGAAAATTGCATGTTAATTAAAGGTATGATCCTAGATAAGCTTAAATATGTTTTAGTATACTTAAGGTACACTTAAGGTATCTTGATATCATATTGTGGTTAGAATGCAAATGTGATTGAGGAATTTGGAACTAGATGTCATGATAACTTGATGATGAATATATGGTTATGAGTTAATGAAGTGAAAGAGATCATAAGAGTTAAGCATGATGATTGAAGGATTAATTGTTAAGTTGACATGTATGGAAGTGTAAAGTTAACTAAGATAATTGATAAGTGAATTGATATTGAGGTAATGATAATGTAATGACCTTAAAAAGATATTGATATGATTGCAATGTGTTTTCATGTGAGCCTATAAGGCCTAAGTATGCAAGACTTTTAAGTCAACGTGATATGTGCAAGTGATGAGTACATCTATGAGTGAACTCTAATGTGTATGCTATATGTGTATGGGTAGTTATGGGATAGGAACATCATGAGTAAATAAATACTAAGTATTAAATCAAATATCATATTAGAGTTTGAGGAGCCTTCGAAGTACAAAAGAGGACTACGAGTATTAGGAGCAAAGGAATCCCAAGGTGAGTAAACCCAATGTTTTTGATATAAGTGTGAATAAACGTAATGTTCTTGTTACAAATGTGAACAACATCATGTTGTGCTTTAAGAATGTGATATATTGATATGTGAACCTTTGTGAGCTTTGAAACCCAAGTTCTTTCCACTTTCATTTTATAACATGATTTCTTTGTTAAGCTTGGGTTGCCAAAGGACATTTGGTCCAAAACTATTTTGCTTATCTGATGAGAACATTTTTTGTGATAAACACCCTAACTTGTGTTCTTTCTAGAACTACACTTTCATTGTGTTATTGTTAAAAGCCAAACTACTATTGTTATTGAAATACATGTTATTGATGCCATATGTGATATTGTTAATTGTGTTTACCAATAGCTCTAGCTATGGTACCTTTACCCTTTATGCAGAATCCTCGTGCCGATGCGGGTAATCATCAAAACCTGTGCACATGGTCTTAACCCGATGGATAGGGGTAGTGTATCCACCTCAGCTAGAAGGAGCGGTTCTAGCCGTGAAGCCTGATCAACTTCACGCTTTATAAGTGATGGGAGTTGGAATTTGGCAGAGGCCACCTCTCCTCGATGTATTTAGAGTGGATTGAGTAGTGTCTCCACTCTATAAGTGTTATAACTGCGATTTCTGCAAACTTGCTAAATTGAACCTTGCTTAAATTGCAACCTGATTCATGAGTTATAAACCATGAATATGTGTATAAGCTATGTGTTTCCTTTCAAAGGAATATGTGATAATGTATGAGCCTTTTTTTTTACTCATTGAGATCATCTATCTCACCCCTTTTCCTTGTGTGGTTCCAGGTGAGCAAATGTGAGGAGGCAAGTTGATGGCTCAAGCATCTTACTTCGCTTGGGGAATTCCTTGTCTGAGTTATCAATAATACTATGTTATGAAGTCTTGTCTTTAGATGCTCCGGGAATGTTAATTGTTACTTATAGAGATTTATATTATTTTCCTTATGGAATTTATATGTAACGATTTACTTTAAGTCTTCTGCAAATTATGGTATTTATCTAAATGTTTTAATAAGTTAATGAAAGAGGTTCGGTAAGATCCTAGGCATGATTGTTATATGTTAATGGGTTCTACGGGCGTGGGTGACCTTATGTCTCCCCATGTTCTAGGACCATCGTATCTCATAAGGTTGGGATGTGACAATAATCATCAATCACATAACACATGAATTTTCATAAAAGTACATACTTAGCCTTAATAGTTCTAAATTCAAGAAATTAGATCACGAAACTCATAGAGTAAGTGTGGGTTGTCACAGTTATCATGAAATGTTTTTCATTCATGCATACATACATGCATACATATCTTGAACCTTGTGAAGAGTCAAGATCTGTCCAAACATCTTCACACCCAAACCCATGGTCCACCTTAACCTATGGTCAAAAACTCAAATCTATGTCAAACTCATGGTAAAAATAAACCCATTTATGTACCACTATTTGCATAAAAAATTTGACCTACCTTTACCCCCCACAATCCTTATCCAAGCTAAACACTAACTTAGCTTTATCCTGATCCTCAGTCCTTTCCCATGTTAAACACTGACCTAGCTTTCATTCTTCACAATTCTTGCTCAAGCTGAACACTAACCTAGCTTCATCCTTCACAATTATTACCCAGTGACCTAGCTTTCATCTTTCATAGTCCTTACCCAAGCTAAACACTAACCTAGCTTTCATCTTTCATCGTCCTTACCCAAGTTAAACACTAACCTAGTTTCATTCTTCACAATTCTTACCCAAGCTAAACATTGACCTAGTTTTCATCTTTCATAGTCCTTATGTAAGTTAAACATTGACCTATGTGAGGCCTCGCCTGAGTACCGGCCCGATCTGCTAAAGGGAAGCAGGATGCTCATTTGGGTTTAGACTCACAATGGAACCCTCAGGTATGGATTTGGTTGATTTTGAAAATAATTTTGGGAGTCACCACCCTAATTTATTTTTAAATGGAAAAATTAAGGAAAAATCCAATTGTGACTCCAATACATTAAATTTCAATTAATTACCTAAGGATAAAATCACTAGTCTCGAATCAGGTTGAGTTTGGAGACTAAGTTTTAGTTTTAAATAATCTAAATTTAGCTCTTAAGTTTAATTTGACTTTAGAAAAATTGATTTCATGAATGACAAATATTATATGACAATTAATTAAATGTATGAACATGACAAGAATGCAATGAGAAAATTAAAATGAAATATCTACAAATTGCATTAATTAAAAAGGGAAAAGGGAATTGATTGGAATTTGGATTTGAGGTTTGGATTTAGATTCTAAACGTGTCTACGTACCCCATTGAATGGGGATTAAAACCCATGTAGTTCATTCCACAATTAAGTGGAGGGGTTTAAGAGTTGATCAGATTGATTTTGGTTTGGATTTTTATTGAGAGTGAGGAAAAAGGCTGATATCTTTGTTTTTAGCGGGTGAAGGATTTTATTGGACCGAAGTTCCATTTTATCTAGACTGAGTGATTGAATTGATTGAGAAATTAATTAATTAATTAAAAAGATTAATAAACTAATTAATATGATGACAAAGATAGATGGATTAATTAATTAAAAAGATTAATTAATTAATTTGGATGAAAAGTGGATTGAGAAAAAGGATTAATTTGATTTTGGAAAAGAGTGATTAATTAATTACTTAAAAAGATTAATTAATTAATTAATTGAGTGATTAATTTTAATTAAAAAAAGAGTTTTAGTTAATTAAAAAGATTAATTAACTTGGCTAGTGTGAGATAATTAATTAATTAAAAATATTAATTAATTAATTTGAGAGTGATTGGAGGGAAATGAAGAGAGGAATTAGTAGATAACCATCAATACTAATTCAAGAGGTGTGTTGGAATGAAGAATGGAGGGGATATTTACAGAAAAAGTGGATGAGGGTAGTTTAGGTAGTGAAAATGTGAAAAGATGATGAGGGGTAGGGCCAGAAAGGGCTAGAAATTCAGGTTGGAGGGTATTTTGGGAACTGTAGATGGGATAGTGGGGCCCACGCCATGAGAGATATTGGCAATGCTGCTAGCAAGGTGGGTGACGAGCCACCTGAAGGGATACTGGCGCCACCCAAAGTCTCGATGGGCGTGCTGGCTCAAATGCACTTTTCTGTTCGACTAGGTTTGGGACTTTTGGATCAATTTTTTAGAGTTACAGAGTTCGGAAAATTAATTGGTTAGTTTTATTAGGTTCAAAATACATTTTAGAACATTTTAGCAATCAGTTTGAGAGAGATTTTGGTCGATTTTGGAAAAATGATGTCTAATATAGAAGGTTCGGTCAGGGTAGGAAAAGTGCTAGTGTTTAAAAATTAAGCATCCTCATACTAATGTGACTGAGAGTCCATTTTTAGTTTTGGGGGCACTGCCCCTTGCTCCCCCACAAGGGACACTGCCTCCTTGACCCCTGCCAGTTAACCAGCTAGTGGGACCGCCATGCTTGCTCTACGTAGCACACTAATCCTAGCAGGTGTCAAGCTGCAGCCGAATGATGAGGTGTAAAATTAAGGGTTCACAACCTAGCTTTCATCTTCCACAATTCTTACCTAAGCTAAACATTGACCTAACTTTCATCTTTCACAATTCTTGCCCAAGCTAAACACTAATCTAGCTTTATCCTCAATAATTATTACCAAAGTCAAATACTGACCTATTTTCATTCTTATCCACAGTCCTTACCCAAACTCAACATTGACTTGGTTTCATCTTTTACAGTACTACCCAAACCCATAGTCCATCTAAGTTCATGGTCTAGGTTAATCAAACTCATTATCCAACTGTCACCAAACATATAGTCTACTTAACATCCAAATTTATGGTACATCTATAACCCCATTGCTAAACCCATGGTTACTCTATCCTTAAGCCCATGGTAAACAATTCATAAATTGCAATCTCAATTACTCAAGGCTAAACTCTAATCTAGCCTTATGTGAGGCCTTGCCCGAGCACGGCCTGATCCGCTAGAAGGAATTGGGATGCTCATTCAGGTTTAGACTCATGATGGAACCATCGAGTTCGGATTGATTGATTTTGAAAATGATTTTGAGATTCGCCACCCTAATTTATTTTTAAATAGGAAAACTAAGGAAAAACCCAATTGACTATAATTTATTAATCTTCAATTAATTTACCTAAGGATAAAATCATTAGTCTCAAACCAAGTTGAGTTCGGGGACTAGGTTTTTTATTTTAAATAATCTAAATTTGGCTCTTAAGTTTTATTTGACTTTGGAAAATTAATTTCATGAATGATATTTATAAGATGACGAATAATTAAATATATGAACATGGCATGGTATGAATGCATGCTGCATGGAAAATTAATAAAATGATTAAACTAAGCATCCAAAAATTAAAGAGAGCATTCCCTTTAATCTTTATGGATCTAAGGAAACCATATAATCAGTCTTTAATTCCAAAAATAAATAAATGATTAATTATAATTGAAAGCAAAAAGAAAATGGAATTAATTTTGGGATTGGATTTGAGATTTGGATTTAAATTCCAAACATGTCTATGTACCATATTGAATAGGGATCAAAACTCATGTAGTTCATTCTACTATTAAATGGAGGAGTTTAGGGGTTGATTTAATTGGTTGATTTGATTTGGATTTGAGAGAAAATAGCTGATACTTTTGTTTTTTGAGGGAGGAGAGTTTTACCTAACTGAAGTTCTGTTTTATTAAGCATGTTAAATTTAGCAGGTGCCAAGATGCTGCTGGATGATAAAAGTGCAAAATTAAGAGTTCACAGTTGCCCCCTCATCAAAATTGTATTGTCAGTCAAGTAATCCTAATGATAGTGAACCTAAGAGTTAGGATGGTATAAGGAACTAAAGTGATATCTAGGCCAGTGCTTGGACATATTTGGGTGAGAGACATGGTTAAAAAAGGAAGATGGTAAAAAGAACCATAGGAATGTTTAAGCAATCCTTCCTAAACATTTATAGGTGAAAAATATGGCTGATAAATGAAAATGAGAAAATGGACTAAAGGGATATCTAGGCTAGTGGCTAGATATTTTTAGATGAATTGATGGATTTGGGTAAAAGATGTAGAAAGTTAAACCATATAGATGTCTAGATTATCATTTCTAGACATTTATGGATGGAATTGATGGATTTAAATAAAAGAAATGGAAAAAAGAACCACATGAATGTCTAGGTGACCGTTACTAGATACTTATGGGTGAAGTTGATGGATTTGGATAAAAGAGACAGAAAAAAAAACTACATAGATGTCTAGGTAATCATTTCTAGACACTTATGGGTGGATGAGGATCTTGGACAAGATAATTTACCAAAAAGAGAGTCTCAACCTATAGCGAGTTAGCTTGAGAGATTCTAACAAAATTTTGGTCAGCTCAAAAGATTATGATAAGATTTTAGTAAAAGGAGAGTCTCAGCCTATGGCAAGGTGGCTCGAGAGATTTTGAACAAATTTTGATAGAATGAGAACCTCAGCCTATGGCGAGTTGGCTTGTCAGATTCTGAAAAGGTTTTGGTAAAGGGAGAGCCTTGGCTAGTGGCGAGTCAGTTCAACAGATTTTGAAAAGATTTTGCTAAAGGAAGAGTCTCAACCTATAGCGAGTCAACTCAAGAGATTCTGAAAAGATTTTGATAGGATAAGAGTCTCAGCCTATAATGAGTAGGCCCAAGAGATTCTAAAAAGATTTCGATAGAAGGAGAGTGTTTGCCTATAACGAGTCAGCTCAATAAATTCTGAAAAGATTTTGGTAAAGCGAGAGTCTCAGCCTATGATGAGTCAGCTGAAGAGATTCTGACAGAATTTTGGTTGTGTCGAAGAAACTTGGGCTTTTGAACATAAAGGGATTGGGCCTTTTGGCTTTGCTAGGATTAAAAGGACTCTAGAAATCACACTTCATCTATTATATCTAAAAAGGTATCATTTAACTTTAAAGAGACACTGGTCAACTTTAGAAGGTGTCAATCAGTTTTGAGCAAGTGCTGGTTAGCTTTAAGAGAGGCTAATAGCTCAGCTTATGCATGATGGTGTATGATTGCAGATGGTTGTATAGGTGTTAGTGCATAGATGATGCTTATTCATATATACATGTTTTAGGATTCATGGACCTTTTGTTTAATTTCTATGCCATGAATGATTTGTGATGATGCTTGTAATGAATGATTACATGGATGCAAGAGGGTGGATTCACACATTTGCTTTGTAATGCAATTTTTTCATGTGACTTTTGCATCCGTGGAGTCATGCATTTGTGGGCTGAGAAATTCAACAAGGTTGAGGAACTCAACTTGGGTTGGTTGATAACTCTACTTTCTTTGAGTTATTTTACCTGTTTAAATTCTAATTTTAGCTTAGTTCTTAAGAATTTAATAATATTATTACTTATTATGAGAAATAAACAAGTCTAGCAATTTATAAATAAATTATAATATGTTTTTGGCCTTTTATTTTATTCTGAAGATAAAGATAATGATGCAAACAATGATTCAAGTTTTCAATCCAGGTGAAATCAACTTAATGGTTGGTGGCTAATCTGACCATTTTTGTTGAATATTGATGTAAGTCTTCAACTTAATGGTTGGTGGCTAACCTAACCATTTTCCTTGATTATTGATGTATGAATTCAACTTGATGTTTAGTAGCCAACCTAACCAATGTTATTGAATTTTTTATGTAAGAATTTTAATGGAACTTAAATTATTCCACCAAGTATTCCTATAAATACCATTCTTGGCAAAGGAAAAGGATCATCAAGAAATCCATCCAAAGAATATTTAGAGAGAAAAAAATAGATTAGTTTTCCTCTTTGTTTATGTTATTTTTGTCAAAAGAAGTTCTGGAGCTTATGTTTGTCAAGATTGTATCCCAAAAAGAGTTATTTCTAAACTTTACTTTTGAATTTAATTATAAGTTGTTATTATGTTTGTTATTATATTGATTGTTAATTTAATTGTTTCTTCCTTCTAAATTATCAGTAGCTAAGTTTATTTTCTAGAATTTAGATGTAATCTTTTGATTTGGATATGATTATTTATATTTAATTGATTGGGTTTGATTGTTGAAATTAATTTTTTATCTTAAAACTTAATACTGGTAATTAACTAGCCATTAATTGCATGATTTAAGATATTGTGTGAAGTAGCGAGAGTGGAAACACAATATTAGTTCATTGGGATAATTGACCTAGGGAATGTATTGCTTAGACATAAGAATACTCCTTTGTAATTGTTAAAAAGATTTCCATAAAACTTAATGGGTTTGTGTTAATTGCTTATAATAACGAAAGTAGATATAAGGTTATTATGAACACATATATTGTATCTTAAGAGAGAACATCATATAATTCAAGGAAATCTAATCATTAATTCCAGCAAAAATAATCCAATCTAGAGAATATAAAGAAATCATAGGTAATCAATTGATGAATTCTAAATGCTAGCCATTTAATCTTATTTTAAATTAATTATCATCATTTAATTACTTGAATTTTAATTTAGCTTGAAATATAAATTCTCATTTTTTATTTTCTAAATAATAGAGTAATCTTAATTTGGTACTTAACAACTCCTTCCTCGTGGGATCGACACTCTGCTTAAAAAATACTATACTACTTATTCTCAACCTATGCACTTGCAAAAAAAAACACAATAAGTTTTTGGTGCCGTTGCCAAGGTGACTTTTGACAATATTAATACAATTGATATACTCTATTACTTTAGATTTTGTTTTTCTTTTCTATTTTTTAATTTTGCAAGACTTTTATTAAAAAAAAAAAAAAAGAGGGATGGCTTTCCACTACTAATAATGGTGTGATTGAAGAATGATTCTAAATAGAGTAATAAGCATGTATGATGACGATGGTTATAGTAAGTTAAATTTTAAAATTGATGCATTGATTAACTTATTTGATAAAGTTGATGATAATATTTTATTTAATTCATGTTTGAGTCATGATCTATGTGGAGGTAATCACTTGAATTCTAAGTGCCAATATACAGGCATAAGAATTATCCATATTCCAACATAAACAACTCAACATGGAGAGACTATTTGAACTTTTCATGGGAAAACCAATGCAATCAAGGCAATAATTCATGGAATCCTTATTAATATAATTTTTAAGACTATGCACCATTTAAAGAGCATAAACCATCTTATGAAATAGCATTGGAAAGATTTATGAATGCTACTTATGAATAGTGTGAAAGATTGGAAGATAGGATGGATCAACGAGCTGGCCACAATACAAATTTTGATGTACAAATAGATCAATTCGCTAGCCCATTAAATACTTAAGGCCATGGTAACCTGACAAGCCAAATTGAAGTACACTCTAGAGAGCATTGCTTGGCAATTTCTTTAAGTAATGATGTGCAAGAGAAGATTAATCAAGCACATACTTTAAGTAAGCAAGATAAAAAGGAAGAAGTTAAGACCAATTTGCCTAGAAATTTCAAATATCCTTCTCTTATGGATAATATCTAAGGAGTAGTTAAAATTGATGGAGAAATTGAAGAGGTATTTGAAAAAGAGCACTCAAAGGAAACTCTTTTAGTTTGTTTGGTGAATACAACACCATATATGCCATACCATAGAGAATATCAATTTGATGACTTGGAAGAAAAGAAGAAGCATTCTCCACCATCAACTGAGCGCTCACCAACTCTTGATTTAATACCATTACCTTCCTATCTCAATTTTTTGAGAAATTTAGAGCAAGAAAAAGAGCTTGTTGGAAAGTTTTTGGAAATTATAAGCCTAATTGTAAAATATTAAATAATTCATGTCTTAAGTTTTTTCCAAATAGGTCAAATCAAGCTGGCTAGACTCATTAAAATTGGCCAAAATCTATCTTTCTATAATTGTCAGGATGATATACTTTATGTATTATCCTCATTGATGAAGATCTAGCCATAATCAAGCTAAAGACTATAAATTAAGTGCTTTTGGGAGGTAACCCAAATTTCTAACTTCTTTTCAATTTCTTTTGTTCTTTTGTTTGTTTCCTTCTATTTTAATTTTATGAGTGTCGTTTGTGTATTATTAAATAGCTTATTAGGAGGAAACCCAAGTTTTCTCTTTATTAGGTTTTTTTTATTTCTATTTAGTTGTTCTTTACAAAATTTTCTCTTTCATTTTCTTAATTAATTAATTATATATGGAAGCAAATCTTGCAGCACTAAAAAAGAAGTTTCCAACTTTTGCCTAAGATGTACTCAGGAAAATTGATGAATACAGACTAGAAAGAATGAAGGCATTTAGGCTTCTAAATCTTCTTAAGGATATTTGTTGGATCATAGAAGTGAAAGTACAACTAGTAGGTGAGTTTGATGAATCATTTATTAAATATTTGCCAAGTATGGGGAGAAGTTCTTATTCAAAGAAGAGGAAAGATAAGACAATGGGAGTCTGCTATAACTGTACAAGGTGGAATTGCAACACATGCTGTAGAAATATTAGATATGCATCCATAAATCGAGAAGACAAAATTCAATTCATAAAGGATGGACTGAGTAAGGAGTCTTTGGATAATATCTTATAGAATCTTAAGATGCATCTGTATGGACAAGTTCAACATACTCTTTTATATTTATGAAACTTATTCAAAGAAGAGAAATAGGGTTACAGTCTAGGGAATCTGACGTTAAAAGACTCGGTTTGCCAGTTAATAAGAAAATTGGATGTGAAGCCTATCCTCGACTCATAGAAGGTGTTTAAGTCGTTACTGGATGTAAAACTAGAGGAAGATGTGAGCCAAATCACAACTACTGTTCATAATCAGGTGTATCACTAACTTTTTTATTTTTTGATGCATTATTATTCCAGATCCTATAGTACTTTTTGAATTTTTAGCACCCAGATTTTCTTTTCCTACATATTTTTCTACTTTAGTCAGATTTTAAGTCTTTCAATGTTTGCTTTTAGTTTTTCAATATTTTCTTTTTGACATTTGTACATGCAGCATTGATTATTTTTGTTTTTATTATTATTTTTTTTATTTTTATATTTTTTCTATCAATAATTATTTACTTCATTGAACTGTTCTTTTACTCTCCAAATTTTTTTATATGCACATTCATTATTATCAATATGCACACAACCCTTTGGAGAGACTTATGAGCGAAAATGATAGAACTCTCAACATGCAAATTCAAAACCATTTGTGTCTTATATAGTCCAAACACTAGCAAGAAACGAGAGTACTTGATATTAGCTAATGAACTTGGTAAGATTTTAGCTAAATGAAAAATTGATTTGGTGTTTGGGAGAGGTAGTTTAGGGTTAAGGGATTGTGTCACAAATTCTATATATATTGTAGATAGCAAAATCCTAGGAATAGTTCTAAAGGCTTTGACTCAAAATAAACATATTACTAGTGGACTATAGGTAATGAGTTACAAGTCATGAGCATGTACGAATGAATGGCATACATGAATCTCAATGCCGATGCTTTTATCGCATTACCTGGTGGTTTAGAAACATTTCATGACATCTCACCATTGCATCTTAGGCCTAATTAAATCTTCTTCAAAAGCCATTAGGATTACTTAATATTAATGATTTTTATAATGGTTTGCAATCTGTTCTTGATCATGCTATGGAACATAGTTTTATAACATCAGTAAGTCGATGCATCTTAGTCTCTACTTCAACCACTAATCAATTGATTGACCACTACAAGAAATTCACTAAATAGCGACAGATCAGTGAAAAACAGCGACAGATTCTAAAAATAATAGAAATAATAAATTAAAAAATATAGCGATAGAATTCCAAATGAGTTGCAACACATTACTGACATATCAGAGACTGAATAATTCTGTCGCTAAAAAATTAGTGCCAAATATTGGTGCCATGACTTACCGACGGATTAGCGACATTTTAGTGATAGAATCAGCGACAGATGATTCTGTTGTTATTTTTGTCGCTGACCCAATAAAAAGAGTTTTCTTTTTATTTTACTGACAGATTTAATTTAGAATAGCGATGAAAATTCATCGCTATTTTTTAAAATCTTTTTAATTAATTGGATAGCCAATTAATTAGCTGGGACGCCACTGTTCTTTTTCCCAGCTGCGCACTCTCATCTGCCTCTTTCTCTCTTCAGATTTGCCAAAATCAAAACTGCCATTTTCCCTTCAAATTTCGTTTGTTTGATGAAAAATTTGACAATGGGTTTGATTTAAAAGGGGTATTGGATTATCGTGAAGTCTTGGGAACGAAACAGAAGTCACCATTTTCCTTGTCTCTGTCTTACTTCTGGGTTGTATAGCTGCTAGATTTTGGTGATTTCTTGGGCATCTGGTTGTCCTCCACTATTTCCTCATATCTCTTTCTCACTTTTGGTGGTTCGTGGGTCTCTAATTTGGCGCAGGATCTCTCTCTCTCTCACTTTAGTGGTCACGCATCTGGGCATTATCGCAGGTCCAGTTCTGTGACCTTTTTTTTTTCTTTGTATTTGTTTCAAATTTCTGTGATTTTATGTGAAAATCCATGTCAATGACATAATTTTGTAAGCTTTTGTTGGGATTTTGTCCAATTATGTATTGTGAGAATATGAATTTGTTTTGACTGTTGGTTATTTTTGATTCGTTTTTGGTTATTTTTTTTAATTTTTGTTGTGTTGGTTGATGGTTGAATATGATTTTATGAAATAATAATGGGTTATTTAGTTCTTGAATTTGATTTGAGTAACTGGTTTTGTTCTTCTTGACAGAGGAATGAATTAAATCCTCCACCATTTCCCTATCTCTCTTTGTTGATTCTGGTGGTTCACATTGTCTCTAGTTCATCGCAGGATCTCTCTCTCACTTCTGGTTCATGAATCTTAATTTCTGATCTATTTTGGTTATAATTTCTGTTATATTTTTAATAGCCTTAATTTTGATAGATTTACTTAATTTTGATATATTTAATTTGCCTTATTCTATTTGTAATAGCTTTAATTTGATAGATTTTTAATGCTTGTTGCTGAAATTGTTTGTTGCATAATTTCTGAAATTTTGTTTAGTTCAGTTAGGATTATGTTTTTGTGCTATAATTTTGTTTAGTTAGGGGTGAAAGTTTTAGTTTTTTATTTATTTTTCTGAATTTTTGGTTGATAATTTAGAAGCATTAGAAATTTGGTTTTTTTTTTTTTTTGGTGTAATGAAAAATTTAAGAGTAAATGAGGGTATTTTAATATTTTCATAAGCATTTAACAGTAAAAATGGACAAAAAAAATTAAAATATTGACAGAATCAAAATACATAGACTGACTAGTTAATTTTTATGGTTGAGCCTTTTATGGTTGCCACACCACTACTGTCTATGCCAGTGCCACTTCTTGAAGGACCCAATCCTGCAAAGGGTGTCACACTTGTCATAGGCGTATTTGTGGTTATCCCTCCTGTGCCAGTCCCCGTGCTTGTACTAGTCCCCGTGCTTGTTCCAGTCCCAGTCCCAGTCCCATTACCTATGCCTGTGCTTGTTCCTGTGCCTGTGGTTGGGATTGTGCTACTGTAATAAAAATTAAGAAAACAAAACCAGCAATTTAATGAATCAAACAAGTAAAATTGCACAAAAAATCTCAAAAGCAAACCACATCATGAAAGCAAATGGGGACCAAACTAGGAAAATTATTATGAAGAGAACATGTACAATTCTGATCAGATTTTGATCGGACGATTAAAAAATAAAAGGAGAAATCAGGAATTATAAGATAAATGAAATCAAAATGTGAGATTGTGGAAAAAAGATGTCAAGCTGAAATCAGGAATCTTGAAAAAAGAAAGACAAAAAAGACAATCGAAAAGAAAGAGGACAACTAACTCATGAAATATCAACATCAGGACAGCTCACAGCTGTAGGGAAGATACAAGCCCCTGACCTATAAAAAGATAATCAATGCTAAGATATTTACTTATTTTAGTTTAAGATTTTAGATCTACTTTTCTTAACCACTCTCCAAAAGTATACAAATTGTTACTTAAGCTAGCTATTAACAAAGAACATGTGAATAATAATAGTAGCTTATGCAAGAAAAATCCCACTTCAAATCTAAAATTTGGTTGAATAATTTTCACCCACAACCACAAGTTAAGAAAAGAAGTTCTTCCTCTATCTATACATAGACTGACAGTAAAAACAAGTTCTAAAGAAAATCCATCTATTCCCAATCTCTAGTAAATTAAAAAAATAAAATTGATTCATTTATAATCTATTGTTATTTGGATTAATGGATCATCCAATTGGAAATGATAATAATAATAATAAGAGGATGAAAAGTCACTGTGCCAGAAAGTTAAAACAAGTAACAACTAGCCAAAGGGACTTTCTTGATTGCTAATTGAAAATCAAGTGAAAACAAGTTCACAGCTTTCTGACTTTCTTGGGAGCTTCCATAGCAGTTCATGAAGCCTATTTTGCATATTTGAGTTGCTTGCAAAATGGCAAGAAAGAGAGAGAATCATCTTGTCCAGTCTGCTGCTATCATAAGCAAATTCTTCACCACATATATCTCCTCCCAGCTACCATCAGATTCCCTAATTTCAATTTAGGTGAATTTAAATTTAATTAGAACTTTAAACTACTGCTGAAAATTTTTAACTTTAAATTATTGAGAAAAAAAGAAAAAAGAAAAAGGTTATGGGGAGTTTTGAGTTCTAGCCAAAGGGGTGATATTTGAAGGAAAATGTTTGACAAAATATATATAGTATATCTTTTTTATACTATATCTATATGGAAAATGTTTGACAAAATTAATATTAATATAATTAGTCTCATCACCAATTATCTTTAATGTGGTCATCATCATCAATTAATTTTGATTTAGTGGTATTATAAGAACTGTGTGATTTAGAACTCAATATAGACACACATACACGCACACATTTACTCGCTCATTTGATATTATTTACGTATTTAATATTTAAAGTTAAAATAGAATTATATATTGTTCACTTCTATTATGAGTGAATTTTTAATTTTATTAATTTGGTGCCTTTGAACGTTATAGTTACTTGTGAATATTGAGTCCCAAAATGGGCTATGAGGCATGTCCAATAGAATACAATAGATTTTATTATATTTTATACAGTGGACCATCATATATATATGGGAGATGTTACCAAATTTTCTCTTGGATCTATGAAAATTAGATAGTTTAGTAAACCTTAGATAACCGTTTAGTGTAATTCTCACTGTGATAATGAGATGTCGCTGAATTGTCCAATGTGGACAGTTTGGAAAATATCATCCTTTTCAATTAGGTAACATATTTAATCATAAAGTTGTCATTGAAATTTAAACAGTATGACCTATACGTTCTCGGGTGCACAGTGAGGTAGGCATAAATATTTTATTTGTGCATATTTCAACTAGTGCACTTCGAGAACTATAGTGACATGCTATCAAAATTTCGACAGCATTATGATTAAAATCATGTACCATTAATTGATTACATAGGAATGGTTTCTGAATGGTTAGGTTCTTACCTTTTAAGAAAGGAGATATAAGGATTAATAAAAGATTTAGGTTAAGTGTGAGGATTTATGTTTAGAACTACAAAAGTTTATGGTTATTACGTTTTGCTAGTGGATTGTAATAAGTTGATATTTCACGTTCTTAATATTCTATACCTACAGGAGTGCAAGAAGACTTCAAATTGACAATGGATGTATATTAGAACAATTGATGGGTATTTAAATCCTAATTTTGTGGAAGGGGTATATCAGTTTATTGAGTTTGTCTATAGCCAACTTGGATATAAGCAAGGAATGTAGATTAAGTGTCCGTGCAAAAGGACTAAGTGTCAGAACCATAGTTATGAAGATGTGGAAGTTATGAAGATACATCTTTTGAGACACGGATTTGTTTCAGATTACTATGTATGGAAATTGCATGGTGAAGAAGAAAATGTTGGGACATTTTATCATATGAACTTTAATTTTGGTATAGGTGAATCAGTCAGTCAGCCAAATTCATCGGATGCATTTAATAGATTAGTTATGGATGCGGCTGGTCCAGACTTTAATTGGGATGCTACAGAAGAAGCTCCTAATCCATTAGCTCAAAATTTATATGATATGCTCAGAGCTGCTAATGAAGAGTTATGGCCAGGATGTGAGAAACACTCAAAGTTATCTGCTGTGGCTCAGTTATTGAACATGAAGTCAGAACACCACTTATCTGAAAGGTGTTATGATGATATGTTATCATTTATCAAAGAGATCCTACCAGTAGATAACATGATGGTTGATAACTTCTATTGTACTAAGAAGTTAGTCAAAGGTCTAGGACTTCCAGTGGAGAAAATTGATTATTGTAGTAAAGGTTACATGATATATTGGAAGAGTGATTCTGATATGCTTAATTGCAAGTTCTGTGGTCAACCCAGGTATAAGGCACCTAGCCGGGGTTCTGCGAAATGAAAGAAAAATGTCATATAAGAAGATGTATTACTTTCCTCTAACTCCTAGGCTTTAAAGATTATATTCCTCAGAATCCACAGCAAAGTACATGACATGGCATGCCAACCATGATGAGGAAGAAGGCATTATGTGCCATTGTTTACATAGTGAATCATGGAAGCATTTCAATCAAACTCATTTATCTTTTGCATCTGAGAGTAGAAATGTAAGACTCGGACTATGCACAGATGGATTTCAGCCTTTTGGACAATCGGGACAACAATACTCCTCGTGGCCAGTAATAGTCACCCCAAGAAAGATGGTTATGTATGAAGGAGGAGTACATGTTCCTTACAGTGATTGTTCCAGGCCTGAATAACCCTAAGGACAAGTTATATGAGTATTTACAACCTTTAATTGAAGAATTGAAGCAGTTGTGGGATGTTGGAGTTTGGACATATGATGTGTCAAATAAGCAAAATTTCCAGATGAAAGCTGCTTTGATGTGGACAATAAGCGATTTCCCAGCATATTCTATGTTATCTGGCTAGAGTACTCACGGATGGCTAGCTTGTCCTTATTGTCATGATGAAACTGATGCATTCACCTTCCTAAAGGTGGAAAGCAGTCATGGTTTGATAATCATCATAAGTTCTTACCACTAGATCACTCATTTCAACGTGATAAGACTCATTTTATAAAGGGAACTATGATTGAGAAGTTAGCACCCCCATTACGGTTTGGACAGCAGATCCTTGAGGAAATCAAGAAACTGACTTTGAAAAAGGTTACTGAAGTTGGTGCGAATGATCATAATGCTCCTATTTGTAAGAGTTGTGGTTGGAGGAAGAGAAGCATCTTTTGGGATTTACCTTATTGGAGTTCCCTTCTCATACATCACAACTTGGATGTGATGCACATTGAGAAAAATGTTTTTGAGAATGTGTTCAACACTGTAATGAGCATAGATGGGAAGACTAAGGATAATGCCAAAGCTACAACTGATATGAAGCTATTGTGTAGGAGACCCAAGCTTGAACAAGATGAAGTAACTAAGTTATATCCAAAGGCATGCTACACATTGGATAAAGATTTGAAAAAGGTCCTATGTGAATGGGTGAAGAGCCTTAGGTTTCTAGATGGATACGTGTCTAATATGGGTCGATGTGTTGACATGAGAAAATATAAATTGTTTGGGATGAAAAGTCATGATTGCCATGTATTCATGTAGCGTTTGTTACCAATTGCTTTTCATGCATTTCTCCTAAAGAAGGTTTGGGAAGCTATTACAGAATTGAGTTTATTTTTCAAAGATCTTACTTCAACCGTGATTCATGTAGAACACATGGTTAGATTAGAAGAAGAAATTCCAGTCATTCTATGCAAATTAGAGAAGATATTTCCTCTTGGTTTCTTTGACTCTATGGAACATCTTCCAGTTCATCTGCCTTATGAAGTGAAGATTGCAGGTCCAGTTCAATATAGATGGATGTATCCATTTGAACGGTATAAATATTTTAGGATATTCAACTTGTTAATGTACATCATCTATTCTAGTATTTTAACTTATATTTCTTTTATATATCTTTATAGTTTCCTTCGACACTTGAAAAACAATGTCAAGAATAAATCTAAGGTTGAAGGTTCTATATGCAATGCATATTTAGTGGAAGAAGCTTCATCCTTTTGTTCCTTTTATTTTGAACCTAAAGTGCACATAAGACATCGAAAAGTGCCACGGAATGATGATGGAGGACAAGTGGAAGGAGAAGAAATAGAAGGGAACATTGCAATCTTTACTCATCCGGGTCGTCCATATGGAAAAGCAAAAATAAGGCGTTTGACATTGGAGGAGTATAATGCAGCTCGTACATATATTCTGTTGAAATGTGAAGATGTTTCTCCATTTATTGAGTAAGTTAATAGATAGAGCTGCTTCGATGTCATTCTTATCCCTTATTATCATATTGTAATTTTATGTTTAATTATTTTATTTTCTTCTAAGGGTCTACATTAAGGAATTATGAACCTCTCGACCAATAATCACTGATATGGAGATAGATGACATATTAGAACATGAATTTGCTAGTTGGTTCGAATTATATGTGAGTGCTTCTTATTAATTGTTCATAGTTATAAATGGTACTTATTACAACAATATTGGCTTATTAATTATAAATTTTTATATTTTATTTGGTAGGCAAACAATCCAACAAATGGCATCTCGAACCCTTTCATACAGTCTTTAGCAATGAGTCCTTTATGGACTGTTACTTGTTATCCTGTGTACTTTGTCAATGGATACAAATTTCACACTGAAGTGCATAGTGATAGACAAGTCACAAATAATAGTGGAGTACGTATTAAAGGACAATCAAGTGATTATTATGGTCAATTGATAGAGGTACTGCAATTGGAGTATTCGGCACTACCAATCAAGAGGACTGTATTGTTCAAATGTGATTAGTTTGATCCAAAACCAAATGTAGGGATGAAAATACATCAAAATTATAACCTTGTTGATATCAATATGAGAAGAAGATTTAATAAATACAAACCATTTATCTTGGCAATGCAAGCAGTTCAAGTATATCCTGGTTGTAAAGGTGTCAATACAGATTGGTGGGCTGTATGCAAGATTAAAGCTAGACCAGTTGTTGAGGTAGCCAAATCACAAATGAACACCCTTCCATCACATGTTTTACCTTGCCAAGAGGATGTTGTGGATGCTAGGGAAGTGTCACTTGCGCCTATCGATGAGGATCAATCACTTAATGATCCACTTGGTTCTTGTAATGAATTAGACACTGATGAGGTTGAAACAGAAGATGAAGCACCAGTAGAGTCAGAAACAGAAGGGGAAGCAGAATTTGATGAAGAGTTGGATGATGTTGAAGATAGTGGTTTAGATGCATAAGATCTTTTAATAATTTGTTTATCTAATGACATATTGTAATTCTATTATTGTAATAATATAAAATATTTTGTTTTAACTCTATTATTGTGATAATATAAAATATTTTGTTTTACTTGTATACAATTATCTTGCTTGTGTGTGAGTATATAAATATATAATAAGCAAAATACTATTTTTTTTAATCATTTAATTTTATATGATTTCAGGTATGGATAGAGGTCGTGGGAGAGGTAATGTCCCTATTAAGGGGTGTGGCAGAGGTATTGCACCTAGTAGGGGACGTGGTAGAGGTACCACAGATCCAAGTCCATTGCGTCCTCAGCTTCAGTCTTTGACTCCGCTAGTACATCCCCCTATTGATGCTCTTTTGAGTTTGTCAGGACTTGCTTCTGGTTTGACAGCACCTCCTTCTATTAGGCTGCCTCGACCACTTAATACTGATGCTCCTCCTAGTTATCCGGGAGTAGGCCCTTCATCATCATCATCTTGTATTCCTAATCCTGATGAGACACCTAGTGAGGTAGCACCCACTCCTACAAGTTGTATTGCATCAGCATCAACTTCTAAGGCCGGTCATAGCTCTTCACAAGGTGCTTCTACTTATGCACCTATTAAGACTTATGAGAGGAGTCGTAATGGAAAGATCATTGTCACTATTTTAAATTCAAATGAGTTAAGTATAATTTCATTTATAATTTTTTAATACCAATTTCATAAATTTAATATTTTACTAATATTATATATTAATTATTTATAATTTATGTATTATAGCTTGTTTCCATCTAGCGAGTGTGCAAAGATGATCACTAAGATCTTCAAGAAGAGGATATATCCAAAAGGCTATTCTTGGAAGGAAGTGCCAAAAGAAGTTGAGGATTATTACTGGGAAGAATTTAAGGTAATTAATATAAATATTAAATGTTTTAATTATAATTTATTTATTTGTTTGAATTTTACCTCTAATTTGATTATTTGGCTATAGAAATTTGATTATTTGTTAGAAATTTACTTGTAATTTAATAATTAAAATTGATGATTATTATGATAGATTTGTGTTATGGAGGAAGGGGTTATTACTTGGAGGCCCGGGTTGGGCAATTTATATTATAATATATTATGTTGATGATATTGAAGTGTTTGGGAAATAATTATATTGTTTTTTAAACTGTTAACAGGAGGATAATTTCAGTATATAGGGGAAGTTCTGCCGAAACTTTTATAGACTTTTAACATTTGTATCTGTAATTATAGTGAATTTTGTGTTAATTGATCTAATTATCTTATATATATTTGTTTAAGTAAAACATTAGTAAATCACTGTATAAATTTCAGTTGTTAATACGAGAAATTTCATATATATATAGGAGGTTTTTGTCAAAGTTTATATATATATATATATATACCTTTAATTTGATTATTTGGCCATATAAATTTAATTATTTGTTAGAAATTTACTTGTAATTTAATAATAAAAACTTATGATTATTATGATAGATTTCTGTTATGGCAGAAGGGGTTATTACTTGGAGGCCCGGGTTGGGCAATTTATATGATAATGTATTATGTTGATGATATGGAAGTGTTTGGACAATAATTATATTATTTTTTCAACTATTAATAGGAGGATAATTCTAGTATATAGGGAAAGTTTTACCAAAATTTCTATAAATTCCAGTTGTTAATACGAGAAATTTCATATATATTAGGGAGGTTTTTGTCAAAGTTATAAATTTTAATTCCATTTATTAATATGAGAAATTTCATATATATTAGGGAGGTTTTTGTCAAGATTATAAATTTTAATTTGATTTATTAATATGAAAAATTTCATATATATAGGGAATGTTTTTGTCAAAGTTTATATATATATATATATATATATATATATATATATATATATATATATATATATATATATATATATATAGTCAATTAACACTTTGTTGCAGAAAAATTTTGTTTGGGACAAGGCTATAGATTCAAAGGTGAAAATTGCTTGGAAGAAGAAGTGTGCATTGCAATATTCTGACATGGTTAGTAGTGTAAAGGGGTCTGGTGAAAAGCCAAAATTTCTTGAAGAGGATGTCTATAAGCAGTGGTGTGAGGAATGGAAGAAAGATCATAGGATAACAAAGTCTGCTACAGCATCTACGAATCGCTATTCTGAATCAGGGGGTGATGGTAGTGGGCCATCTTGCCATATAGGCGGTTCTATCTCCCATGAGGAGCATCGCCGTAGATTGGTTAGTATATATTCTAATTTACTATATAAGTACAAAATTTTTAAATGTCCTTAGCAGTTTGTGAAAAATATAAAATTTAAATACTTTGTAATTTTTTAAAGGCTTCTACATTGGGAAGAGATCCACTGCCGACGGAGATTTTCATCCGCACTCATACTAGGAAGGCCGATGGAAGTTTTGTTGATTCTTGCTCGAAGGCAGTTCATGTAAGTCTAAAATTTTATTTGTTAATTTAATTCATTTGTGAAATATTTTTATATAAATAAATTTTTTTCTAATGATGGAAATAATTCAAAATTCTCAAAACTTTATAATTTATTTGATTATAAAATTTCAGCTTGTAATTTTAAAAAATAATAAAAATTATGAGCAACCTTTTTATATAACTAAAATTCGTTAATTTAATTATTTAATAGGATGAGATTGTGAGATTGCGCAGAGAGATGTCTCAGCCAACACCAGGATCCGATTAGCCAGCTGTTGCTGATGAGTTGGACTTATACTTGAGAGCTATTGGAGGGGAGAACAAGAAGAAAAGGATTTACGGAGTCGGTTCTTGTGCATCGTCATGTTATGGACATTCAGGTGGTAGCTCATCTTCTGCTACTTACCCACCATATGTCCCTCCTACTGCTTCTTCCCAGTCAAGCAATGAATAGGATATGATTCGATTGATTTCAAGTCCAAGAGTTCAAGAAGTAATTCAACAGCAGTTACAAAGGATGGTATCGAAGAGAGAACGAGAGCTGACAGAATGCCTTCATTGCCTGGAGAGTTTTATGATTGCAAGAGGCTTGGATCCTGTTTCATCTGTCCAGAATGATCCTCCGAGTAATGATGATAATACTGCTGCTGCTGATGATAATACTGCGGCTAATAATCATGCATCTAATGATCCATCTCATACTGATGAGCAGCATGATTAGGAGGATGATTTAGGACTCTATTATTAGTATTTTCCTATTTATATTGCTACTTTTTATGATTTATTATTTATGGTTGCTACTTTTTTATGATGTGTAACTTATGTTAATATTTTATTGCTAATTGAATTTTTAATATTCATATTAATATTGTTAACATTACTGAAACATATTAGTATATAAATATAAATATAAATATAACGTATATAAATATATATAATAACATAATCATTAAAAAAATTAAATGAAAAATATTTGCGATAGATTTTTGCGACGGATTTGCGATGAAATAAAATTTTGCGATGGATTTTTCCGACGGATTTGCGACGAAAAAAATAAATGATAAATTTTTAAATAAAAAATTGCGACGGAATATATGCATAATTGCAATGGAATAAATTAATTTTTAATTATAAATTATGATGGAATTCCAACGGAATATTCCATCGCAATAAAACGGCGACAAATTGCTTTATTTTAGCGACGGATTTTATTTAAATTTAGTTTTAAACTCCAACAGATCAATTATGGATTAACGACGGATTTGCGACGGAAATTCCATCGCTGAATTTTGCGATAGAATTTAGCGAGAAAATTTTCGTCGTTGATTATTGACGAATTCCTATTTCCGTTGCAAAAAAATTAGCGACTAGGGTTATAGCGACAGATTTTTCTCCTTGTAATTCCGTCGCTATAATCATTTAGCGATGGAATTTTGCTATTTAGTGACAGAAAATTCCGTTGCTAAATAGTGATTTTCTGGTAGTGGACCAACTGCAAAATATTGTACCCGAACCTAGTCCATTGATGGCGTAGGTGGTCTGGCTCCCTAAGGCCAGTAGCAGTAAGAAGTGTGGACTAGATTTGAATCTTTGGTTGTAACTTTCCTAACTCTTATAATTTTTCTTATCATATTTTTTTTTTCTTTTATGTTACACCTTATCAAGCGAAGTTTTAGGTCTAATTCACTAAATATAAGATAGTTGAGTAAAGAGTACTTTTTGTGCTCTTGATATGCATCTGTAATTTTTGTGATTTTCTTTTCTAGTTTTCAAAAAAAAAGTTATAAAAAAATACAAAATACAAAAAAAAAAATAATAATTTTGATGTTTCCTCATACTTTCTTTTAGTGTTGTTTCATAATATTTTGTAGGAAACAAAGAAGTAGAATACACATCCTGCTTATAATTTGGAATCCACTTTTCTATAAGAGGGAGTATTTTCTTTCTTTTGATTTGTTTCTTGGACATTGAGGATAATGTCAATTGCAAGTTTAAGGGAGGTTTCAGTCATTTCTTTTGTGTTTTGATGAATAAATTTAAAATTTTTGCTCTTTTGTTAATAAAATATGTTTATGTTAAATAATTTGATGAAGGCCAATGATTGATTATAATTGGAATTTATGGATAATTTATTAAAGTATTTCAGGTTGAGTGACTATTTTGGGTAAGAAATTAACTTTTGTTAAGATTATGTTTTGATTTGCTTTCAATTATATTGATTGCATTGAAATTGTGTATGCTTACTTAGAGAGGATTTCCACACATTTTTGTCTTCATTTGCCTTATCTATCCTAAACCATGTTTTTGCAAACTTTTGTAACAAAATTTTGAATTCATTTTGAAAGAAAGATATGATTTAGGCATTTTTTGTTTAGCCTATTATTTTTATCTACCCTTATTTTAATTTTTCCCCTAGTTTTCCCCTTTGTGCCTTATTAATTTTAGCTTTCTTTTTCTTTGGTGATTAACCTTAGTTGTTGTCCTTCACCCTGTTTGTATGATAATTTTGTCAAGTTTACAATCTAGTGAAGAAAATAGAATTATTGAAGTTTTTTTTAAAAAAAATAAGGATTTCTAATAATTGAGAGAATTATTCATTCTAAAAGACCATCTTGTGCTTAAAATAAGTTTGGGGGAAAGCAAGAAAATTGAACAAAATAAAAGTTAGTAATTCTTGCTTATCCTTAAAATGATGTTGTTGGTGAACAAAAAAAAAAAAAAAAAAGAAAGAAAGAAAGAGAGAGAGAGAGAGAGAGAGAGAGAGAAAGGGGGGGGGGGGTGGCGACGACGGCTTAAAAGAAGAAAATATTAGAGAAGAATGATGCTTAAAATGGAAGGGATCATTCATTAACAAAATCCCTTTATTTGAGTTATTGATTTTCTTTTGTAAACTTGGCATAATTATTTTACTTTTTTTCATTTAGCCTTTTCTTTATTCAGCTAAAAGACCTTGTAGTAGCCCCATTACAAGCCTAGTTAAGACCTATTGATCTCTCTTGATTTGTAAATTCCATTAGTGAAGGTTGTTTGTATTAACATACTTATGAGATTTGTGCATCTATTTTATATCTCTTGATAGAGGCATTTAAATATATTAAGTGTGTATATGCCTATCTGAAGTGCAACAACTTCCTTGTGATTGATTTAATGCATGGTTATTCAAGGCATGATTAAGATAAGGGTTGTTTTAAAATTGAGATAAAAGTTTGACTTGTAATGCTATTGATATGTTGTTTGTAAACATTAATTTCTTGAGACCTTTGAAAATTTATTCAACATAAGCATGAGAGGATTAAAATTTTATTATTCTCTGAGATAAATAGTTGAAAGTTTAGATTTTTATAAGTGTTTATAGGTATCACCACTGGAAGCCCTCATAAGACTATAACTCATCCTGTATAGGTCACGTAGGGGTTTAAAAGATTGTTTCGTACGATAAATCCAATTGTAATTTCCTATGAAAGTGGACTAGTTTAGGTTTTGAATTTTCTTTTGCTTAGGGACAAGCAAAATCTTAAGTTTGGGACTGTGATAACTCTACTATCTTTGAGTTATTTTACCTATTTAAATCCTAATTTTAGCTTAGTTCTTAAGAATTTAATAATATTATTACTTATTGTGAGAAATAAACAAGTCTAGCAATTTATAAATAAATTATAATATGTTTTTAACATTTTATTTTATTTTACAAATAAAAATAATAATGCAAGCAATGATTCAAGTTTTCAATCCATGTGAAATCAACTTAATGGTTGGTGGCTAACCTAATTATTTTGTTGAATATTGATGCAAAAATTTAACTTAATTGTTGGTGGCTAACCCAATTATTTTTATTGAATATTGATGTAAGAATTTAACTTAATGGTTGGTGGCTAACCTACTCATTTTGTTGATTATTGATGCAAAAATTCAACTTAATAGTTGGTGGCCAACCTAACCATTTTTGTTGAATATTGATGTATGAATTCAATATTATTGAATTTTTTCATATAAGAATTTTAATGGAACTTGAATTCTTCCATTAAATATGCCTATAAATACCATTCTTGGCAAAAAAAAAGGATCATGAAGAAATCCATTAAAAAAAAATATTTAGAGAGAAAAAAAAAGATTATTTTTCTTCTTTGTTTATATTATTTTTATGAAGAGAAGTTTTGAAGCTTATATTCTTCAAAAAGTGTATCCCAAAAAGAGTTATTTCTAAACTTTTCTTTTGAATTTAATTATAAGTTGTTATTATATTTGTTATTATATTGATTGTTAATTTAGTTATTTCTTCCTTCTTAATTATGAGTAGCAAAGTTTATTTTATAGGATTTAGATTTAATCATTTGATTTACATATGATTATTTATTTAATTGATTGGATTTGATTGTTGGAATTAATCTTTTATCTTAAAACTTAATGCTTGTAATTAACTAAACATTAATTTTATGATTTAAGATACTGTGTAAAGTAGCGAGAGTGAAAACACAATATTAGTTCATAAGGATAATTGACCTAGGAAATATATTGCTTAGAGATAAGAATACTTCTTTATGATTGTTAAAAGGATTTTCATAAAACTTAATGGGTTTGTGTTAATTGCTTATGACCATAAGAGAAGACATAAGATTAATATGAACACACATGTTATATCTTGAGAGAGAACGACATACAATTTAGGAAAATCTAATCATTAATCCCAGCAAAAATAATCTAATATAGAGAATATAAAGAAATCATAGGTAATCAATTGATGAATTCTAAATCCTAGGCCTTTAATCTTATTTTAAATTAATTATCATCATTTAATTACTTGAATTTTAATTTAGCTTGAAATATAAATTCTCATAATTGATTTTCTAAATAATAGAGTAATCTTGATTCGGCACTTGACAACTCCTTCCTCGTGAGATCGACAATCTACTAAAAAAACTTTATATTACTTGTTATGACTTGTATACTTGCATAAAATATGAAACATTAGTATGGAATAGTTGCCATGGTGGTTTTGAGGGGATTGAGATTTTTCTAAGGGCTTGCATCAAGTTTTGAAATCTAGTGGCCCATGTTTTCTATTTTGATGCTGCTAAAGAGGAGTTGTGTCCCACCTTTAAAAAGTTCAATGCTATGGCTTGGCTATGACTCAAAGGCAATTCTGGTAATGCTATAGTTCAAATTTTGACATTTTCTATGTTTTTTAAGAGTTTTTAGACTTACTTTAGGTTGTCGCAGGCCAAATGGTGGTTAGTGATGGTCAAGTGAATTTGACCGCTATGATTGAGAAGTTTCATGATCCCAGTGACCAGGGAGATATGAGGGGCTGGAGACTCAAGATGAAGGCCTTAGTTTTCTATTTGAGAGTTGGATATAGGTCTATTGATTAGGGTGATGCTAGAGTGGTAGATGAAACAAAGGTATTTTGTAGTTAGAGCTGTGCTGGTGGAGACATTGATGAGTCTTGATTTGCTTTGTTTGGGATTTAGAGAGATGAACTGTCTTGCCAGTTATTCACCAAATGAGAAAAATTTATCTATTCTTACCTTTTCTGTTAGGGGTGTTTTGTGGGTGTCTGTTTTAGGTTTTGAGTTATCTTGGAAGTATGACTAATGGATCATTTTTAGCTGGTGGCCCCTGCTTTTCAGTCTATATATGCCTTATTGAGACTCAGTAAGAGATCAGATAGGATGGTTGCTTGCAACTTGCCCTCAAAGGACACATTTTTAACATTGCCAATAGTAAGGGATTGGACCTCTCATGACTGGGTGCCATAGGTATTGAGTGGTTTGCCTATTGAATTTGGTTTAAATGACCTTCCACCATAGGATAAGGGTTTTAAGGTAGATGAGGTAGCCTTAGGATGTGTCCCCAGTTTTTCTTTCTTGAAGTTTGTACAAATCACAACTTTCATTACTAGAGCTATCGAGGTGGCTGGCTGGGCAATTATCATGTTATTCTTTCTAGAATTTCACTTAGGACCATAAAGAGGTATGATAAGTGGTTGATAAAGGTGGTTTAGGGAGTTGAGAGAGACTACCAAGATAGCTTGCTTAGGGAAATAGAGGGGCGACGCAGTTAAAGAGGGAGAGACTATAGAAGGAGCCATTAGTAACAAGAGGAATGTGCTGCACAAATAAAGGGAGTGAATCAATCTTTGAAGGAGACTCAGGGATCTACTGGAAGTGTGACACCACAAGTTGCAATAGTGACTCAAACTACAGTGGCAGTGAGAAAAGAGACTATAACTGTAGTGAGGACTAAATGACACTATAGTGGTGGTCCAAAGAAGGACTATTAAAGTTAGTGTAGAAAGGAATACTATAGTTTCTAAACTATAAAGGAGAATTTTTAGGAGTAGTTTTAGAACTACTGGTACTCAATAGAGGGTTTTTGATACTATTGTGGTGAGTAATTCTAATTCTATTAGTACTTCTACTATTATGGAAGAAGGAGCTACAGAGACTTGGGAGGAGGGATGTGCTCATTTGAGAAGATTGTGGCAGACTCTAATTTTGATGAGGGCATGAGAAATGTGCACCTTAGGAGGTAAAGAAGGAAACTTGTAGGTTGTTAGTACTATATGATACAAGATAAGTTATAGACGACATTGAAAGGGCAATCCTTTTTGTCATAATGATGGGTTTGTATTTTGTAAGATTTGATTACCATTAAATGAGATATCTTTTATTTTTATTCTAATTTATGTCTAAATCGCCCTTTTAGCTTTTCAGCTTAATGAGTATTCTTTTTTCTTTTTTTTTTTGTCTTCTTCTTTTTTTGGTCTTTTTTCTTCTCTCTCTCTTTTTTTTTTTTTTTTTGTTTAGGCAAAAAAATTAAGTAAATAATGTATTAGGCATAAAGAAAATGAGAATGCGATGCATACAAAACATTTTGTATTATGATTTGGATGGCACCTGAGTCGGGCTGCCTATGTATCCCTTACATCACTTTTCTATTAGTCATTTCTTTTAGGGAGAATTAGGTCCTCGTAGTTCTAATTACATATGCATGAGTATAGAAATGAAATGCAAGTGTTATTTTCAGATAAAAGATCACTTCAGCTAATTCAAGTTGCAAGGATGGGAGAGTTCACTTACATCCATATCCATAAGGATGATGCTTTTGTCGGATAGAATCTTTTTGAGCATGTATGGTTTAGCTTAATTTTGGTTTAAACTTTCCTCTCGAATCATGAATGGGAGCCTTGATTTCTTCCAAAACTATGTTTCCTTCATGCAAACCTTTGTCTTTCACTTTCTAGTTAAGGTGCTCGACTAGTCTCTATTAATGGCCCTAGATTTTGTACAAAGCATCCATTTTCTTTTCATCAATGGCATTTAGCTAGTCATGATACCTTTCGATCTATTCTACCTTCATTTTCTGCGGCTTTTCTTGGATAGGCTTCTTGTGTGTGTAAGTCTGGATCTTGTGAACTCTAATACTTGGATTTATCCTTGCCAAGTCTTTGGGTTTCAATTGATGTGATGATTTTTTTGGTGCCATAATTAATTATTTCTTTTGCCCTTTTCTTTTTTCTCTCTTTATTTTTTAATTTTTCAAAATTTTCTTATTCTTTTATATTTTTATGGATGTCCCATTTAAAGATGAATCAAAAAAAAAATTAAAGCGAAGCAAAAAGTTCAAAAAATTTTTTATTACTGAACAAAATCCCAACATCATGGGTTACATTAAAGGATAAGTTGAAAAGAAGGACAAGACTCGATGGACTTGAACTTAAAGAAGGATTTAATAGAAACAGGCTCAAAAGACTCTGACTCTAACTCACACTCAAATGACTTAGACATGGACTCAAATTACATGGACATAGACTCAAAGGACTCAAATGTAGACTCAAAAGACTTGGATAAGGGCACATCAAGCTAACATTCTTCTCAAAATACCGATTATTGTATGGAAAAATACCGGTTATTGGTTGGAGCTTGAGATGGTTAGATGAGCTCAGTGGTTCAGAAGAGGATTATGAACCCTTAATTTTGCACCCTCATCATCCAGCCACACCTGCTAAGTTTAATGCATTACACCCCACTCGACAACTCTCTTTGAGTATGTTGGGAGATAGTGAAAGCATTCCACCCTGCGAATCCCCGATCATTTCAGTGGTGTAACAAGCAATCAGTACTATTAGACCCATACGAGGCTCCTTGTCTCACATGTGGTTAGGTATATCAATGCTATAGTGGGATGAGGACCCTTAAATCAAACCACTTTTCACCATTGTACATATAGCTGCCCTAGCTTTTGACCTTAGGTTTCATGTACCATAATAATCGATACTCTTGCATATTCATGAAGCCTTTTCCAGCACGTATCATGTTATGATAATGTATACATAATATGAGAAACTCAATAAAGTCAACCCTCAAACACCTTAAAGACCCAAACCGGTAGTCCGTTACCCCAAAACACCTTACACGCTCACCTTATCAACATGTAAATCTAATGACCAATCACGTGGAAGGAATCCTTTTCCCAACTCACATTTACATTCATGCCATTTTTCCTTCCTAATTTTATTTTCTTACCCATTTTTTCTATTTGTTTTCTGTTTCAAGGTTCCAATGGCCAACATCTTCAACTTCGACCAAGATGTCGTGAGTGATTTCTTCACCAGCCTCCTCAAGAAACAAGTCAAGCTGCACTCACCACCGTTCTTCAGACCCAAGTTGAAACTTTCACCAATGCTCTTAATACCTACTCTGCCACCTTTACTAATGCCCTTAACTCCTAACACCAGTCCATTATCAATGAGGTCAAGGAAATGAAACTTTCACCAATGCTCTTAATGCCTACTCTGCCACTTTTACTGATGCCCTCAACTCCTAACACCAGTCCATTATCAATGAGGTTAAGGAAATGTCCAATACCACTATTACTCCCCCTCCTACTTATGTTGAGCCTGCATCTACCCAAGCCAAGACTAGCAATACCCCCGCCCTTACTTCCCCAATTATCGATCTCACTGATAAAGGGAAACCACCAAACAAGGGCCAAATGAATCCTTCACCGCATTCCTTACAAGGTGGAGGACAAAAGCAGCCCAAATGGTGAACCGTCCATTTGAAGTAGAGCAAATTGACATCATTGTCAAGAACCTCCTCCCCCAATATCAGCCTCATCTGTAAACTCAATACCTCCCCAGCTTCAAAGCTCTGATTGCTATTGTCTCCAAGATTGAGGATTTGATTCAATTGGGACAAATCAAAGATGAATCCTCTAGTTCGAGGCATCATAAGAACAACATTTACACCACCAATTATAATACCAAAAGAGAAGGGGAGGTAAATATTGTCTCTTATCACCAGCCAATGAGGTTAGAAAGGATGACTTTTTCTAAGCTAGGCATGCCCCTTAACATCATTTACAAGAAAGCTTTATAGGCTAATCTGGTTAAGCCTTTAGAATTATGACCTCCTCCAAACTCCTTGCCTAAAGGTTATAATGCTAATGAGCACTGCGATTATCATCAAGGGCCAGGGCACAAAACTGATGTGTGCAAGCCTCTGAAGCATAAAATTCAAGACCTCATTAACAGTGGAGACATCATTGCTCATAAACCCAAAGTCTAGCACCACCACCTATCCTTTTCTGAACCACCGAGTTCACCCGACCATCTCGAGCTTCATTTGATAATTCACACTTTGAGAAGAATTTTGCCCTACTGTGTGCTTATCCAAGTCCTTTGAGTCCATGTCTGAGTCATTGAAGTCCTTGTCTAAGTCACCTGAGTCAGAGTTTGTGTCAAAGTCTTTTGAGTCTATTTCTATTAAATTTTCTTTAAATTTAATTCTATTAGGTCTTACCCTTCAAAATCTGTATTTTGCCTTTTCAGCTTATCCTTTAATGTACTCATGATGGCACTCTTTTTTCAATAATAAAAGTTTAAACTTTTTAATTTGCTTTAATTTTTTCTGATTCATCTTTAAATGGGACATCTTAAAAAAAAAAAAAGAAAAGAACAAAAAAATGAAAAATCCAAAAAAATACAAAAAAAAAATGAAAAAGGCAAAAAGATCAACTAATTATGGCATAGAGGGAAAACTCAAAAATCTCATGCATTGCATCTGCATGATAATACTGAAAAAGATCATGAGCTATTATGCACAAGACAAGGACATGATAGGGATGATCTAAGCATCACCGTTCACGAGATCCTGACCTACACACACAAGAAACCTATCAAGGAGAAGTTACTGAATGAAGACAAAGTAGATTGAAAGGTATCATGACCATCTGAATGTCGTGGATGAAAAGAGAATCGATACTCTATGCAAAATTTAGAGTCATCAATGGAGACTAACTGAACACTTCAACTAGAAGGTGAGAGGTAAGGATTCCTAAGAAGGAAATCCAATTCTAGGAGAAATCCAAGCCTTTATTCATGATCCAAGGGGAAGTTCAAATTAAACTATGCTAGATAGTATATGCTTAAGAAGATCCTATCCGACGAAGGCACCATCTTCATAGATGTGGACGGAAGCAAATTCTCCCATCCTGGAACTTGGATCAGTTGAAATGATGCATCATCTGAAGATGACGTCTACATTTCATTTTTGTTTTTCATGCATATGTAATTAGAACTACATGGACCTGATTCTCTCTAAAAGAAATAACAGACAAAAAGTGATATAAGGGATACGTAGGCAGCCTGACTCAGGTGCGTTCCAAATCATAATACAAAATATTTTATTTGCGTCATATTCTCTTTATGCCTAGTACATCATTTGTTTAATTCTTTTGCCTAAACAAAAAGAAAAAAAAAAAAGAAAGAAGAAAAAGAATGCTTGCTAAGTTGAAAACTCAAAAGGGCGGCTTAGGCAGAAATTAGAGCAAAAATAAAAGATGTCTCATTTAATAGTGATCAAATTTTGCAAAATGCAAGCCCATCATCATGACAAAAGGATAGCCCTTTCAATATCCTTTATAGCTTATATATATATGTTTTATATATAATCTTTTACCATTGGCAGTGCTAAAAATGTGTCCTCCGAAGGCTAGCTGTAAGTAACTATCCTATCTGATCTCTAAATGAGTCTTAATAAAGCATGTGCTGACTGAAAAGTAGGGGCCATCACTTGAAAATGATCCATCAACCTAACCCAAAACCTAAAACCAGACACCCACAAAGCACCCAAAACAAAAAGGGTAAGAACAAACAAATTTTTCTCACCTAAGAATAACTAGCAAGACAGTCCATCTCTCTAAATCCCAAACAAAGCAATCAAGACTTATTAGTATCTCTACCAGCACAACTCCAATAAAAAAAATGCCTCTGCTTCATCTACCACTGGAATTACCCCAATCAGCGAGCTTGTATTTAACTATCAAGTAGAAAACCAAAGCTTTCATCCTAAACCTCTATCCCCCTCATATCTCCTTGGTCACCAGGATTATGAAACTTTTCAATCATAGTGGTTAAATTCACTTAACCATCATCAACCACCATCTAGCCTACAACATCTTAAAGTAAGTCCAAAACTCCCAAAAAATATAGAAAATGCCAAACTCCTCGAGAATGGACACAACTCTTTCTTAGCAGCATTGAAATAGAAACTCGGGCCTTTGGACCTCAAAAATCAAGCCTTCAAAAAATCTCAATCCCCTTTCGAGCTCCTCGTAAAGCCACCATGGCAAATATCCCATACCAATCCAAGTTGAGTTTCACAAACTTTGTAAAGTTTCTTAGTCCACAAATACATGTCTCCACAAGACAGAAAAGTCACATGAAAAAATTGCGTTCACAAAGTAAATGTGTAAATCCACCCTCATGCATCCATACAACCATTCATTACAGGCATCACTATAAATTATGCATGGCATAAAAGTCAAGCAAAAAGTCCATGAATTTTGAAACATGCACATGCATCATCTATGCACTAGCATTTATGCAATCATCTACAATCATGCATAAATTGAGCCAATAGCCTCACTGATATCTCCTAAAGCTGACTTGTACTTCCTTAAAGTTGATTGACACCTCCTAAAGCTGATCAATGTCTCTTTGAAGCTAAATGATACATTTCCAGATCCAATCAATGAAGTGTGACTTTTAGAGTCCCTTTACTCCCAGCAAAGTTCCTTTGAGCCTTTCAAAAGGCCCAACCATTCACATTTAGAAGCCCAAGTTTCTTTGGCACAACTAAAATCATGTTAGAATCTCTTGAGCTGACTCACCATAAGCTGAGGCTCTCCTCCTATCAAAATCTTTTCAAAATCTCTTGAGCCGACTCGCTATAGGCTGAGGCTCTCCCTTTATCAAAGACATTTTCAGAATATATCGAGCCGACTCGCCATAGGTCAAGGCTCTCCTTTCACTAAAATATCTTATCCAAAATTCTCTTCCACCCATAAATGTCTAAAGACGGTCACCTAGACATCCATGTGGTTCCTTTTTCCATCTCTTTTACCCAAATCTATCAATTTCACCCATAAATGTCTAGAAACGATCACCTAGACATCCATATGGTTCCACTTTTCACCTTTTTTTAACCAATTCATCTTTACCTCTAATATCAAAGCCAGACAAATAGCCTTGATTGAGATTTACTCAAATCTTCTTTACCTCTAGCATTAAGGCTAGACAAATAGCCTTGATTGAGATTTACCCAAATCATCTTTAACTCTATCATTAAGGTTGGACAGATAGTCTTGATTGAGATTTACCCAAATCATCTTTACCTTTAGCATTAAGGCCAAACAGATAGCCTTGATTAAGATTTATCCAAATTGTCTTTACCTCTAGCATTAAGGCCAGATAGATAGCCTTGATTAAGATTTACCTAAATCGTCTTTGCCTCTAGCATTAAGGCCAAATAGATAACCTTGATTGAGATTTACCCAAATCTTCTTTACCTCTATCATTAAGGCTAAATAGATAGCCTTGATTAAGATTTACCCAAACCTTCTTTATCTCCAATATTAAGGCCGAACAGATAATCTTGATTGAAATTCACCAAATCTTCTTTGTCCTCGAACATTAAGATCGGACAGATAGCCTTGATTGAAATTCATCAAACCTTCTTTGTCCTTAACATTAAGGCCAGACAGATAGTCTTGATAGAAATTCACCAAACCTTCTTTGTCCTCTAACATTAGGGCTGAATAGGTAGCCTTAATTGAAATTCACCAAGACCATTCTCACGTCCAACGTTAAGGTTAGACCGATAACCATTGATAAAATCTCATTTATTTTAGAAGGACTCCTCCCAAAGGACCTGACAAGAACATACAAGTCTAGAGTATGACATGGCACGTAACAACCCATATATACCCTAAGAGTTTTAGTGACAAATTATTTGAATTTAGGGTTATTGTGACAAATTATGTGACTATATGAAAATTCATGTGTGACGTGATTTATGAGTTTGGGGTATATTAAATTAATTTTAATATGCCTTATATGAATTACTATTGTGAAATAAATGATTTGAATAAGATGCATGAGCATGAAATAATTTATTTTTCGTAAAATGAATTTTCATGCAAAAAGGTGATTTTTAAGCATAAAAATAATTTTATGAGTATTTTAAAATAATTTTTAAATAAATGTTTTGGGGGGAATTTTATAGAAAATAATACGAAAAATATTTTATTTTTAATTACCTATAATTAGCCCTAAATTAATTAAAACGCCCAAATACCCAAAAGCCCACTACACTAAAATAATTATAACCTAGCGCATTAAGGGTAATCTTGGAAATTTCACCCAAAACCCTAACATTTAACCTAAATTTTGGCCAGCCCTTCATTCCAACAGCCACCATTCTATTATTTCATTATTTTGGCAGAAAAATTCTCTCAAAATATTTCTCTCCACTGAAATTGATAAAAATCCTTTCAAACTTGCGATTTCGCGACCGTTTCGTAAGTTTTTTTTTCCTTTCAATTTGCTATTTGGATTTTATAAAACTAATATTGAGAAAATTATTTTGAACTGAATATTTACTGATTTTTACTGATAAAATTTGGGCTAGGTGATTCCTTGAGAGAAAAATCAATTTTTCTACCAAAAGCACCAACCTCTCTACGCGATTTCTCTAAAGGTGAATCCTATAACTCAAAATTAAAATTTTTATGCATAAACCATACCAAGGGGGCAATTTCTGCATCATTGATTTATAAAATAATTTTTGATGTGTTTTGATGAAAAATATTATATTAAATTATATTTTTGCATATCACTGTAATGACTAAAAAGTTTCAGAAAACAAAGTAATTTAAGGTTTTTGTGCTAAAACTTAGAAGTTAGAAAATTCTATGATTATTTATGCATGTGGCTGCCAATTTGTATATGGATAGATTCTAATATGATATTTTTTTTGTTTGAATGAGAAATAAGAAAATTCTATGATTATTTATGCATGTGGCTACCAATTTGTATATGGATAGATTCTAATATGATATGTTTTTTGTTTGAATGAGAAATAACGATTTAAATAATGTATTTGCATATTGATGTAATGAACGGAAAGTGTGAAAAGCTTGAAAACTCATGATTTTCACCCTAAGCCTTAAATTTTGGAATTTTCATGTATAATTGTTATCCAAGGCTGCTGAATCATACATAAAGATGTACTAAACTGATATTTTTTGTGATTAGATGAAAAATAATGGTAGAAACCACCTATTTACATATTACTGTAATAACCATAAAGTACCAAAAACAAGAAAACTCGTAATTTTTCATCCTAAAACTTAAAGTTGGAAATTTTCATGCATATGAATGAATATATAGGCCAATTCCTACATGTATATATTCTAAATTGATTTTTTTTTATTAAATGAAAAATCTTGATTCAAACTCTGTTTCTACATATTACTGTAATAGACAGAAAGGGCGAAAAATAAGAAAATTTAGGTTTTGCTTTTGAATAGGGCATTTAGCCTACATTGATATTTTTATCCAAATGCTTATAATTTTCATGTGATGTATTTTGATAATTATTGATATGTATGTATGTATGATAAATGGTTAAATTGCATGTTGGTTGAAGGAATGATTATAGACTAGCCTAGAGACACTTTGGTATACTTAAGTATACCTAAGGTATATTGACCTCATGTTGTGATTAGAATGTGAATGTGATTGGGAAATATGGAAATAGATATTATGATGACTTGATAATGAATTAATGTTCTTGAATTGATGAAGTGATTAATTGAATGAATGGATCATAAGGATTAAGCATGACATTTGAGAGGCTATTGATAAATTGACATATATGGAAGCGTTAAGTGTACTAAGTTGATTGTTAAAGTGAATTGATATTAAGATAATGATATTGTGTTGACCTTAGAAAGGTATTGACATAAATTATGATGTGTTTTCATATAGGCCTATAAAAGCTAAGTGTACGAGACTTTTAAAGTCAACATGTTATGTGCAAGTAATGGGTGTACTTCTATGTACAACTCTAAGTGTATGTGAATGTTATATGTGCATGGGATAGGATAGCAAATTAATACTAAGTATTGAATTAAATATTATGTTAGAGCTTAAGGAGCTTTAGAGGTTCAAAAGGGCAACATGTACTCGAAGTAAAGGAACCACAAGATGAGTAAACACTGTATTCATGCTATTAGTGTGAGTAAACATTATACTATTGTTACAAGTACACGCTATCATGATTGTGTTATGGGAACCTTTAAGACTTCTTGAAACCCAAGTTCACTTCATTTTAAATTTGATTATTTGATTTCTTTATTAAACTTGGGTCGCCAAAGGATAATTGGTCCAAAAATAATTTTTTATTTATCCAATGATAATTCCTTTGTGATTATTGTCCTAACTTATATTCTTTCTGGAACTACATTATTCTTGTATCTTTTGCTCCAAATGTTAAACTACTATTGCTATTGGGATACATGTTATTATTGCCTTAAATGTTATTGTTATATGTGATTACCATTAGCTCTTGCTATGGTACCTTTAACCCTTTTTATGTAGAAATTCTCACACCAATGCAAGTAATCATCGGCTATGTGATACTCATATCGATGCGAGTAATCATCAGCTATGAGCTCCTCATACCAATGTGAGTAGTCATCGGCAATGTGTTCGAGTGATTATGGTAATAGCCTTCACTTTATATGTTCAAGTGATTATGGCAATAGCCTTCACTCTATGTGTTCGGGTGATTATGGCAACAGCCTTCACTCTATGTGTTATGTGTTATAAATGTGATTTTTGTGAACCTTTCTAAATTTCAAACTATGAACCATGAACTATGAATTTTGAATCATGAACTATAAGTTATGAGCCATGAGCCCTTTCTAGGGGATATGTGTTATTGTATAAGCCTTATTGTTTACTCATTGAGATAATCTATCTTACCCCTTTTTTCTTTGTGTAGTTCTAGGTAAGTAATATGATGAGGCAAGGTGATGGCTCAAGCATTCTACTTCGCTTGGGGGAATACCTTGTCCAAGATAATTAGTTTAATATGTTATGAAGAATTATCCTTAGACGCTCTATTTATTTTTGGATGTTTATTTTGAAATGTTATCTTTTAAGGTTTTAATTGGCTTCTAAATATTATTTCCTTATGGATTATGTTTAAAGTATATTTTAACTATGCTTCCGCAACTTAAGGTTTTCAAAAAAAAAAAAACTTAAAAAAGGGTTTATTTAAGTTAATGTAAAAGGTTTTGGTGCAATCCTAGGCAGTATTTGTATAAGTATAAGTGGGTTCTATGGGCGTGGGTGACCTTATGTCTCCTCATATTCTAAGACCATCATGTCTCAAAAGTTGGGATGTGACATGGTACCTCTTCTCAATGTTCACTATCATTAGAATCACCTTTTGTTCAAAGCCAATTCTAATGTCCCTTTGGTCTATTTTCTCACTTCCATTCATCAACCACATTTTTCCTCCCCATAAATGTTTAGCAATGATTGCTTAAACATCCATGTGGTTCTTTTGCTTAAACATCCATATGGTTCTTTTTACCATCTTTCTTTTTCAACCACGTTCCCACCCAAATATGTCCAAGCACTAACCTAGATATCACTTTGGTTCCTTGTACCACCCCTTCTTCTGGGTTCATTATCATCAGAATTGCCTTACAGACAAGACGATTTTGATGCGAGGCAACTGTGAACCCTTAATTTTGCACTCTCATCATCTTGCCACACCTATTAAATTTAAAGCACTACGCAAAGCCGTTATAGTGATCCCGCTAACCGGTTAGAGGGTGGGGGTTTGGGGGCAGTGCTCCAAAAGAAAATTTTTTTTTATCCTTCAATTACATTGCTACCAGACATCCAAATATCCTAAACTCCATACCAACCAATCTCTAAAAAAAAAAAAAAAAAAAAAAAGGAGCCATGTCAGTTATCGCCGAAACAGCCGGCAGCGCTGCCCAGAAGGTCGGTGGCACCGCCGATGGCTCCAATGGCGCAGGGCCATTGTCCTTTTTGCTATTCCCAAAATGCCCCTAATATGATTTTTCAACATTTTTTCAGCCCTACCCTTTTGGTCTTTTCACTTTTCTACTTCCCAAACTACCCTCACCCACTTTTCTTATAAATACCTCCCTTCACTTCTCATTTCTATGCACCCCTTGAATTTGAGTAGATTGCTATTCTCAAATTCCTCTCTTCTTCTCCCTACAATCACTTTCTAATTAATTAATTAATCTTGTTAATTAATTAATTACCTCACCCTAACCAAGTTAATTAATCTTTTTAATTAACTAAAATTTTTTTTAATTAATCACTTAATTAATTAATTAATCACTCTCTTTTTAAAAAATCTTTTTTTTCAAAAATCAAATTAATCCTTTTTCTTAATCCACCATTCATCCAAATTAATTAATTAATTATTTTAATTAATTAATCCATCAATCCATCCATTTCATCATGTTAATTAGTTAATTAATCATTTTAATTAATTAATTAATCTTCCAATCTATCTAATCACCCGATCCTGATAAAACGAAACTTCAGTCCAGTAAAACCTTACGCCTACCAAAAGCAAAGGTATCAACCTTTTTCCTCACTCTCAAAATACTCAAACCAAAATCAATCTTATCAACTCTTAAACCGCTCCACTTAATCATGGAATAAACTCATGGGTTTTGATCCCCATTCAATGAGGTAAGCACGTTTGGAATCTAAATCCAAACCTCAAGTCTAAATCCCTTTCCCCTTTTTTAATTAATTTGTGGATGTTTTATTTTCACCATGCATTCATATTATGCCATATTCATGCATTTTCTTTAATATCATCTTATAAATGTCATTCAGGAAATCCAATTTTTAAGTCAAATTAAACTTAAGAGCCAAATTTAGATTATTTAAAACTAAAAATCTAGTCCCCAAGCTCAACCTGGTTCGAGCCTAGTGATTTTATCCATGTGCAAATTAAAGTAAAAATTAATAAATTGGAGTCAACTTGAGTTTTTTCCTTAATGTTTTCCCAATTAAATAAAATTAAGGTGGCGACTCCCAAAATTATTTTCAAAATGAACCAATTCAAACCCGAGAGTTCCGTCATGAATTTAAACCCAAATGAGTATCCCGGTTCCCTCTAGTGGATTAGGCTGATACTCAGGCAAGACCTCACAAGGATTGGTGATGGAGTTAGACTTTAGGTTTGGGAGTAATGATGTCTCCAATGTTAATGAGTTCTTGAATTTTGTACTTTAGAGCTTTGCATGCATCAATTTTGTACCCTAACCCTTGATGATAGTCGCATATCTCATTGGTATTGTATCCTTTAGGTAAGGGGTTTGGAGGAGGTCATGGTTCTAAAGGCTTAACCAGATTAGCCTTTAAGGCTCTTTTGTAAATGGTGCTAAAGGGCATACCCAGCTTAGAGAATTTGTCCTCTTTGTTTCTAACCTCATTGGCTGGTGATAAGAGACAATATTTACCTCCCTCTCTCTTTGGGTGGTGTTGGTGATGCAATTAGTGTTCTTGTGATACTTTAAACTAAAGGATGGATCTTTGATTTGGCTTGATTAGATCAAATCCTCAATCTTGGTGGTAGTAGCAATAAGAGCCTTAAAGCTAAGGAGGTACTACATTTATAAATGAGTCTGGTATTAAGGGAGGAGATTTTTGACAATAATGTCAATTTGCTCTACTTTAGATGGATGGTTCACCATTTAGGCCACTTTTGCCCTCTACCTAGTAAGGAAAGTGGTGAAGAATTCTCTTTGACCTTGCTTGGTTGTTTCTAGATCTCTTCGAGTGACATCCACTTTAATGTTGTAGTGGTATTGTTTGACAAATGTATTGCATATGTCATCCCAAGTTTTCTCATAATTTTGGTCTAAATCTAGCAACCATTTATTAGTGGCTTCAGTTGAGGACTATTGGAATAATTAAGTAAGGAACTCATCATCCACACCAAATCGTCTTATTACGCCCTATATACATCTTGAGGTGCATCTTTGGGCAAGTGGTGCCACTAAATTTGTCTATTACGGGCATATTGAACCTGGGTGGAACTTGAGCATTTGGGAAGAAAGTAAAAGAATTAACATCTATCATGTCTTCATGCTTTTTGATATTTTTGATGGATTGTTCTATGGCTTCAAACTTCTCTAGCAATTTTTTGGCTTCGGGGAAGTTAGAGAAATCTTCACTTTGAAAAGGATTCATAGTGGGAGTGGGAGCAGTGGCATTCACATCTAGTAGAAAAGAGGTAGGTGTTTTGGGAGCTTTTCGTTTATCAGTGAGATTGATAATGGGAGGAGTAAAAGTGGAGGCATGGCTTGTTTCAACTTAAATGGAAGCAAACTGAGCATAGGAAGAAGTGATGGTGGCATTGATGATTTTCTTGACCTCATTGATGATGGATTGGTATTGGGAATTGAAAGCACTAGTGAAAGTGGCAGATTGGGCATTAAGAGCATCGGTAAAAGTGTTGGCTTGGGTCTTAAGAGTAGTGGTGAGTGTGGCTTGGAAAGTCTCCTCTTATTTCTTGAGGACGTTAATAAAAAAGGTGCTCATTGCTTCTTGGTCGGAAGAGTTGGAGGTATTGGCCATTAGTACCTTGAAAACAAAAAATAGAAAAATGGGTAAGAATACAAAATTGTGAAGGAAAAAAGGGAAGGTGTGTCAAGAAAAGGATTCCTTCCACATGGTTAGTAGGGTTTACATGTTGACAGGGTGAGTGTGTGAGGTGTATTGGGGTAACAGACCATTGGTTTAGGGTTTTATGGATTTACCTTATCGAGTTTCTCATGTTATGTATTAATGGCAATGTCATGATGCATATCAAAAAAATTTTCATAGGCATATATATAGGTGTCACGACCCATTTATTAAGTCGTGACAATCCTAGAGCCTAGGGAGACGTAAAGTCACCTAAACCCGTAGAACATCATATAACTTATAACCCTTGAACATTCATCATACTGAACCTTATCCTAAGATCGTAACCTTTTTACTTTCCTTGTTACCCATTACTTGCTTATCATTTCCACTTATAATATCATATATAAACATACTTGTAAAATTTATAGAATTTCATTTCACATCATTAGTCAATTGTACACTATTTCCTACAATATTGTAATAGCAATTACAATATAATTTACAATACATGTAAACTTGATAATGTTTTTATACTACACCTTCCAATACCATAGAGCTCTAGAATAATAGTGTTCATAGTCAAAAATCACTATACTTGAATTTAATAGAATGACTTCCAAGTGGAAAAATGTAGCTTGGAATTTACTATGTTGACACGTCAACCTTGCCTGAAAAATTTAAACCACTAAAAGGTGAGACAATGCTCAGTGAGTACATAATATTACAATATATATATATAGTGAATACAAGGATCATTTTTAGGGAGGGCTCTTTATAGTCATGGAATGATTTCAATCAATATTATCATTATGGTTCAATTTCTCATTTGAGATGGAAACAGCGTCTTTAGTAGATAACATTCTTTTGATTATAAGATGCTTCCCACATATATAAATTTAAGAGTGGCGACCTAAGCCTTGCTCACTCACATGTATTACATTACGTAAGACTGATCAGGTCATATGGTCCGATTTATTACCCTACATCAGAAGGGGATTTCTGCTTATCAATAGATATTCAATAGAAAAATTCATATACGGTTCGTGTTAAAGAATATAGTGATCACATTATGAATTCAATCATGATAGATTCACAATAATCAATTATCATCATAGGGCATCACATCAAATGGCTCAATGTTTAATAGGCAACTCAAGCTCATCAAAGAGTTGAAATATTTCCAACGATTATGGTTTGAACAATAATGGTTTACATTATGAGTTTAACATGTAGGTTTCACAATAATCAAATATCATCAAGGAATATCATGTCAATGGCTCACTCGATTCATGCTCATCAAGGCATTGGAGTGTTTCAATGATTATGGTTTGAACAACAAGGTTTCATAGCAAATAGTACCAGGCATATTATATTTTTACATACTCACCTTGGACTCCTTTGCTCTTATTTACATTCAACTCTGATACTAGTAGTGCTCCTCGCACTTCTCAACAATATCCTTCGTCTTATCTTTAGACTCTATATATTTGTAATTCTCACCAATCATTTTCTTATTATAACACTTATTTAATTTAGTTAACTTGTTAACATTTCTATCTTGTTCATTAATACAAACTTATTACTTTTAAGATCAAGATATACTATACATATACTTTTTTTTTAATCTTAACACTTTCCTTAGTTGTTCTCCAAATGGCCTAAGCTATTCATTTAAGGAAGGATAATTCCTTTCCTTTCAATTTCACCTTTCAACTTTGAGCAACTTGAATTTAAGCACTCTCTAATGTTCAATAGAACTAATTCTACTTCCACCATCAATTTCCATCAATGAACCTAGTTCATTAATTTTGGGAAAAATCACTTCTATCAATCAAATTTCAAAATTAACATTATACAAATCATGTGATTCCATTCTTAAGCTTAATTTTCCTTTCACTTTCATGAATTCAAATTCAATACTCAAAATCCCCAATTTTTCCATAAACCTTAGAATTAGGGGAAAACTATTAATTTTTCATCCAATCTTCAAATTGATTATGGAATTATGAAATTAGCATAATATAAGACCCATATGATCCTTCAATTGTCAATATCTAGCATAAAAACATCAAGTTTCCCTTTCAAACTATATTATGCCTCTAAGACGTTCAAATCTTGAACCAATTTTCTACAGTTCATTTCAATACTTCTAAACCATTATTCTTCATCTAAAGTAATCATCGATGTATTTAAATAGAATTTAGAACACCTACTTGGTCATTCACTATGATAGCCAAATTTCTCCTTATGGTTTAACAAGAATTTTATGCAACTAAAACACTAAAATCAACCTTAGAACATAAATAAGAGGAGGTAGACATGATTACTTATCTTGGTTAGCTTTGAATTTCTAAGATTCTTATTGTTATTGATGTAGAGAGAAAACTTCTTTTGTCATGGTGGGATTTTGGTGTAGAGATAGAAAAATAATTATCATAACATAAATTTTGTATATATATATATATATATATAATAGGTTGGATGATGGAGATTTCATCAAGTTCAATCCAATGGCCATGATTTAACCTTGATGGATGGCTATGATTTGATCAAGTTGGAGGGTTAAGATTTTCTTTACAATGGTGATGATCATCATTATATGGCTTGGAAAGAGCAAAATGAATGTGGACTTGGATGTGGGTGAAGTAAGAGTTCAAGTTGGAAAAGGAATTGACTTAGTCAAAATTGGTGAATAGCTTTTCTAACATCTAACTCAACCTTGGTTAAGCATTCTTAACTCTAGTTAGGACTTCTGTTCATCCATTTATGGGCTTAATGGGCCAACCATCCAATGGGCTTGGGCCTTAAAGTCCAAAAGCCTATTAACAAATTCATATACACACATTTCAAGTTTGGTAACTCAATACATTTTCCATTTCCTTTCTTTCATTTTAATATATGTAATTCCACCTTCCAATATCACTACACATTCTAGTCATTGCTAGGTAACTTCTATACATATCATAATACACATTTACTAGACCTTCCATGGGATTGTTCAAGTATGTATATCATGTAAACTCATTAGGTCAAACTAGATTTGACCTCCATTATACCATTGTAACTTTGATTGAATTTAACTTCCCATATCACTATCATCATCTCCAAATGTCTTAGGAGATGTGAACATCCATTCACTAGCATTTTAGATTCATATTTCAAATAACTTATTAATATGGTCACATTAAGTCAAACTCGGTCTGACTTTCACTTTATCATAAGGGTGCTTATCAAAATTGATTGATTGTTTACTTGTTATCACATTATCTATTAAAATTACTTTTTGTGATATTCTTATGATTCTTGTGGTGTCAGAAAGGCTTAGAATGGTATGGCATAATATATATATATATATAGATATTATAGTGCCTCCATTGCTAACTCTAGTGCTTCCATTACTAACTCTAATAGGTTAGAGCAACCTTGGGTATTACAATAGGCATCTCCATTATTATGGTACACAGAACCTAGGGTCAATACTAAGATGCACAAGGGTAAAGGGTGCTTTGATTAAAGGTCCCCGTTCTATCAAAGCATCAATATATCTAACCACATGTGAGTCAAGGAGCCTCATGTGGGTCCAATAGTCCTGATTGCTCGTTACACTACTGCAATGATTAGGGATTCATTGTGGGGTGGAATGCTTTCTCTATCTTCCAACATACTTAGAGTGAGTTTTTGAGCCAATGCTACTCACCATCTAAAATTTTTCCTAAAGTTAAGGTCAGGCAATGATCCTTTATTATGCAAAGTGATGCATGAAAGTCAATTCATACTTAATGAGCCAAATGGAGATTATTTTGGAAAAATTTTTCATTAACCAAATAGTAGTTCTCTTATTTTTCTTTTTTTAAAAAAAGGTGATGATAAGCACTTAATTGACTACACTTTACCCATTGTTTTTAATATATTTTATCTTTAAATTGAGTTTGATTTGTTTGTTTAGTGCTTTTCCAGAGTTCTTTTAGTTAACCCGGTGCCAAATGATGCCATGAACCAAATGTGACTTAGAATGGTGAAAGATTCAAAACAAAATGCTGACTTTTGGAAGAAGATGGGCAGACACAGGTGATGGCACCACTGCGATTCCACCTGTGTGGGTAGACACCATTGAAATCCCAACAAAGATTCCACCTATGTGAGTAGACACCACTGAAATCCCAGCTGGGATTCCACCCATGTGATAAGAGCAAAATTAGAAATACATGCAGTAACCTCACATGGGTGGACCCACCACTGAGATTTTACCCATGGGCCCTTGGTGTCGTAGACACCACTGGAATCCCAGTCGTGGCTCCAGTGGTGTGAGGTTAAAATTCAGCAATATAAATTAGATCAGACAACATTTTAAAGGGAAGCCACTACAGAGCAAAAATAGAGATTTAAGAGGGTTGGCTAAGCCCTAGAGTTATGGGAAAGGCTTGAAGGCTAGAGATATTGAGGGCATAATCGAATCAAAGACCAAGATCTAAGTGGATGTGGAAGATTGAAGAAAAGATTTCAAAGAACATCTTCAAGATCTATTTAAGATTTCTTCTTCTTTTATTTTTTTCCTTCTTTGTTCTTCAATTTTAATATGAACTAATTCTATTTGTGATGAACCCTAGTTTTGATTGTATAGATTGAAGGATTTAAACTTTAATCAATTCATCTTTAGTTGTTTTATTTTCATGATAAATTTTATTATTCCAATTAGCAATTGCTAGCTTATTGATTGGATATTTTTTCTATATTAGACGAGTAGAGATACCCAAGTATAGATAGATGTGAGGCCTCGCCCGAGCACTGGTCCGATCCGCTAAATGGAATTGAAATGCTCATTTGCAAAAGAATTCATGAGGAAGCCCTTGGGCTTATCTTTGATAGATTAGAAAATTATTTTTAGGAGTCGCCATCTTAATTTATTTTTATTTGGAAAAATATAAGGAAAAAACCCATTTGACTCCAATTATTACCCAAAGAAAAAAGATCACTAGGCTCGAAACTAAAGAGGATTTAGAGACTAGGTTTTTAGTTTATTTAACAAAATAAGTTTGGCCAATTAATATAAAAGTGACTTAAAATATATTTCATAAACAAACTAAAACGCATGAACAATTTATAATATGCATGATCATTGATTCCACATATCTAATAAGGAATACAAGTAATAGTCCAAGAGAAAGTTAACATTACAAATAAAATCCCAAACATAGGGAATACCTCCTGTACCCCTTATGGGTTCTAGGGAAGTCACACATTCCCCAAACGGATCCTAACAATAAAGCAAAGAAACAAACACAAAAGTAAGTGAAGTAGGTGATAGGGGAATAGCTGATTAATTTTAATTGGATTTGATGCCTGAACTAAGCATGCCTACATATCCCTTTGAATGGGAATCAAAACTCACGCAGTTCTCTCTTCTGTGAAAGGGTTAGTTTAGCCTAGCCACTTTATCATGTTTTGATTGATTGATTAAAAGAGGGTTGAGTTAATTAATTAATTTGATTGATTATTGAGTTGATTAGCTAGCAACCTAGATAAATCAATTTAATTAACTAACTAAAAGATGTAAGGAAATTAAGAAAAAAGAAGCTTACCTTGGATGGCAGGTGGCAGCTGGCTTTAGATGACAGGTGGCGGCTAGCTTTGAATGGCAGGCGACAGTTAGCCTTGGATGGCGGACGGCAGGCGGCAGCTAGCATTAGGTGGCGGCTAGCCTTGGACGATGGGCAACAGCTAGCCTTGGATGGCAGGAGGTGGCTAGCCTTGGGCAGCGGACACGAGTCTTAGGCAAGAGACTTGCCTTAAACATGCGGGTAGCAGAAAGCCTTAAACTAGTTGGGTAGGAATCAAGGAGAAACCCCCCAACTTGCTTTGTGAATCAAGGAGCAAATGCAATGTGTTTTGCTTGAAGTAATGCTTTTCAAGCTCTAAAAGTTGGTCTTTTAAAGTGTGGGGAGGCCCTCTATATATAGGAGGAGGTTTGAAGCATAGAAAACACAAATTTCCAATATGGGATTGCAAAAAATCAAATTTTCATCAGAGTTGCCATAGAGGGCTTTGCGGCATCGCAAAGCTCTTTGTGGTAGTGTTGTACAGCCCTTTGCAATTTCGCAAAGGGCTTTACGACAGTGCTGCAGAGCTTTACAGCAGTGTCATAGAGCTCTGCGGCAACAGGCCTCGCTTTCGCCCGTTTTGCCCATTCTTGATCGTTTCTCATCTATTCTACATGATTCCAGTTGCGTTATACTCATTACTCAGTACCAAATGATTTGAAAGAGTTCAAATGTCAAAAAGAAATATTTTGATTTTCCATTTTGAGAGTTTTTGACTTCTGAAGGTTTGTTTACTAAGCCTAAATTCTTTTAAGGTTTAAACACATACTAGAAGGTGCAAAATTAAGAGTTCATAGTTGTCCCCCTCATTAGGATTGCTCTGTCTGGTAGGCAGTTTTGATGAGTGTGAACTTTATAATGAAGAGGATGCCCCCGGTATATTTGGGAGCGGCAAGAAGTTCTGATGAGTGTGAATCTTTAGAATGAAGAGGATGCCCCTGGTTTATTTGGGAGCGACAGGAAGTTCTAATGAGTGTGAATCTTTAGAATGAAGAGGATGCCCCTGGTATATTTGGGAGCAGCAGGAAGTTCTGATGAGTGTGAACTTTAGAATGAAGAGGATGCCCCCGGTATATTTAAGAGTGGCAGGAAGTTCTAATTAGTGTGAACTTTAGAATGAAGATGATACCCCCAGTATATTTGGGAATGGCAGGAAGTTTTGATGAGTGTGAACTTTAGAATAAAAAGGATGCCTTTGATATATTTAGGAACAGCGGGAAGTTTTGATTAGTGTGAACTTTAGAATGAAGATGATGCCCCGGGTATTTTTATGAGCAGTAGGAAGTTCTAATAAGGAGGATGCCCCTGGTATATTTGGGAGCAATAGGAAGTTTTGATAAGTGTGAAATTAAGAGGATGCCCCCGATATATTTGGGAGCGGCAAGAAATTCTGAAGAGGAAGCCCCCAATATATTTAGGAGCAGCAGGAAGTTCTGATTAATGTGAACTTTAGAATGAAGAGGATGTCACCGGTATACTTGGGAGTAGCAAGAAGTTCTAATAAGGAGGACGCCCTTGATATATTTGGGAGCAGCAGAAAGTTCTGATAAGTGTGAAATGAAGAGGATGCCCCCAGTATATTTGGGAGCGGTAGGAAATTCTAAAAAGCATGCCCCCGGTATATTTGGGAGTGGCAAGAAGTTCTAAAGAGGATCCCCCTGTTATATTTGAGAGCGGCAGGAAGTTCTAATAAGGAGGATGCCCCCAGTATATTTAGGAGTGGTAGGAAGTTCTGATAAGTGTGAAATGAAGAGCATACCCCTAGTATATTTAGGAGCAGTAGGAAATTCTGAAGAGGATGCCCCCAGTATATTTGGGAGTGGCAAGAAGTTTTAAAGAGGATGCTCTCGATATATTTGGGAGCGGCAAGAGGATGCCCCCGATATATTTAGGAGCAGCAAGAGGATGCCTCTGGTATATTTGGGAGTGATAAGAGGATGCCTTCGGTATATTTGGAAGCAGCAAGAAGTTTTGAAGAGGATGCCCCCGGTATATTTGGAAGTGGCAGGAGGATGCCCCCAATATATTTGGGAGTGTTAGGAGAAAAATGGCAGTTCCTGTCTGGTAGGAATGAAAAGTGATGATCCAGTCTGGTAGGATCAAAAAGAGATGACCATCCTGTCTAGTAGGAATGGTAAAGATAATTGTCCTGTCTAGTAGGAACAAGAAAAAATAACCATCCTATCTAGTAGGAATGGTAAAGATAACTATCCTATCTAGTAGGAATAGTAGTGGTCCTTTCTGGTAGGATTAAAGACGACCCTGTCTTAGAGGAATCGATGAAGTGGTGATCCTGTCTGATAGGAATGAAGATGATCCTGTCTAGTAGGAATGATAATGATGATCTTGTCTTTCTTCAAGAGTTTTGACAAGTTGCCTTGATTCATGATCTTGTTCAATGCAAAAAATGCTAGATATTTATGCAATGATCTGATATCTTGAACCTGTGAAGGGTTAGTCATGATATAAAAGTGTTGATCTTTAGTAGAATGATGCCCCCATTTCATAAAGGTGGATATTTGGAAAGGATGTGCCCCCACTTTAGAATGATAAAGGAAAGTGGTTTGGTCATTTGGTTTTTGGTTGATTGGATAGCTTAGAGATAAAGATGGGCATGTCAGGTATGAGATTGGTTGATTAATGGCTATTAGTTTGGCCTAGGAAGAAGCAAGATGTGGTCTTGGAAAAGATCAGGCTGTTCAATTTAGATATGTCTGACTTGGGTTTAAGGCTGAATTTGAGAGCTAGATCAGGAAGGTCAGGTTTTTGGAGATGATTAGATTGAAATGTTTGGGGAAAGTCAACTTGTGGGGATTGTCCATAGAGAAGTTCATGTGGAAGGCTTAGTCAGCTCTAAGACTTTGGCTTGGTCAGGTTGCAACCTTTGGGGAGTCCATTTGGAAGACTTAGTCAAGTTCTGCCTTTGGCTTGGTTAGGTCTGGCTTAGAGGACAGGTCAGGCTAGGAAATTAGTTGGGGAAGGCTTGGTCAAATTTTGCTTTAGAGGAGATTATGGTCTTTAGTGAATGGTGAAAGCTAGGTTTACGCTTCATGGTTTTAAACTGCATGGTAAAGGCTTTTGGGCTTGGGCTTTATAGTGAAGGCTTTTTTTTTTTTTTAGGGCTTCATGGTGAAGGCTTTTTGGTTTAGGCTTTATGGCATAGGTTTTTGGGCTTGGGTTTCATAGCAAAGGCTTTTGGGCTTGGGTTTCATGGTGAAGGCTTCTTGGTTTAGACTTCATGGTAAAGGCTTTTTGGTTTGGGCTTCATGGTGAAGGCTTTTGGGCTTGAAGGCTTTTGGTCAAAAGGCTTTGTTAGCTTGGGCTTTTTTCCATAAGGGTGGTATGAGGCTTGAGCTTAAAAAGATAGAATGGTAAATTTTGAAGTTGGGGAATGGTTCAAAGGAGGTTTGGAAATTTTGAAAAGGATCAGAGAGGTTGTATGATTTTACTGTCTGTAGCATGATTCACAAAAAAGAATAAGCCAAGCTAATCTTGTCATTTTGAGATTAAAGAGAAATTTAGGATGACACTTTATTGGCTTGAACATAAATGACAAACTGGCTGAAAGGAGGTGCCCTAAGGAGTGGCTAAAGGACTGATGAGAAAAGACAACTTGGGGATTTTGCTTCCAATGAGAGATAGGAACATGACAGACCAATAATGTGAGAGATTTTGTCTAAGCTCTTTGAGCTAAATGATGAGAAGGACTAACATTAGATTATGACGACCTAGAAAGATATGCCCTCATTGTAGAAAACAATGTCACTTTAGAGTATGAGCCTATAGTGCGGAAGGATGACTTTGAAGATATGAGACGAGACGAATTGATTGAACCTAATTTGACAAACTTTAAATGATATGAGGGAAGATGACTAGGATGAGCTTTCTTTTTCTTTTCTCTCTCTCTCTCTCTCTCTCTCTCTCTCTTTTAGCTCTGACTTTTGCCTAAACTGCCCTTTTTGTGTTTTCAACTTAGCGAGCTTGGATTAATGAAGTTTGGGAGAAAACATTCTACCATGATTTATTGCTTTCCTTACTTTAAGGGGCTTTAACCTTTGAATTTTAGATTTGATTAAATCTTGTTGCCCCCTTATTGAAGTGTATAATTTGATTTTGTACTTGAATTATTTGATTGGAGGTCCATTTATGGACCTTCTTTGGTTAGGAGCTGGCAAAGCAATTATTGGTGGCACCTCAATTGTGGTGGACTTGTTCATTTCTCTCTCTCTTTTTTATTATTATTATTTTTTTTAAAGGCTCATCCATGTTTAAAATAAGAAAAGACAAGTTCACAAATAAATGTGGATGTTTTATTGTAATGAAAAATTTTATTATAAGATAACAAAAAGGAATTGACACGATTGATGAAAAATATGTGAATAGGAAAATAAAATGACAAACACAAACTCGAATTTAGACTCAAACTTTGGGATTTAGATTTAGACTCAGAATTCAATCTCAGATAGGTCAGATTAACTAAACTTAAACTCTTCTATGTCATGCCACTTGGGGCTGAGTTAAGGTGGGGCTGAATTAGGTTCGAGTTCTTCATTACTGTTCAGGTCAGTGGTGAGGAATTCGGGTTGAAATGATGCACTTTGGATGCAATCTTCAACCTTTGATGTGGTTGTAATCAAAGCCTTAAAAGTGGGTAGGTGTTGGGTTAACAAGTGGGCTCAGTAGGCTGGAAGTAAATTCTTGATAAGGATATCTACTTGTTCTTGCTCTGTTGGTCTATTTATCATTTGAGCAGCTTTAGCCTTCCACCTTGTAAGGAACATGGAGAAAGACTCCTTTGGAAGCTGCTTGATGGTTTCCAAGTCATGCCTAATGACATCCATTTCATTGTTATAATGATATTGTTCAACAAAGGCGCAATAGATATCATCCCATGTCCTTTTCTTGCTCTTGTCTAGTGAAAGCAACCATCTCCTAGTAACACCGATTAGTGATTGTTGGAACAGTTGAGCAAGGAGCTCATTGCTAACTCCTAAAGGTTTCATTGCCCCCACATATATCTTTAGATGGGTCTTAAGGCAAGTGGTTCCATCAAATCTCTCCAGTTCAGGCATTTTGAATTTAGGAGGAAGCTTGGCATTAGGAAATAAGGTTAAACTATTCACATCAATTAGATTATTTTGATGCTTTAGGGATTGGATGGTTCTTTCCATGGCTTCAAGATTCTTCATGAGCAATCTAGTGTCTAGATAAGGGAAACCTTCCTCACCTTGGTTTAGATATGGGTTGGTTTGGCTTGAATTTGGGCTAAGATTGGTCAAGTTTAAGATAAGGTTTGGCTTAGGATGGCTAAGGGTGGCCTGGTTAATCATAGCTGGAACTTCCTCAATGATGAATTGCCTTTGTTCCTCGAATTGAGCTTGCTGAGTAGTTAGGATAGCTTGGAAATGCTCTTCCTGCTTCTTAAGGACTCTGATAACAAGTATGGTCAAGTAAGCCACATCAAGTGGGTGGGCCATTAATACTTTCAAACCAAAGCAACAAGGCAAGTGACGGGTATGGAATAGAAGAGGTGATGAAGATATAGGCATGCAAATCCTAAAAGAAAAGGCTTTATTGTTGTGTCATGGGCCAACCATTTTTTAGGCTTAGGGCATGATGGGGCAGATGTTTTTAGCTTAGGGTAGTAGACTGAACCAAGGGTATTAGGTTTAAGATAGTGTGTTGGGCCAAAGTTATTGGGCTTAAGGGTAACTGACTGGTTTTGAAAGGTGATGGGTCATGAGTGTTGGGCTTAAAGATATTGTGTTGGGTTAAAGGTATCGAGCTTAAGGTAGTGTGTTGGGCCAGAGGTATTAGGCTTAGGGTAGTGTCTTAATGATTTAGGGTATAGGCTATAGGCATCTATCAATCTAAGGGTAATGGATTGGTTTTAAAGGTAATGGGCCAAGGATGTTAGGCGACGGTGTCTTGTGACTAGGTTGGCAAGGTATGGATAAGAAGAGGTGATGTGCCGAAACGCACACTAACAAACTGCAAGTGCACAGGTCATTACCAAGTAATAAAGTAGTGAGTATATAAGTATCGCCTCCCTGAGAATAGTATATAAGTACTAGCATAAACTTCAACTATTGTCTAATGAATAATGAAGATGAAGATTAATTAAAATAAGCAAAATTAACTAAGCTAACCTAAGAAAGCAAGTAAATGATATTGATGGAAATAATCTAGGCAAAGCTAATCTAAATATAAATCCACCTAGTTGCTTATGCATATCAAACAATGGATTGAATTAGACTCTCACTAAATTAGATAAAAACCTTTCTCAAGTGATTAAATCCTTAACTTCCTAAGTATTATAGGGGAATCTCTTCTCAACCTATAATCAAATAGGAGCAACATTAAGTTTAAGAGATTAACATCCAAAGAAGTCTTGTAGGTCTATCTCTAGCACCTTAATCAACTCTCTATTCCCATGAGTGATCTATCTATATTAGGGTATCTCTACTCGTCCAATATAGAAACAATATCTAATCAATAAGCTAGCAATTTCTAATTAGAATAATAAGATTTATCATGAAAATAAAATAACCAAAGATGAATTGATTAAAGTTTAAAACCTTTAATCTATACAATCAAAACTAGGGTTCATTACAAATATAATTAATTCATATTAAAATTGAAGAACAAAGATGCAGAAAATAAAAGAGGAAGAAATCTCAAACAAATCTTAAAGATGTTCTTTGAACTCTTCTCTTCAATCTTCCACATCTACTTGGATCTTGGTCTTTGATTCTATTAAATCCTCAATATCTCTAGCCTTCAAGCCTTTCCCATGACTCTAGGGCTTAGCCAACCCTCTTAAATCTCTATTTTTGCTCTGTGGCGGCTCTCTCTTAAAATGTTGTCTGATCTGATTTATATTGTTGAATTTTAACCTCCTACCACTGGAGCCACCACTGAGGTTCCAGTGGTAGCTACGACGCCAAGGGCTCACAGGTGAAACCTCAGTGGTGGCTCCACCTATGGGAGGCTACTGGATGTTTTTTTTTTCTAATTTGCTCTTATCACACGGGTGAAATCTTAGGTAGGATTTCAGTGGTGTCTGTCCCATGGGTGAAATCTTAGTGGTGGCTCCACCTGTGTCTGCCCATCTTTTTCCAAAAGTTTAGCATTTTGGCTTGGATCTTTTACCATTCTGAGTCACATTTTATTCATGGCATCATTTAGCACTAGATTCACTAAAAGAACTCTAGAAAAACACTAAATAAACAAATCAAACTCAATTTAAAGATAAAATATTATTAAAAACAAGGGGTAAAGTGTAGTCAATTAAGTGCTTATCAAGAGGGTAAAGATGTTTTTAGGTTACAATTTAAGGTGAACACATTTTGGGTAAGGTTAAGGTAACAGTGTTTAAGGTTAGAGGTGTTTGAGGTCAAGGCTAGGGAAATGAAGTTTTAGGTATAGGGCCAGGGTATTGGTATTTAGGTTAAAGGCTAAGGTAACGGGGTAAGGTTTTAAGGTTAGGGTATTGGTGTTTAGGTTAAAGGCTAAGGTAAAGGGGTAAGTTTTAGGGTTAGAGTCTTCATGTTTAGGTTAAAGGCTAAGGTAAAGGCGTAAAGTTTATAGTTAGGGTATTAGTGTTTAGGTTAAAGGCTAAGGTAAAGGGGTAAGGTTTAGGGTTAGGGTATTGGTATTTAGGTTAAAGGCTATGGTCAAGGGGTAAAGTTTAGGGTTAAGGTATTGGTGTTTAGGTTAAAGGTCAGGGTGATGTTTTTAAGTTTGTGGGGGCAAAGGTGTTTAGATGGAGGTTAGAATGAGGTGTTTAAGGGGGAGATGTTTGAATGGAGATAAGAATTTTTGACCCTTCTTCAATTCAAGGTTCAACCTAGACTTAAGATGAATGCATGTTTTGTTATACAATATGGATGCATGATATGCATGAGGAAAACATTTCATGAAAATGCAAAGATGCAAGGTTTTAATTACGTTACATACAACCTAAGGCTAGGATCTAAGTTCATTACATGAAAAGGTAAGGGTGGCTAGATTTGGGTACCTGTCACACTAGAGCAACGATATACCTAACCACATGTGAGTCAAGGAGCCTCGGGTGGGTTCAACAATACGTGCATACTCATTACACCTTTGAAAGGATCAAAGGATTTGTTGTGGAGTGGATGATTTCACTATCGGCGAATAGACCCAAGGAGGGTTACCCACTCAATGCTACTCACTATCCATTGTTTTCCTAGAACTAGGTTGAATGGCAAAGAGCCTATGCGAGTGATGCATGCAAAGTCACAATCATATTAAAAGGCCAAACTCTTTTTAAACCAATTAGTAGTCCACTTATTTTTTTTCTTTTATTAAAAAAAAGTTAGTACCCAATGGAGTCACCAACTGTGAGGTCTCATCCGAGTACTGGTCTGATCTGCTAAAGGGAATCGAAATGCTCATTTGGAAAAGAATTCACAAGGAAGCCCTTGAGCTTATCTTTGATAGATTTGAAAATTGTTTTTAGGAGTTGCCATCTTAATTTATTTTTATTTGGGAAAATACAAGGAAAAAACTCATTTGACTCCAATTATTATCCAAAGGAAAAAGATCACTAGCCTTGAAACCGAAGAGGATTCGGGGACTAGGTTTTCAATTTATTTTAATAAAAAAAGTTTAGCCAATTAATATAAGAGTGACTTAAAATATATTTCATGAACAAACTAAAATGCATGAGCAATTTATAATATGCACGATCATTGATTCCACATATCTAATAAGAAATACAAGTAATAGTCCAGGAGAAAGATAACATTACAAATAAAATCCCAAACATATGTGATACCTCCTCTAGCCCTTATAGGTTCTAGGGAAGTCACACATTCCCGAAACTGATCCTAACAATAAAGTAAAGAAACAAACACAGAAGTAAATGAAGTAGGTGATAGGGGATAGTTTATTAATTTTAATTGGATTTGATGCCTGAACCAAGCATGCCTACGTATCCCTTTGAATGGGAATCAGAACCCATGCAGTTCTCTCTTCTTGCGAAGGGGTTAATTTAGCCTAGTCACTTTATCATGTTTTGATTGATTGATTAAAAGAGAGTTGAGTTAATTAATTAATTTAATTGATTACTGAGTTGATTAGATAGCAACCTAGATAAATTAATTTAATTAACTAACTAAAAGATGCAAGGAAATAAAGAGAAAAGAAGCTTACCTTGGATGGCGGGCAGCGGTTGGCTTTAGATGGCAGGCGGCAGCTAGCTTTGGATGGCGGGCAGTGGCTGGCCTTGGATGGCAGATGGCAAGCGGTGGCTAGAATTGGGCGACAGCTAACCTTAGATGGCAAGCAACGACTAGCCTCAGATGCTAGGTAGCAGCTAGCCTCGGATGGTGGGCGATGGCTAGCTTCGGATGGCAGATGGCGACTAGCTTCAGACGGTGGGCAGCAGAAAGCCTTAAACTAGTCAGGTAGGAATCAAGGAGAAAGCCCCCAACTCGCTTTGCAAAGCAAGGAGCAAATGCAAAGCTTTTTGCTTGAAGTAATGCTTTTCAAGCTCTAAAAGTTGGTCTTTTGAAGTGTGGGGAGGCCCTCTATATATAGGAAGAGGTTTGAAGCATGGAAAATACAATTTTTCAATGTGGGATTGCAAAAAATCAAATTTTGGCTGGAGTTGCTGCAAAGGGGTTTGCGGCGCCGTAGAGCTCTTTGCTGGTAGTGCCGCACAGCCCTTTGCGACAGTGCCGCAGAGCTTTGAGGCAACAGGCCCCGCTTTTGCCGTTTCACCCATTCTTGCTCATTTCTCGTAAGTTTTACATGATTCTAGTTGCGTTATACTCGTTACTCAATCCCGAATGATTTGAAAGAGTTCAAATGTCAAAAAGAAATATTTTGATTTTCCATTTTGAGAGTTTTTAACCTCTAAAGGTTTGTTTGCCGAGCCTAAGTGCTTCTAAGGTTCAAACACATACTGGAAGGTGCAAAATTAAGGGTTCACAATAGATCACTCATGAGAATAGAGAGTTGCTTGGGGTGCTAGAGATAGACCTATAAAACTTCTTTGGATGTTAATCTCTTGAACTTAATGCTGCTCCTATTTGATTATAGGTTGAGAAGACATTCCCCTATAATACTTAGGAAGTTAGGGATTTAATTGCTTGAGAAAGTTTTTTATCTAATTTAATGCGAGTCCAACAAAATTCATTATTTGATATGCATGAGAAATTTGGGAGAGTTATATCTAGATTAGCTTTGCGTAGATTATTTCCATCAATATCATTTACTTGCTTTTTTTTAGGTTAGCTTAGTTAATTTAGCTTAGTTTAATTAATCTTCATCTTGATTATTCACTAGATAATAGTTGAAGTTTATGCTAGTACTTATATACTATCCTCGTGGAGACGATACGCATACTCACTATTTTATTACTTGATAACGACCTGTACACTTTAAATTTATTAGTGTACGTTTTGGCACATCAGGTGGCAACCTTCCTTAGTAGAGTCGCCAACTGTAAGACCTCGCCCGAATACTGGCCTGATCCACTAGAGGGAATCAGGATGGAACCTTTGGGTTTGGATTGGTTGATTTTGAAAATGATTTTGGAGGTCGCCACCCTCATTTATTTTTAAATGGAAAAACTAAGGAAAAACCAATTGACTCCAATTCATTAATTTTCTATTAATTTACCCAAGGATAAAATCACTAGCCTTGAACCAGGTTGAGTTTGGGGATTAGGTTTTTGGTTTTAAATAATATAAATTTGGCTCTTAAATTTAATTTGACTTTGAAAATTAATTTCATGAATAACATTTATAAGATGGCAAATAATTGAATGTATGAACATGGCATAGTATGAAATTAATAAAATGATTAAAGTAAACATCTACAAATTAAAAAGAGTGTTCCCTTTAATCCTTATGGATTTAGAGTAACCACATAATCACTCCTTAATTGCAAAAATAAATATTGATTATAACTGAAAGCAAAGAGAAAATATAATTAATTTTGGGATTAGATTTGAGGTTTGGATTTAAATTTTAAACATGCTTATGTACCTTGAATGGGGATCAAAACCTAAGTAGTTCATTCCACGATTAAGTGGAGGGGTTTAGGAGTTGATTGAATCGATTGATTTGATTTGGATTTGAGAGAAAAAGGCTGATACCTTTGATTTTAAAGGACAAAGAATTTTACTGAACTAAAGTTTTGTTTTATTAGGATTGGATGATTAGATTGATCGAGGGATTAATTAATTAATTAATTAAAATGATTAATTAACTAATTAATGTGATGAAATGGATAGATGGATTAATTAATTAAAATGATTAAATAAATAATTTGGATGAGGGTTGGATTAAAAAAATTAATTTGATTTTGGAAAAAAGTGATTAATTAATTAATTAAAAAGATTAATTAATTAATTAATTTTAATTTAAAAAATTTAATTAATTAAAAAGATTAATTAACTTGGTTAGGATAAGATAATTAATTAATTAAAAAGATTAATTAATTAATTAGAGAGTAATTGGAGGGAGAAGAAGAGAGGAATTAGTAGATAACCATCAATACTAACTCAATAGATGTTTTGAAATGAGGAAATGGAAGGACAATTTATAAGAAAATGAGGTGAGGGCGATTTAGAAAGTGAAAATATGAAAAGACGTAAAGGATAGGGCTTAAAAAAATACTAAAAAAATTTCAAAATAAGGGCATTTTGGTCATTTTGACCTGGGCAAGGCGGACAGATTTGATGCAGCTCAGTGTAGGGCAGCGGGGCTCTGCGTCAAAGATACATGGATGCCACATCTCGCTTTGCTAGAGTGGATCCGCTACGCTTGATTTTTCAGGCATTTTTTGGTCAATTTTTAAGGTTTCTGAGTAAGTTTTCAGGAGTTATAGAGTTCAAAAATCTTATTAGTTAGTGTCGATAGGCTTGAAATTAATTTTAGAATAGTTCAACAATCAGTCTGAGAAAAAATCCAGTTATTTTTGGAAGAATACTGTATGATATAGTCAGGGTAGGAAAAGTGCGAATATCTGAAAAATTAAGTATCTTCATATTAATGTGACTAAAAATCCTTTTTTTTTTACTCTGGGGGCAACGTTGCCCCCTGCTCTCTCGCAAGGGGCGCTACCCCCTTAACCCCTGCTCGCTAACCGGCTAGCGGGATCGCTATACTGACTCTGAGTATCGCACTAATCTTAGCAGGTGTCAAATTGTGGCCAGATGATGAGGTGTAAAATTAAGGGTTCACAATTATAAATTAGAGGTAGAGTATAAAGTACAAAAAAATTTATAGGCAATATCATAAAATTTCTTTAAAAACCCAGTAATTCTCCTTGCATTATCCCAGTCAAACTCACTTGGCAACTCCTCCCTAAAGTTAATTGTTAACTTATGATCTACCTCCTACATGTTTTTCAAAGGCTGCTTGATACCCTGCTATTGTTTGTACCATGTGATTGGTGAAATTATACCTTGTTAGACAATTTAAACACAATGCTGCTTTACTAATGATATTAACTATATCACACACTACCTATAGAGGTCTTTTCTTTATGGGCTGCTCTTAATGTATAAAATCACATCCCTAATTTTAAATATTTCCTCCCTAACAAAGTCTATTCCATCTCTCATAATCAATTGAAGGATGTGTACACATGTGAATCCTCAAGTTTACACCTTCTTTATCCAGTCGCAATTTGACATATGCTAGGTTTAATGCACTATATAGAGTAAGTGCGATGGTCTCGCTAGCTAGTTAGTGGACAAGGGTCAAGGGAGCAACGCCCCACTGAAAAAATGGATTTCCTGCATTTGAACCTTAGATTTTCTTAGTCTCTGTAAATAGACATTTAGAAGCCAAAATTGCCAAAATTGAAAAATCGAGAAATGGAGCCCTAGGAATCAAAACATACCCTCCTTGACCTCTGAACCACCATTAAATCATTTGATTGAATAACGGTCACATTGCAATTAGAATCATGAAAAACGGATGAGAAATGGGTAAAAACAATGAAAATCAGTGTCCAAAGGGTTGCAGAATCGCATAAGGGCTTGCGATTCATATGTGGTTGCAAACTGGCCATGTGCAGTCACCAACTACAACCGCACATAGGCCTTGTGGAACTACATGGGCCACGTGTAGTCGCGCCTCTAAAATTTACGATCCTATATAAAAATTCTTACAATTTGACCCTAGACCTTTTCTCCTATATATACATATGAGGCCTCACCTGAGCAATGGTCCAATCCTCTAAGTGGAATCGAAATGCTCATTTGGGTTTGAACTTATGATGGAACCCTCATGTTTAAATAAATTGATTTTGAAAAGAGTCACCATTTTAATTTTATTTTATTTGAAAAAAAGATTAAGGAAAAAACGCAAATTGACTATAATTAATATCCCAAAAGAAAAAATTACTAGCCTAGAAACCAAAGATGATTTGGGGACTAGGTTTTTGATTTATTTTGACAAAATTATTTTGGCAATTTTAATACAAAATAACTTAAAATAAATTTCATAAACAGAAATAAAGATGATGCATGAGCAAATATATCCGCACAATGTATGACAATTATAAAATAATAAACAAGATAAAATATACTTATGAATTATTACAAAAAATGGAATCAATAAACCAAGAGAGGATCTTTCTTTAGCCCTTATGGGTACTAGAAAAAGCACACATTCCTCAACTAATTGCAATAATTAAGAAATCAAAAAGAAATAATATAATCATACATAAAAAGAAAACAAAATAGTTTGGAGTTGATGCCTAAAAGATTAGCATGCCTGCGTATCCCTTTGAATGGGAATCAAACCCCATACAGTTCTTCCTTCTTACAAAGGGGTTTTTGGCAAACGTTAATTTAATTTGTTAATTTAATTCGGATTTAAAATTAACAAGATTAGATATCTTTAGTTTTAGACCTAAGGAAAGATATAAAAGAGAGAATTCTATATCTGTTTTAAAACATCTTAAAAGAAGGAATTATACCTTATTTTGTGCCTTTTTTGTATGAACAGGGCAAGCCTCACTTCGGATCTAAGCTCCACCTTGGTTGATGATTTTACAAGCTAACCTTAAATAGATAGAGTTAAACAAAATAAGAGAAACCAATAGATAATAATAAAAATCAAACTTCAAAATTATTTGTGAAAACTGAAAAAAATTTATTCTTGATCTTGAAAATTGACAGATTTTAGGTTAAAATTGACAGAAAATTCTAAATTTTATCTATGAAAGCTTGTTGTTATCTAAAATGATTAGAAGTGGGCCTTATTTATACAAAAAAATTGATTGGAAGTTGAGAAAAGAGGGGCCCAGCCAGCACAAGTGGCACGTGGGGTCCGGTCGACAAGTTTTCTATGCCACCTCGCAAGCGGTACATCCATGCGTACCTGGATCTCTATCTGTCTTGTTTCAGCCCATCTTAGCCCCTTTTTTATCCAATTTGAGCCTGGTTTGATTTTGTGGGTTTGTAATTGAGTGCCAGTCATTCGGTGGTGCAAATTTGAGGGTTCATAATACAAACCCCCAACGCAATTTTTATACACTAAAACTTGCTGGGATTAACCCAAAATCTCAAAGAAAGCTTCAAAACTCTTTTCTTTTGCTTATTGTACAAAACAAGCAAGCTTTTAGTTTAAAAGTTTCCTTTTTAGTTTCACTTTGCTCCGTCATCTTTGCTTCTCAAGGCGATCAAGTGTTCTTTTGTTTGATATTCGAGTTCTGCCTCAAGCTAAGAGAAGGTGGAATTACGACCCATCAAGTCAAAAGCTTCCAACTGTCTAAGGCAAACCGCCGCCCGCTGACCAAAACTAGTCATTTCCCTCCATCCAAGATAAGTTTCCTTTCTCTTTTCTTTTCTCCATTTTATTTCATTTTATTGTCTTCCTTGGGATTCTTTTAGTTTTTCCCTCTTTGGGATTAATTTATTGTTTCCCTCTTTGAGATTCTCTCTTCTTCCTTCAAGGTTCCTTATCTTTTCTTAATTGATTCACTTAGTATAGTTAATTAAAATTTAAACTAATTAACTTAACTTGGTAATAAATCAATCAACTCAATCAATCAATCAAAACATGATAAAGTGGTTTGGCTAAAAAAGAAAAAAACCCTTCATAAAGAAGAAGAACTATATGGGTTCTGATTCCCATTCAAAGGGATATACATGTATATACTTGATTCATCAGACCGCAAATCTAATTAAAATAAGACAACTTCTTTCCCCCTTCACCTTCTTCATTAATTTAATATCGTTTTGTTCATTACATTGATTTTATTAGGATTAGTTTGAGGAATGTGTAACTTTCCTATAACCCATAAAGGCCAAATGAAGTATCCCCTAATTGGATTTTTGTTGAAATCTAGATTTAACTTTCTACTTTCTTTTACTTTTATGTTTTGTTTACTTATGAATGGGATAGATTTCATGCCTCAATGCATAATTCATGAAATTAATTTTAAGTCACAACTTAGTTCATTGCTAAACTAATTTTGTTAAAATAAACCAAAAATCTAGCTCCCGAATCCTTTTTTATTTTGAGGGTAGTGATCTTTTCCTTTAGGGTATTAATTAGAGTAAATTTGGGTTTTTTTTTTAATCTTTTTCCTAAATAAAATAAAATTACGGTAGCGACTCTTCAAAATCAATCAATTTGAATTTGAGGCTTTCATCGTGAGACTTAGCACAAATGAGCATTTCGATTTCCTTTTAGCAGATTGGACTAGTGCTCAGATGAAGCATCACAACACAACACCTCATATGAAATGCATCCCCACCCAAAATAAATGCATCTTTTTTTTATATTTTTTTTTCAATACAATGACAACAGTGTCATTGCTTGATGTGTTATCAACTGCAATGCATATGACCTTACTAATCCCCAACTCTTCCATGCAAAAATCAATTGTATTCTTAATGTTCACTTTCATATGACTCTTAATGACACAAATCCATTCATTTTCAATAAAATGTGCAGTCAAGTACAAATATCCATGTAATCAGTTGTCAAAGAGACTCTTTGACAATTACTCCTAATGAATGCTTTTAATTTTTTTGTTCATTTACAAACAACTTACAATAGTCCCTAGTTATAGTGAATATAAATGAAATGAAAAAAGATGGATAAATGGTTTTCACAAAATATCTAAAACTAGGTATCTCTACATATCTAAAGGATAACTCATATCTAATTATCATTTTCATTAAAACTTCCCTACTATCTTAGTGATCAAAATTCCAAGCAATCAACTACTTATCTCCAAAAGGACCCCTTTGAAAAGTGAGAGTAATCTGACTCTTATCTTTCCTAGCCTTATGTGCCTCAACCAGGCCTTTTTATCTAGAAACTTTCTACAAGTTTCCCTCAAGTATTTTAAGGACTAGAAGTGCCTTAACCACTTTTCCATTGACAATCCTTCCACACCATACACAATCAACCCTTCTAGTGTCACTTATCTCATTGTCATACCACTTCAAAAAATGATTCCTAATTGAAAATCAAGTCTTTTTACTCTTAGGAGTGACAAAGTGATGTGGATTACCTTCTATTTGTTGCTCAAAAGATTCAATTTGTATATGATTATCATTAGACCCATTAACTTCATGTAAATATTGAAGAGTAGTAACATTTGCAGAAGATGAAATTGAATCTCCTGTTGGATTGATGAGCATTTAGTGTAATAACATGCAGTGATGGCCTACCTCTTCCTGCATTAGATTTTATCCTTCCCCTGATGACTCTTCCTATGTTAGCCCTTTTCATTTCTAATTACAAAAAACATAAATTTAAATCAATAAAAAAATAATAGTGAACTCTCAATTTTAGACCCTCATGATCTAGCTACAACTTAACACCTACTAAGTTTAGTACACTATGCAGAGCCAGTACAACGATCCTACTAATCGATTAGTGAGCAGGGATCAAGAGGGCATGGTCTTTTGTGGGATACAGGGTAGTGCCCTATTGAAAAATAGATTTTCTTATGTGAACTTTTAATTTTTCACTCTTTATTATGTATTTGAACCTTAGAAGTACTTAGGCTCAATAAATAGACCTCTAAAAGCTAAAATTGTCAAAAACTGCCAAAATGGGAAAATCGAGAAACGAAGCCCTAGGAATTGAAGCCTATCCCTTTGACCATTGAACCAACCTTAGATTATCCAAATTGAATAATAATCATAGCACAACTAGAACAGTAAAAAACATATTAGCGAAAATAGCAAAATCAGTGAATCAGCAATTGGTGGAATCGCATATAGCCTATCAGGAACTACACAAGAGTTATGCAAAAAATGCCTTGTGTAGTTCCAAAATGCCCCGCACATGCCCTCTGCAACTTCGACTCCCAAAGTGCTTATCCCACATCGAAAAATATGTCATTTGACCTCTAGACCCTCTTGTTATATATTCATACCTCCAAACTCAATTTTGACACCCAAACTTACTTGATCAACCCTGACCTCAAAGCAAGCAATATTTTTAGCTTGCTAAAGGAACGAGCTCCCTCACTTAAAGTTTTTCTTTTATTTCTTTATTTTTCATTTTGCATTTGCTCCTTGCTCTACAAAGCAATAAGTTTAAGGCTTTTCGCTATTGTTTGAGATAACTTTCATCAATCTTGATTGAGGTAAGTTTCTCACCATCTGAGACAAGCCATCCACCATCCCAAGCGAATCTTCCACCAACCGAGATAAGCCATCCTCCTCCATCTCAAAGTAAGTCTCCTTTCCCTTCTCTTCTCCTTTCCTTTCATTTATTTTATTTTCTTTTGTTTTATTTTTCCCTCTTTGGGATTTTCTTCTCCCTCTAAGGCTCCTTGTCTTTTCTTAGTTGATTCACTTAGGATAGTTAATTAAAATCAAAACTAATTAACTTAACTTGGTAATCAATTAAAATTAATCAATCAACTCAACTTTCAAATCAATCAATCAAACAAAATATAATAAAGTGGTTTGGCCAAATAAACCCCTTTGCAAGAAGCGAGAACTACGTGGGTTTTGATTACCGTTCAAAGGAATACGTAGGCATGCTTTGTTCAAAAATCAAATCAAACTAAAACTACCCAACTTCTCCCCCTTCACCTTATTCACTTAGTTAGATTTCTTTTTAATTATTTGTTTTAGGATTAGATAGGAAATGTGTGACTTCCCTAAAACTCATAAGGGCTATAAGAGGTATCCTTTAATTTGGGATTTTTATTGTAATTTTAATTTAATTCTTGCTTTCTTTTCTTTAGTTTCTTTTTTGTTTGTTTATTTACAAATGAGTGATTATGCATCAGTGAAACTATATATGCATAATTCATGAAATTAATTTTTTAAGTCACAACTTTATTCAATGTCAAACCATTTTTGTTAAAATGAACTGAAAACCTAGTCTCCGAATCCTTTTTGGTTTTAGGATTAGTGATCTTTTCTTTTGGGATATTAGTTAGAGTCAAATGGATTTTTTCCTTAACTTTTTCCAAATAAAATAAAATTATAGTGGTGACTCTAAATTCCTTATCTCAGCCTAAGGACTTCGATTCCGTTTTAGCATATCATTTGGATTCTTGGGTAAGGCCTCACAACTAGCCACTCCACTGGAGAAAAACTTTCTTTTTAAAAGGAAAATGTAAAGAGGACTATTAATTGAATTAAAAATAAAGTTTCACTTTTAACATAATTGTGACTTTCATGCATCATATACATAGGTTGTTTGCCTCCAAACCCAGTTCTAGAGAGACAATGGATAGTGAGTAGTATCGAGTGGATAACTCTCCTTGGGTTTATTTGCCGATAGTGAAATTATCCACACCGCGAAAAATGTTTTGATCCTTTCAATGGTGCAATAAGCATGCACGTACTGCTGGACCAACACAATGCTCCTTAACTCATATGTGGTTAGATATATCATTACTTTAATGTGATGTGTATCCTATACAAGCCACCTTTAACCTCTTATATAATGAACTTAGATCCTAACATTAGGTTGTATATACTGTAATCAAAACCTTATACCTTAGCATCCTCTTGAAATATTTCTTTTCATATATATCATGCATTCATTATGTATAAAAAACATGCATTCTTCTCAAATCTAGGCTACACCATAAAATAAAGAAGGGTTAAACACTCTTACCTCTATCCAAACATCTTCCTCATAAACTCTCTCAACTTCATCCAAACGCCTTCACCCCTAAATCCTAAACACTTGCCTCTATCCCACCTTTACTCTGAAACCCTAAAAAATTTTGCCCTAATCCTAAACCTTAATCATAAAAAGCCTATCACCCTTAAACCTTAAACATTAAAACACTATCACCCCTAAACCTTAAACACCCTTACCTACATCCTAAACACCTTAATCACAAACCTTAACCTTTAACCCTAAACCCTAAACACCTTCTCCTATCCTTATCTCAAAAACCTAAACAAGTCCCTAAAACCTATTCTTTGTTTGAAAATCAACCCATTACCCTTAAGCCTAATGCCCTTGGCCTAATATACCCCTAACCTCTAAAAACCTATGCGTCCAACCTAAAGCCCAATATCTTTAGCCTGGTATACATAAACCTCTAGAACTGTAATCCCAAAAACCTTAGCCCACCATACCTTAAACTTGAAAATAGTCAGCCTAACACTCCATGGGGAATCCTTTTCCTTCAAAGTTTGCATGCTTATCACCTTTTCTGTCCACCCCAATCACTTATAGTCTTTTTTTAGTTTTGCCTTAAGGAAAGGCCGAACAATATTTAGGAAAGTCATGGAATGAGTTTCAGTACTCACAATTGGAAAGGCTATCGTTCAGAAAATTGATTTGTGATTTGAAAAATGATTTCGGGAGTCGCCATCCTAATTTATTTTTAAATGAGAAAATTAAGGAAAAATCCAATTTGTGGCACCAATTCATTAATTGTGCAATTAATTTATCCAAGAATAAAAATCACTAGTCTTAAAATCAAATTGAGCTTAGGGACTAGGTTTTTGGTTAAATAATATAAATTTAGCTCTTAAGTTTAATTTGACTTACAAATTGACTTCATGAATTGCGATTATAAGATAATAATTAAAATACATAAGCATGACATAGTTATGAAATGCATGACCAAATTCTAGAAATAAACATTCACAAGCCAAGGAGAGTGTTCCCTCTAGTCCTTATGGATTCTAGAAAAACCACAAAATCACTCCTTTACCCTTTCATGTAATAAACTTAGATCATGACATTAGGTTGTATATACTGTAATCAAAACCTTATACCTTAGCATCCTTTTGAAATATTTGTTTTCAATATCATGCATTCATTATGTATAAAAAATATGCATTCATCTCAAATCTTGGCTACACCCTAAAATAAAGAAGGGTTAAGCACTCTCACCTCTATCCAAACATCTTCCTCATAAACTCTATCAACTTCATACAAACACCTTCACCCCTAAATCCTAAACACTTGCCTCTATCCCACCTTTACTCTTAAACCCTAAAAAATTTTGCCCTAACCCTAAACCTTAATCATAAAAAAAACTATCACCCTTAAACCTTAAACATTAAAACACTATCAACCTTAAACCTTAAACACCCTTACCTACATCCTAAACACCTTAATCACCACCTTAACCTTTAAACCCTAAACCCTAAACACCTTCCCCTATCCTTATCTCAAAAACCTGAACACTTTAGGACCCCAGTATCAAGAACATTTCCTAAAACCTATTCTTTGTTCGAAAATCAACCCATTACCCTTAAGCCCAATGCCCTTGGCTTAATATACCCCTAACTTTTAAAAACCTATGTGTCCACCCTAAAGCCCAATACCTTTTGCCCAGTATACCTAAACCTCTAGAACCCTAAGCCCAAAAACCTTAGCCCACAATACCTTAAACTTTGTAATAGTCAGCTCACCACTCCATAGGGAATCCTTTTCTTTCAAAGTTTGCATGCTTATCACCTTTTCTGTCCCTACCAATCACTTATAGTGTTTTTTTTAGTTTTTCCTCAAGGAAAGGCCGAACAATATTTAGTAAAGTCATGGAATGAGTTTCAGTACTCAAAATTGGAAAGGCTATCATTCAAAAAATTGATTTGTGATTTGAAAAATGATTTCAAGAGTGGCCATCCTAATTTATTTTTAAATGAGAAAATTAAGGAAAAATCCAATTTGTGACACCAATTCATTAATTTTGTAATTAATTTACCCAAGGATAAAAATCACTAGTCTTGAAATCAAATTGAGCTTGGCGACTAGGTTTTTGGTTAAATAATATAAATATAGCTCTTAAGTTTAATTTGACTTAAAAATTGGTTTCATGAATTGCGATTATAAGATAATAATTAAAATGTATAAGCATGATATAGTTATGAAATGCATGAGTAAATTCAAGAAATAAACATTCAAAAGCCAAGGAGAGTGTTCCCTCTAATCCTTATGGATTCTAGGGGAACTACAAAATTGCTCCTTGACTTCAAAACAATTAAATCAACTCAATATACTAATTAATTGGAAAATAAAAGGAAAAAGTGATTGATTGGGATTTGAAGTTTAAATTTAGATTCTAAATGTACTTACGTAGCCTATTGAATAAGGATCAAAATCCACATAATTTGTTCTACAATTAAATGGAGAGGTTTGGGGATTGATTGAATTGATTAATTTGATTTAGGTTTATGAGTGAGAGGAAAAGGCTAATACCTTTGCTTTTGCTACACAAAGAATTTCACCAGACCAAAGTTCTATTTTATCGGAACTAGGTGATTAGATTGATTGAGAAATTAATTAATTAATTAAAATGATTAATTAACTAATTAATGTGATGAAATGGATGAATGAATTAATTAATTAAAATAATTAATTAATTAATTTGGATGAAGGGTGGATTAAAAAAAAAAGATTAATTTGATTTTGAAAAAAAAAGATCAATTAATTAATTAAAAGATTAATTAATTAATTGAGTGATTAATTTTAATTTAAAAAAAGTTTTTCTTAATTAAAAAGATTAATTAACTTGGTTTGGGTGAGATAATTAATCAATTAAAAAGATTAATTAATTAATTAGAGAGTGGTTAGAAGGAGAAGAAGAGAGAAATTTGAGGATAGCAATCTACTCAAATTCTAAAGGTAAGAAAAATGGAAGAATGGAGGGGGGATATTTATAGGAAAAATAGGTGAGGGTAATTTGAAAAGTGGAAAAGTGAAAAGACAAGGAAGGGTAAGGCTGAAAATGCTGAAAAAAATCAGACTGAAGGGCAAAATCTGAATTTTGGAAGGCAAAGGGGGAACCAGCCACTAGAGAGGCCGGCAGTGCCACCAGGCCTCTGGGCGGCGACCTAGCAGCAATTGTTGGATTGATCAACTGCAACTGATGTGGCTTTTTTTTTTTTTTTTTTTTTATAAAGATTGGTTGTTGGTTTAGGCTTTAGGAAATTTGGGTGTCTTAGTAGCAATGTATTTGAGGGTTAAAATAAATTTTCTTTAACCAGCTAGTGAGACCACTGTACCAGCTTTGCTTAGTGCATTAAACTTAGTAGGTGCTAGGCTGTAGCTAGATGATGAAGGCGCAAAATTGAGGGTTCACAATAAGTGGGAGGAAACCTATGAGGAGAGTATCCGAAAGCTCAAAGATTGTTTGATTTCAACCTTTGTATTGGCGTTACCTGAAGGGAATGAAGGTTTCGCCATACACTATGATGCCTTCCAATTTGGTTTAAGATGTGTACTTATGTAAAATGGGAAAGTAATTGCTTACGCATCCAAGCAACTAAAGCGACACATAATGAACTATCCTACCCATGATTTAAAAATGGCAGCAGTTATCTTCGCTTTAAAGATATGGAGACACTATTTGTATAGGGAGAAATGAAAGATTTATCCGAATCATAAAAGTCTTCAATATATCTTAAAGCAAAAAGATTTAAATTTAAGGCAAAAAAAAAAAGGGTGGAATTGTTGAAAGATTATGATTGTTAAATACTTTACCATCCTAGTAAAGCTAATGTTGTAGCGAATGCCTTGAGCAGCAAGTCAATGGGTAGTCTCTCACATATTGTTGTGTGAAAGGGACGGATAACAAAGGAGTTAAAAAGGATGTTTAATGAAGGCTTACAATTGGAAATGGATTAATCGCAGGTGCTGTTGGCTTACTTCTAAATAAAACCCAAACTCATCGATGAGATAAAGACATCAAAAAATCAAGATCCCTAGATAATGAAAATCTTCAAGGATGTGCAAAGTAGAATATGATATCCTGAAATGTGGAGATCGGTTATGCATGCAGAATATAGGAGGGTTAAGAGAAAGGATTCTAAAGGAAGCATATCATACTGCATATAGTGTACATCCAGGTGCTACCAAAATGTATCACGATGTGAAGAATATTTATTGGTGGCTTAGAATGAAGAAAAATATGGCAAAATTTGTAGCTTCATGCCTCATTTGTCAATGAGTGAAATTTAAGCATTAAAGACCTTTCAAATTACTTCAAGAGATAAGACTACCATAATGGAAGCGAGAACACATCACCATGGACTTCGTGGTAGGTTTACCTAAGACTATGAAAGGTTATGACTCAATATGGGTCATAGTGGGTCGACTAACGAAATCAGCACACTTCATTGAGGTAAAGACTACATATTCGCTAGCATAATAAGCCCAGATTTATATGAATGAAATTGTAAGATTACATGGAGTTCCACTTTCTATTATCTCGGATAGAGGGACTCAATTCACATCGACGTTCTAGCAAAATTACAAGAAGCATTGGATATGTAACTCGACTTCAGCATGGCCTTTCACCCACAAACAGATGGAGAATCCAAGAGAACGATACAAACATTGGAGGATATACTCCGTATGTGCGTTATGGATTTCAAAGGAAGTTGGGATAAGCATCTCCCACTTATTGAATTTTCATACAACAATAGCTACCATTCCTCTATAAGAATGGCACCATATGAAGCGCTATAAGATAGAAAATGCCAATCTCTAATTTGTTAGACTAAAGTAGGTGAAAAGTACCTTGAAGCTTCAGACATGATTCAAGAAGCCATTGAAAAGGTGAAGATCATTCAAGAAATACTAAAAACTACTTTTAATTGTTATAAAAGTTATGCTGATCCAAAGAGGAATGATGTTCATTTCATGGTAAGTAACCATGTCTTTTTGAAAGTTTCCCCCATAAAAGGGGTGATGAGATTTGGAAAAAAGGGAAATCATCCCCTCGATTCTTTAGATCTTTTGATACTCTTGATAAATTTGGAGAAGTATCGTACATATTAGCATTATCTCCTGCACTAGAACATGTTCATCTGATTTTCCATGTATTAATGTTAAGGAAGTACATTCCTGATCCTTCGCATGTGTTACAACCATAATTGATTGAGATTAACAAAGACTTTTTCTATGAAGAGATTCCAATTGCTATATTGGACCAACAAGTGAAGAAGCTTAGAAATAAGGAGATACCGATGATCAATAAGTCCAATGGTGTAATCATGATGTAGAGGAATGTACATGGGAAAGCGAAAATGATGTGCTCCAAAAATACCCACAACTGTTCAATGTATAGCAAGTGAGTTCTCTCAAAAATTTTGAGGACAAATTTTTTTTTTTTAAGGAGGTAGAATGTGATACCCAAGGATCCTATAATTCATTATAGTCATCAAAGATGCCATAGAATATGATCTCCAAATGTTAACATAATATAGAAGTGAAATGGAATGGGTTAGAAACCTTGTGATACCATTTATGTTGTTTGCCTTGGTTATGATATCATCATGACTATTTATATTCTAGTGAATTAAATAAGTTTATATGATAATATATAGTATCTCTAAGGAAGTTAGAGGATGCAAAATAGAAAGTCAAAGTGAAAGGAAAAAAAAAAGAAAATTAAAAAGAAAATTTTCTAAGTATGAAATAGGTTTATAGGCTTGTTAATGGGCTTTTGAACGTCAAAATCCCAAATTCATTTACTTGGCTAGCCCTATAAGTAAACATAAATTCTCTAATGTTAGAAATGGTTAGCCAAGATAAGAATGGTTGTTGGAAAAGCTAACCACAAAAATGGACCAAGTAATCACCAAAGCTGATCAAGTCAAATCCTTAAACAAATTGAATTCCCTTCTTTCCTGCATAAAAAATTTAGGTACATTTTTAGCACTTCAACACCATATAATAAACATCACTAATTTAAATTAAATCCTAGCCATCTAACTTGATCAAATCATAGCCATCCATTATGATCAAATCCTAGTGATTGGATTAACATTGATCAAATCCTTACCATTCAATATTTCATATTTAAATGAAAAATTATGTATATGTACATCATTTGCCAATCTTTACACCAAAATTTCACACTAACAAAAGAAAACTCTCTCCATACTAACATAACAAAGAACCTTAACAAAATCAAAGTTACCCAAGGTAAGAAATCATACTCATCCTCTCCTTTCTTTGTTCTAAGTATGATCCTAGTGTTTTTTTTTTTTTTTTTTTTTTTGCAAAAATTTCTCAAATTCTTTATCTATATAATTCGGCCAAATAGAAAATGTTTGTATTGGATGTTCTTAGGTGAAATATGAAATTTTAATTTAAGAATTGAATGATTAATGTGAAGATAGGTAAAGGAAGCATGAAAGTCACCCAAGTTCCATCATAAGGGAATTTCAGTCGCTTTAATAAATTGCCAAGGAAAGTTTTCTAAATTTTAATTGAAATCATCTAAGGTTATTTTAGGTGGAGAAAAATAATTTAAAAGTGTCAAAATGAATTATGGAAGCTTGGCTTAAGATTTGAATATTTTAATGACACAAACTTAGCTAAAAGGGGGACTTAGTGTTCTAATGCTTGTTTTTTATATTTGAATGATCATATATGTTCTTTGTTATGCATATTTCATATTTCTATGATCAATTTGAAGATTTGAAAAGGAATATAAGTTTTTCCCAAATTTGACCTAAGTGGGACAAATTAAGGTTTTGTAAATCAAAGTGATTTAATTTTAATAAATTGATGGGAATTAAATGTTAAGCATTAATTTGATGAATTTATGATCAATGTGAGGTTTGGAAGCGAAATTGATGGTTTTCCCTAAATTCCAGGATTTTTAGACCAATTTAGGGATTTTGAGATTTGAAACTTGAATTCATGAAATTGAATAAGAAATTAAACTTGAAAATGATGGAAAATGGGAATAGGTATAAGTATAGCATTATTGATATGCCTCCATTCTGAGTTGAAATAATAAAATAAGTATAGGGCAGACAAATTATGACTAGTAACAGTATTTGTTACCAATTAGTACATAATTAAAATAACATAAGTGTAGAATCTTCATACAAGGGCAAGGACATTGCTCAAGATAGTAAAGGATGTTATTTTAACCAAGAGCAAACACTAATAGGAGCAAAGGAGTCTAAGGTGAGTACTTAAAAATATAATATGATCGAGCCATACTTGTATCCAACCATTGTTTGAATTACCACCCATTGACATACACCATGATTTGATGTTGAACATATATTACCTATTGGTTGTTGAACCATTGGAATCCCATATTTTTCTTGTATGACATTTGACTTTTATGAGCCTCCTACATTGGTCCTATATTGTGGCGAATGACGAGAAGCGCTGATACACCATTCTATTATCCATTGATTTCCTAATATGGACCTTGTATGTGTCTTTTTATTGGTACCTAGTGTTAAGAAGAAATCCTTTCTGGTGTGAGAAAATACATTAGACCTTGTACATTTGCTTAAGCCTGTGGGTAGGGTAAGAGTATCCAACCTCTGTTAGGGGGAATGCTTAATCATAAGACATGATCAATCTTGCGTAGTGTCATACACGCAAGTGAGCAAGACTTAGGCTGCCGCTCTTTGATATTTATGTGTAAGAGGCTTTTGGCTTCCAAGACAATATCATTTCAGCTCAAATGTATTCTTAATTTAAAATGACCAATTTTAATCAATATCACTCCATTGCCATGCTAAATCTATCTGAATGATAATCTCTTAAATTACCATTATATTATGTTATATTATATGTACTCATTGAGCTTGTCTCATTCAATAATTGTTTAAATTTTTTGAGTCAAGGTGACATACTAGCAAGGTAAATCCAAGCTATATTCTTCACTTGGAAATTGCTATGCTAATTTTGGTGTTTGAGTCTTGATCATGTTACTCGAAAGATTGACATTCAATTTAGGGATAAGATGTAACATAGTAAATGATTATTAACAAAGAGTTCAACAAGGTTTTATGGGTTTAGGTGGCTTATGCCTCCCTAAGCTCTAGAATCGTCATAACCTAAAATTTAAATCGTGACATTAGCATAAATTATGTTATAAATAAGGTTGACTTCAATTTTATTAAGGTTGAGTTTAACCTTAATAAAATTGAGTTCAACCTCAACTTTGTAGAGGTTGAATTCAACCTTAACAACGTTGAGTTCAACTTTGTAAAAGTTGAACTCAACCTTAATATAATTGATTTCAACTTTATTAAGTTTGAGTTCTCCCTTAACAAAGTTGAGTTTAACCTTAAAAATGTTGAATTCAACACGTTTTGTTCAGACTGTTATTACATACCTCAGTTGCAAGCTAGCTATTCTTTCCCATGAAATGGTGAAAATCTTTTTATCAATATGATTGTATGCACCTCTCAACATTTTAGGTTTTTAATGAGTTAGCCAACTGTCCATATATGACCCAAATATTTTATTTGTTGTATCTATTAGAATTTGAACTTGAATATCAACATCTCCATCTCCTTCATCTTCATTGATCTCATTATGCTCTTATTGGATCATCAGTTTTCCCTTCTTTTGGCTAAAAATATGTTCTACATTTGGCATCACTCGCTTAAGTAGCTGAATATTTTCTTTTATATTCTCATCTTTACATACTTTGGCCAAATGTTCCAGGTCATCTTCTGCATTCACTTCCTGTTGTTGTTTGTGTTCAACAAGATTTGCCACCATACATGCTGCCTCATTAGCAAACTTATTTTCTTCTTCATTATCAAACACTTCCAGTTGTTGTTTGTCAATCATATTAAGGTTGAATTCAATATTATTACGATTGAACTCAACATTGAACAAATCTCTAATCTGTAAGACTAATAAAAGCTTAGGTAGGTAATACTTACCTTGTGTTCTGCTAGAGTTAAGATTTATTTTCGAATAACTAGTGCTTTTGATTTTGATTTTACAGTCTTGCATGAGTGTGAGCATGACCTATCCATTTGTGAAAGCTGCAAAATAGCAAAATTGTAGGAAAAGAAAATTGAAGGAGATAAATTAGAGAATAAAAACTGATAGAAAAGAGAATAAAACTCAGCGAGAGAAGAAGACTGAATGAGATAAATGAGAGGAAAACCTAATGAGAGAAGAAGTTTAATAGTTGCAACAGACGTAGGAGGAGAAAAGAAAACTGAAAGGTCTACAACTAATATAATTGCCAATCTTTATAAGGCCATGTGTCACATGCTGATAGATGAAAATAAAAATTGAAGTCATTTTGATAATAAATTATAACATGTAATTAATAGTTTATAACATATATAATAAATATAATATTTTTGGTTTGTGATTCAATTCTCAAAGTTAGTTCGGTTTGAATCACAAAATGAATACACATCAATCTCCATACCGTGCCGTAACAATATAATCAATTCAATTGAAGTCGGAAATTTGTTCAGAGTTCGAAGATTTTCGTTAATGGTGATTTTTTTTTTGTTCTGAATTTTGGGTCAAATCAGGATACCCACGTTTCGTGCACACCTCTAATTGAGGGTGTTTGTTGCTGTTCACCATCCGAATGATGAACAATCCAGTCCACCATTTCAATTGGCCGATAGGAGCCATCTACTAGTTGAATCGGCGAACAAACAGTTTTTGACCAGTCTCTCGATTAAATTCACCCTAAACTGAGAATTTTTTCAATTTGCATCCTAAACTGATAAATATTTTACATAAAATCTGTATAATGATAAAATGGTCGTTGAATCACAACAGTAATTATATCATTACAACTTGCAAGGTTCAAAAAGTAATCGATTTCTCGGGCTCTGGTTATAACAGCAGCATTATCAACCTTTCAGTGGCATTTAAACTAAAATATAATCAATTTCATATAATTAAAATATTAAAATTCAAGTGAATTTTGAATTAAAAAAAAAAATTGAAAATTTGACAGGTTGAAGCTACAGATTCATAGTTAATAAAATACCCATTCATTATGAAACTGTTACCGAGAACATTACAAGATAATCCCTCTCTGATTATGACATCTACATACAATCTGATTGAGAGAAGGAAACAGACCAAAAAAAAAAAAAGAGAAGACTTGATATAAATTGATGCTGACAGTACATTTTCCTAGTACAAAATCTCATCTTCAATCGACAATCAAGTACTAGAACTTCCCACAAGCATATCAGCGACTGAGGGATGCTTCTAAACAAGTTCTGGTTCAGGAGACTGAATTTGCAAAATCAATTGCTATCAGTAACTGAAAAATGCATGCCAATGCCTTTCTGGCAAGATATTCTTCATCCAGACCCAGAAAGGAAGAAAAGTTAGAGAAAAGCTCCAACTATATGTCAATAGCGTCAGCAAGTCATTTGAGTTCCTATACTCTTAAAGGATATCTTGTATAGAATTTATCCTGGCGTGCCTACATCTGATGCTGCCATATATCAAGACTATAAATGAGAATCATATTATTTACAACTACTAAAAAACATGACAACTATATGATCAAAACAAATTCATTAAAATCTAATTTTAAGAAAAAGCATGGTTCCCAACATTGATATTTTGTTTAGGAGAACCTCAAACAAAGTTTGTAACTTTCCTAGTCAAAAGGGCCTTCAATTTCAATGTTTTGCATTTGAACATATTCCAGTACAATGGAAGGTAGTAATTATATACATGTTCAAACATAGAATTTTCTCCAGCATTTAAAATAAATTAATGACACTAATGTCATTACACACACACATACACGTGTGTGTGTGTGTGTGTGTGTGTGTGTGTGTGTGTATCTATATATATATATGTGTGTGTGTGTATGTGTGTGTGTGTGTGTGCATATATTTGGATGAGCATCATTTAGAGTGCCACTAAAGGTGACATGAAATAGTACATTTTTTTATTTCAAGTCTCACCAAGCCACACAATTTGTACATCCATGCATACACATGTACACCTAAAATGGGAGTCTTAGTGAATGCACTTTTAATCACCCAAAAAGTTCCTCCCGAAAGGTCAGGTTAAGCAAAAGGAAAAGTTTCAAAGATAAGAAATATATGGTACTGAAGACGTCACTTTATTAATAAAATTGCATTATTATTTTCAACTTGGTAATGCTAACTGAAATTGTAAGAAAGTTGCTTCCATAGTAAACTGTCAATCACTAAAAATTCAGATAAGTTAAATGCACTACCTGCATTGCATAGGCTGAGCTTTCAGCCAGGAACTTCACAAACTCTTCTTTCTTCCTCTCAAAATTGTGCTTTGCAGCATTCAACAGTGCTTGTTCTCGCTTAACATCATCCATCATTTTGTCCTTTTTCCACTTCATCTCCTTCAGTTGCTTCTCAGTATCATTGTAGTTGTCAGGTAGCTTTGAAGCCAAGGACGCTTTTGGGAATCTTACATCCACATCATTCCTACAAATCATACAATTTTGAGAACAAAAATATACATAATGAGAAATCAACACACAATAACAAGATTTTGAACTCTTAAAGGTAGGAGTGAAATACAACGAAATATGTTATATAGATAATATATATACATATGTTATGTATACGTATGTACATATATATATATCTTAAAGGTAGGAATAAAATACAATGAAATATATATATATATATATATATATATATATATATATATATATATAAAATTTAAACTTAATGCTCAACATGCCAGACGGTACATGTGAAAACAACAAAATATTTTTTGCCTATTTGAGTTCAAATTTGGAATATTAAAGAAGTCTACTGGTAACCCAGCATCATTCAATTGAAATGGACACAATTTATAATCTATCATGATTCTGACAAGTCCTTTCTTTCTTAAAGCTTTTGAATCACATGAATACCGCAAAAATATTTCCAAGTTCAAACCCATAGTAAAGACACACTGAAATGATGAAATTCAACAAAAAAGATGTAACTTGGAAAAAAAAAAAAAAAAAAGTACCATTTCAGTTGTGAAGGTAAAGCTGCTTACCTATTGCCTAGAGAAAAGAAACCAGAAGCCTTAATCATTCCCCCATCCAGTGAAATGGCTCCATCACTTATACAAGGAAGAGCAAGTAACATGTCTTCTCTACTTTTATAAACTTGCAGACGAGAGAAAAGGCTATAAAATAGAGTCTCCCTGAGGCCATATCCACTGGATGTGACATAAAACAAGTTCGTACAATCCAAATTGATCATATTTACAGCAAAGCCAATAAACCCAGGTGGACACTCCCCATTGGGCAATTTTGGCTTTAGAAGATCAAGCCTCCTTTGTGGGTCATCAGCCACAAATTCGCCGCAGAAAGGTCTACAAAAGGGAAAAAAAAAAAAACTGTTTTTGGATCTTTACAACTAAAATTCCAGGTTGCAAAAGAAAGCATAAGAGATTCATGCCTTAAATTTTCAAGACAAATGACAAGAAATCGACCACTCAGAGCCCTCCCAATAGAAGCACCAAGGCCTTGAAGACCAGAGCCATTATTTATATGACCATCCTTGTCATATGTTTCAAGAGCTGTAACGCCTTCATAAGTCTTACAAACAATGGCTAGCATGTTCTCTACTCCCAAGAACTCTGAAAGAAGCCTGTAAATAAGAAAGAAATAAGCAGAACTACATCAAAGAGCAGTGCAGATAACTAACAATTAAATTATCAAGCTGCCTCTTAATTAAGATAAATCATCAAGAAACCAGTAAGTAGCGAGGTCATTTCATTCATTTAGACTGAAAACTAGTCAGCTATCTATTGTAATTGTGAAAACTTAAATGCAGCATCTATTTTAAAAACCTGGTATATTTTTCTTACATCAGCAATGAATTCAACAGTTTCTATTTTATTAAATAACATGCTACTCTTGGTTATTTCAGAGGTAAAACATCACAATACACATCCAATATGAAGTTAAAATAGTACACAATCCACATTTTGTGATATATGGATAACATTTAACATGTAAATTCTGACTGACCTGCTAAGGTTATCATCATCTACTTTGCCAAGCGTAGCAACAATACCAAGCACATCCTTGGTCAATGTAAGATGAGAAGCATGAGTGCCATGGCGCAATCTCAGCTGGCACAGAATGCCTGCAGCAGATTTTTCATGCTTCAGAATCCGTTCTGTTGTTTCCTCCTCAGTTTGATTGAAGGATTGCTGATCATTTTCAGTACTTGGTGGTGTTGCAGAATGATACTTTCCAAGAATAACTGAGGAAAAACTTGTCAGCACAGAAAACATGGAAAGAAGAAAGAAATGAAATGCAAGATGTATGACAATGACCACAATTATTTAGGGTTCTGAATTATATATATATATATATATATATATATATATATATATATATATATATATATATATATATATATATATATATATTTCCAATTTAACAGTGTTGACCTGAAGTCAAGATCATACTACTGTGCAAATAGTTTGGAGTTTATATCAGGCAGAAACTTTAATGATCAAATACAAAATCTAGATACCTAATAAAACTAATTTAAAACATTGAGAAAGATAGTGTCAATGATCAAAAGGTTCTAAGGAATGCAAGAAGGTAGTCTTCCATCTGGAGAATCCATCATTGGTGACCAACAACTGAAAATAGCTGATACTGTTCAATCCACTAGCTTACTAGTAGTTTAGCTTGCACATGAAAATTGAAAATATCATCTTATAACATTGTGTTGAACAGGTAAATTGTATCCTCGGATGTATTTCCAAGTTTATTGCATGCATTTAAAAATTTTCATTAGCTTTAAAAACTTCAATGAGTTATCTCCCATGATAAATATGAAAAAAAAAAATAAAAAAGGTTATACCTTGCAAATCAAGAATGGAGTCTTCTAATTTGTTTTTCTGATTTTTCAGAAATTTTACATTGTTCTCATGTTGCTTGATTTTCACTCCTAATATTTGTAGGTCATCTTGAAGTTTCTGCACAGATTACATAATTTCAAAGTGAACTTGTAGACCTATTTCTAAAAGGTGACATACAAACAATAAGCTTAAAACATAAGCCATTCTACATATTTTGTATGTCTTTTGTCTCCATAACCATAAGATATAAAACAAGATAACAATTACTTTTCATTGGCAGACACAATAGAACAAAATTTTATCATATTACTCCAAAACCTTAGAACTGTAGATGATTGATTGTGCCTGCATAAATTCTCCATTTTGTATTTCATCCCTTGGAACAATACTAGTTTCTTTCTGATCCACTTGCATCAGTCCTGGCAAATCCTGCAGAAATAATCTCTGTGTAAAAATTGAAAGCTAAAGTAAGAGAATCACCTCATATTTGCAGACATCATCTCAAGCCAAAGACAGTAGAAAGGAAAACAGTTTTCTGATGTACAGGCTCATATTTCTTGATGTTTTCTGATGTGCAGGCTCATATTTCTTGATGATTCTCAATGAATAGAAAAATAATAGGTGAATATTTTCCTAGCATAAATTGGTCATGCATGGCAAATCTACACACATCCCTTTATGACATAAGAAAATACCAAAAAAAAAAAAAAAACCAATTTAAAGTGTCAAGATCCCTTGTACCTCTAGCATTCTAACTATAGGAAGACAAAATAAGCTTGGAGTGTAGGAGAAAATCTTGTAGGCCATGTGATTCAGATGCGGGAGATTTATGACATGAAAGGTTGTGACGGCCCTTAACTTTCTAAACTTTTTTTTTTTTTTTTTTAAATTCCTAAACTTTCTAGTTCTTTTATTCTATTCAAAATTAGACAAAAAAAAAAAAAAAAATCCATGGAGCTACATTTCTTTTCTTTTACAAAATCATACAGTCTTTATCACAAGTTTAACTTTCTTTGACAACAATGAGAACATATTTATTATTTCTGCTCACTGCAGATTCTTGACCCATGTCAGAGTGGCTTCCAAGAAATTTTACCAACCTAAAAATTGCAATGACTTTCAAATGCAGATTCAAGTTATAGCTATGGAAAAAAAATATATCAAAAACATACCATCATTAGAACGAACTGAACCCAAAGCAAGCAAGAAACAAAGAAAAGGGAAATGAAATCCAATCATGCTAAAATTCCAATAATAAATGAATGGGTCTATCCAATCACAGTATATTAACAGACCACTCATAACCCACATTGTAAAATATCGATATGAATGCTAATAACAAATAATAACATTATTATTTAAGCATATTACCAATTGAAGGATATTTATAAGATTTTCACATCGCATCGCAAGAAAACTTAATTTATATGCATTTCAAGACTACCAAGATACCAATTTCACTAAAGAATCTAAGAAATTAAAGCATAAAACAACACAAAAGAAACGCGATTGTCAAAGCTCAAAAACAATAAAAACAAAGGCATGCAAGCGAAACCCTAATCCTTTGTTTGATTTCCGACAAAAATGTGGCGAAAAGGTAGAGTAATTGGAGTGTAAAAACGACAAATTAAGCCTCAACAAATAAAGACTTGTGAAAAATCTTGGCGTTTCTTTTTTTTTTTTTTTTCTTTTTCATTTTGTACAAATACTTTGAAGAAATTTCTGGCGAACCAAACAAAAGAAAGAAAATATTTGAAAAGGGGCAATGAAAAACGAAGTGAGTCACCTGGTAGTTGGATTGAAACATTGCTTTGGTTAGAAGAGAGAGAGAGAGAGAGAGAGAGCTTTGACTCTGTTTCTCAGTGTTTGTTTGTTTCTCTTGCCGAGTATTTCAAGTCTGCTGTTTCTTTCTTTGTGTGTAGGTGCTTTTTGGTAAAGGCTATTTTATTTTATTTTTAGATTTCTCTCTCAACTTTAATTCTATTGCCTATGTCATGTAACGGTATGAGCTTCGTTTGTTATTAGATTCTTTCTATTTTCTTTTGTAATTTTTTTTATCCCGTTGTATTTATTTATTATGCATACAGTTAGACACCCAATAAGTAGTTTTTTTTTTTTTTTTTTTTTCTATGGGCAACCTTTTTATCACAACGGGTTTTTTCCACTTATTTTTTTTTATAAATAAAATTTCCTATGATACAACTAAACCTCCTGCCTAATTCAGCACTTCCAATGCTCACACAGACTTGTGTATTCGCTTGGCCAATAGTTTAGCCAATTGTGCAACCGAACTGCCTTGCCAATTTTCCCTAATTGACTTAGCCTACTTGCCACTTAATATTAGCCTTAGCTAATTCATTAGCCTACTTGCTACTTAATGTTAGCCTTAGCTAATTCATAAGCCAACCCAATCAAGCATAAGTAAATAAAACACAATAACATTGCAGGAATTACTTCACAACTTTTATTAATTCTCAACAAAGGATTAAAAAAAAATTATTAGAATTAGAGAAAAATTCTTAATAACAAAACTACCTTTATACTTAATATGCTACAATTTCTTTATATATTTATAAAATACTATAAATAACTAGTAATTTTATTGTTTTCTTTTCAATAAATTACTCTCTCTCTCTCTCTCTCTCTCTCTCTCTCTCTCTCTCTCTATATATATATATATTTTTTTAAAAAATATTAATGTGTAAAAGATTATTAATATTAAATAAAATAAGAAAATTACAACTTAAACTATAAATTATTAAAAATAAAAATAAAATATAAGTTATATTTTTTAAGGTAAAAAAATAGTATGTTATAATGTAGGATAAAAGTAAATGAATCATAATAAAAAATTGCATAATATTTTTTTGCTCACATTTCTAAATAATACTTATAAGTAAAATAAAAAATATATATACTTTATCACTATATTTTGTAAAAAGAGTTTAGTACATATTATGAAATGATTATCAAAATTATTAATATTAATTATTTTTTAAGAACCACAAATAATATTAGATATTTTAAATGTTTTTAATAAGAATAAGTAAAATAAACATTGAAAAATAAGAAAATAATGTGAAACATTAAAATTTTCAAGTTAATATATTATTTTAATTTATTAATTTAATTTTAAAAAATTTATCATGAAATAGCATGATGAAACTAATAATCCTATATTGTAATTATTATATGTTTATAAAAAAAATACTTTATTTAAAAATCATATAGGAAAACTAATATAAAAAAAACTAATATAAAAAGAAAAATATTATTATAATTAATAAATATATATATTCTTAAAAGTATAAAAGGTAAGTTAAGACTATTGATACAGGTGTAACGGGACAAGCATCCCATGCACGTTAAGAGTTCACCTTAACTAGAGTTCTCCAAACAATGAGGCATCACCTATTTGAACTCCATCTCCAGTGGAGTGTTTTCTTCTCCTTCAAGGCTAAGGACTCTGATTCTATCTCCATTCCACAATACAAAATCCACTACGAATCCTTCACCATGCACAATACTATTATATGTGATTTAATTATGAGAATGATTTGTACTTTAAGACTCCACTATAAATTGAGGAAACTTTTTTTATAAGATGGGTAACGCATTTTAAGCACTCTAAACTCTCTTATTTCTCAAAATTACAATTTTTCTGACTTAAGCATCAGAGTAGCCTCCCAATTATAATGTTTGGGCCTACTAATCCTTCTATTTTACAGGCTTTGAAGATTAGTGGATTGTCTAATAGTACATTAAAGATTAGAATTCATCCTTGAGCACATTATTTGGTGCGATGAGTGTGGAACACTACTTTAGACGTTTAGCCTAGCTCCTCTCAACTGACCTCATGAACCCACGTGCCCAGAATATTGGCTTGAGCCTTAACCTATTCATGGAACTCCCATATGATAACCATCAGGAAAACCTTCAAGGAAATCACTAGAATAACCCATTGAATCTTATTGCTTTTATAGGGGGCAAATTAATCCAAAGACTACACAAGTAATGTGCAAGATCTCTTTTTCACCTTTAGAGACTTTACAAGTTAACTAAAAATTGAAAAAAGCTATTACCCAACAAGCTCATATAGAAGCTTTGCCAACACACCGACCAGCCTCTCAAAATAAAAACACTCAAATAGCTCCTGAGGAGTTAGGTCACACAAATGAAGATGAACCCTAGTATGATGGAGAATAAGAAAATAAAGATGACTCAAAAAAGATCGAGAAGAGGGTTCAGGAAGTCATGTTTTGAATTGGTATAAAGGAGGACAAGATGGATTTCACTCTACAAACATATTCGCCTCTCTGCGATGACATTGTCATGGTAGCTTACCCTTCCAAATGTAGAATCCCTTCCCACATGGAACCCCACGATGGAATAACTTGTCTTAAAAGCCATATCTATAAATTTCAAACAACAATTAATGCTCAGACTTACCTAGATCACGTCCTTTGCAAGTTATTGCCCATAATATTGAAAAGCCTAGCTCAAGATTATATCAAACTTTACCCCTAGAATCCACCACTTCTTTTTCTAAACTCCTCAACCTCTTCCAAGTCAGGTTCATTGCTTCAATCACACCTAAAAAGATTTCAATTGATCTATTATTCATTGTCCAAAGGGAATGTGAGAGTCTTAGGAAGTATATAGAGCGCTTTAATAAAGAGGCAATCCAAATTGAAGATCTCAGCAAAGACATTACCTACATGGTGATGCTTTATAGGACTTTCAACCTTAATCTAAGAAAAGAATTATTGTCTAACCTGTCTCAAACAATCTCAGCCTTGATGGTGATAGCTCAAAATCACATCTAAATCGATGATGGTATAAGAGATTTCAAGTGAAAACTAAAGGAGGGGAGCTTATCGAGAGGGTGAGCAGGCCTATAGGGAGATCACTAGTATAGGATTAGCAAGAACAATGAAGTAAGAGGCAGAAGAGATAGATCAGACAGATCAAGGGCGATCAACAAATAGTTCACCCCTTTGACAGTAGATCGATCATGTGTATTGATATGGATCAAAGATATAGGTGAAGATATATAGTGGCATGAAAAGATGTGTAGTTCCTTAGTAGCTTAAAGAGACAATAAAAAATATCGTTAATTTCATAAAGACAAGGGGCACATAATTGATGTGTGTTAGCATTTGACAAAAGAAATTAAGAGGCTAATACAAAAAGAGATGCCAGGGATTAGGTGGTTCATTCACTGTGATAGAGAGAGAGAGAAAGAGGAAGATCTCCGAAAAGAAATGAAACAATGGAAATTGAATAAAAAAGACAGAGAAGAGAAGTAACAAACAAAATTAATATCAAACCTAGTGGGAGTACAGGAGGAGATAGTTCCACTAAGAGAAAGTTGGCAGTAAGGGATGTGTACTAAGTAAGCTCATAAAGATCGGCAAGCAAAGCATTCGGTTTAGTTACCTTCTCTAATGAAGATAGTAGGGAGGTGATCACTCTGCATAATGACGCCTTAGTGATCTCTGGGCGATTAAACAATTTTTTAGTTAGTGTGAACCTTTAATTTTACACCTTCATTATCTCGCCATAACTTGACATCCATTAAGATTAATACACTATACAGAGCCAGTACGGTGGTCCCACTAACTAATTAGTGGGTAAGTGTCAAAGGGCAGTACCCCCAAGCAAAAAATGCACTTTCAGTCATATTAATACAAGGATACTTAATTTTCAGATATTGACACTTCTTTAACCTTGACCGAACCTTCTATATCAAACATAAATTTTTTTAAAACTGACTAGATTTTCTCTCAGATTGACTACTTGATTATTCTAAAATTAAGTTTGAGTCTATCGAATTTGATCGGTGAATTTTTTTTTTGAACTTTGAAACTCCAAAAAAGTGACTTAAAACTTTCATAGTTCATTTCACGATTAAGTAAAGAGGTTTACATATTAATAAAAATGATTTTTGGTTTGGGTATAGAGTTTATAAAAATACCTTGGATTTTGATAAACAAGATGGAAAAAGTGTTTTGCCAGACCGAAGTTCTGTTTTATCGGACCGAGTGATTAGAAAATGATTGGTAAGTGAATTAATTAATTAAAAAGATTAATTAATTAATTAAAATAATGGATGAATAAAAAAATGGAATTTTTTTATTTAAAAGGTAATTAATTAATTAAAAAGATTAATTAATTAATTAATTTGTGAGTGATTAAAAATGATTTTATTTAATTAAAATGAATAATTAACTTGATTTGGGTGGGAAAATTAATTAATTAAAATGATTAATTAATTAATTAGAGAGTGATTGAAGGGAGAAGAAGAATAAAAGTTGATAGATAGCAATCAATATCAACTTCTGTCTGTTTGAAATGAGGAAATGAAAGGGCTATTTATAAGAAAATGAGGTGAGGGTGATTTGAGATGTGAAAATGTAAAAAGATGAAAATGATAGGGGTAAAAAATACTAAAAAAAAAGATGAAATAGGAGCATTTTAGGCATTTCAGCCCGGCAAAAATGGCAGGGACCTAAACATAGAATCCGTGTTAAGGAGGTGCTTCTGGCCACGCTGATCCTCACCATCTAACGTGGAGTCATGTCAGAAACTGACGCATCTTGGCACGCTTCTCTTTGTATTTTCTAGTCCATTTTTAAGGCTTTTGGGTCAGTTTTCTGGAGTTATAGAGCTCAAAAAAAATTAACGGTCAGTTTTGTTAGGCTCAAAATTAATTTTATAATGTTTGAGTAGTCAGTCTAAGAGAAAATTCGGTCAGTTTTAGAAAAATATTGTCTAATGCAGAAGGTTTGGTCAGGGTAAAAAAGGTGCCAGATTATGCTAAGAATACTTCAACTGATTTTGAAGAGTTCAAAATTAATTCTGGAAGTGTTGAAAAAAGGGTTCACAATTGCGTCCTTATCAAAGCTGTTTATTAGTTAGACAACTTTTATGATAGTGAACCTGAAATTTCGGTATATTAGAGTTCAAAAAATGATTCCAGTTGTAATGAAATAACTTTGGTGAATTTTGCAATTTGATTTGATTATGTTTGGAAGATTGGTGAATTTTGAGGTCCATAATTTTCTCATTTCGCTAATGCAAAAACTGCATTTTGGTTAGGAAATAAATAAATGAGGTGTTTATGGGTAGATAAAAATCTCAGGAGTATACAGGAACTTTCAGATTTTGATTTTGAATTGAAATTGGCTAAAAAATTTATTTTTACACAACTAAATAATTATAAGGCACTTTTTACTATGTGCTATTTTGTCTTTACTTACCCCAAAACTCTATAAATACCACACTCACACACCTAACTCAACTCACAACTCTCATTCACTCTTCTCTTTGCTCACTTCCAATGTGAGGCTTCTCCTATTTTTTTTTTTTTTTTAAATAAGTAATAGGCTAAGCTTTTTTTTTTTTTTTTTTTAAAGCAAGTAATAGGCTAAGCTCTTTTTTTCTTTTAATAAGTAATGGTAATAATAATAATAATAAGTAATAATAATTTTTTAAAAATTATTATCATTATACTTATCTTTTTGCTTCTTATTTTGCTTGGCAGATTCAACATTCCTGTGATAATGGCTTCAGGATCTTTTCGTGGATCTTCTTCCTCTTGCAGTGCCCCCCCTTCTCCTTTAAGTGGGTCATGCTGATGTGTGTACAAGGAGCCAAAGGAGAACAACAACCTTGTACTTCTCTTGTAGGATCATGAGAGACATGTCTCTCACAGTGGCCATCTGGAGTTAGTATCTCACGATATTCTTTTTCAGTTTTATCTAGTCTTTATATTGTTTTTTTTACATGTATACATGTGTACTAGTTTATTGTAGACTTCAACTATTAAGAACAGGGGCAGAAGGAGTAACCTGGAGATGATGATTAGGTCCATCCCCCAAGGAAGTGTTGCCAGAAGTTTGCTGGAGCTTACCGGCTTTGTCGACTTCCTAGAGGTGAGGACGTCTAGCCACATCAATATGAAACTGATCAAAGCTTTGGCTAAGAGGTGGTGGGATGCCACCAATACCTTCCATTTCACTTATGGGGAGTAGATTTACACTCTGCTTGACTTGTATAGGATCTTAAGGATTCGATTTGGGAACTGGCCCTTGGACATGTGCAGTGATTAGAGGCAGGCTTACCCTCCAGCTGACACAAAGGCCTTACTTGGTTTTGATCCTCCTAGAGCTGGTACTAGAGTTAAGCGTTTCATCCTAAATGAGAACTTAAAGTCGATGGGAGCCATAGGAGATATAATTTTCTTCGAGGCCCTTACTCGACTGTGTTTGTTGGTAATAGCTGGGTGTACCTTTGCACATAACATAAGAGACGAGGTGGATCTTAACATCCTTCTGAGCTTGGCTCGCATGGACCTGTGGGGTGAGTTTGACTAGGGTGGTGCTATTCTGAGTGCCATGTATCGAGAGATGATTGACCTGTCTCGTAAGAATATTATATTTGTTGGTAGTACTGTCATCTTCTGGGAGGTACGTACTAAATGTTTTCGAGCATATTTCTTCTTCGTAATCAAATCACACTCTGAAAGTTCTAACAATCTTGTGCCATAGATTTGGGCCTATGAGTATGTTCTGTTCACTGCTCTTGAGCTATCCTCACCATGGCTACTTGATTTTCCAGTTGGGAGAAGATGGGCAGAGGTCAATTGGGCTGCTACTCGTAATCATAGTGCCATTACGCTTCTAGCTTTCTTTGACTAGTTGATTGAGTGACATGTATCTTACCTTTTTCTCTTTCTTTTGTCTTGTTCTGATGTCACATCCCAACCTTAGAGATATGACAGTCCTAGAACACGGGGAGACATAAGGTCATCCATGCCCGTAGAACCCACTTACTCATAAACAGATCATCCCTAGGATCTTATCAACCCCCTTACAATAATCCATTTCAAACATATAAATGAATATCTTAAATTGTGGAAGTCTAAAATAAATCATTACATATAAAATCCATAAAGAAAATAATATATATATATCAATGAGTATCAATCAATATTCCCAGAGCATCTAATGACAAGACTTCATAAAATAGTATTATTGATAACTTGGACAAGGAATTCACCAAGCGAAGTAGAATGCTTGAGCCATCACCTTGCCTCTTCACATTTGCTCACCTGGAACCACACAAGGATAAAGAAAGGGTGAGATAAATGATCTCAATGAGTAAACGATAAGGCACATACATATCACATATTCCTTTGGAAAGAAAACACATAACTTATACACATAGTTCATGAATCAGGTTGCAATTTAGCAAGGGTTCAATTTGGCAAGTTCACAGAAATCACACTTATCACTTATGATGAGTGAAGGCTATTGCTCTATCACTCGAACACTTAAAGAGAGGTGGCCTTATACCAAATTCCAACTCTTATCACTTATAAGGCATAAAGCTGATCAGGCTCCATGGCTAAAACCACCCCTTTTAGCTGAGGTGGATACATTACCCCTATCCAATGGGTTAAGACCATGTGCACAGGTTCCGATGATTACCTGCATCGGCACGAGGATTCTGCGTAAAGGGTAAAAGGTACCATAGTTAGAGCTAATGGTAATCACAATTAACAATATCACATAAGGCAATAATAACATGTATTCCAATAACAATAGTGGTTTAGTTTTCAAATAAAAGATACAATGATAGTGTAGTTCCAGAAAGAATACAAGTTAAGGTGTTAATCACAATAAGTTCTCATTGGATAAACAAACTAGTTTTGGACCAAATGTCCTTTGGCAACCCAAGCTTGACAAAGAAATCATATAATAATATTTAAAATGGAAAGAACTTAGGTTTCAAGGATCACAAAGGCTCATATAACATGTTATCACATATTTGTAACATAACAAAATGTTACTTGCACTTGTAACATGAACATAGTGTTTACTCACACTTATAGAATAAATACGATGTTTACTCACCTTGGGTTTCCTTTGCTCCTAGTATACGTAGTCCCTTTGCACTTCTAAAGCTCCTCAAACTTTAACATAATATTTGCTTTAATACTTAGTATTTATTTACTCATGATGCTCCTATCCCATAACTACCCTTGCACATATAGCATACACATACACTTAGAGTCCACACATAGGTGTACTCGTCACTTGCATATAACACGTTGACTTTGAAAGTCTTACATACTTAGGCCTTATAGGCTCTCTTGATATCACATCACAATCACATTAATACCTTTTTAAGGTCATGACAATATTATTACCTCAATATCATTTCACTTTAACAATCATCTTGATACACTTTACACTCTCATACATGTCAACTTAACCATTAACCTTTCAAGTGTCATGCTTAACTCTTATGGTCCTTTTTATTCAATTGTCACTTCATCAACTCAAAACCATGTATTTATTATCAAGTTATCATAACATCTAGCTCCATATTTTCCAATCATATTTATTTTCTAATCACAATATAAGGTTAAGATACCTTAAGTATACGTTAAGTATACCATAATGCATTTAAGCTTATCTAGGATCATACCTTCATCTAACATGAAATTTTATCATTTATTAGTCATACATACATGTCAATAATCATCAAAACACATCACATAAAAATTATGAACATTGGAACAAAAATGTTTGTATAGGCCGAATGCATTACCAAGGTAGAGACTAAATTCTTCTTCTTTTCGCACTTTTCGTCTATTTCAAAAATATGTAAAAACATGGTTTGAACCAAGATTTTCCATGTAAATGCAATAAAAATCATTTTAGAATTTAAATTCATAAGAATTGGCCACAAATAGTGTTGTTTATACATAAAAAAATTCAACTTTTGAATTATAGAGCACAAAACCATGAGTTTTTTTTTTTATTTTTGGTATTTTCGGTCATTTCAGAAATATGTAAACAGGTTGTTTAAACTATTATTTTTCATTCAATCATAACAAATATCAGTTTAGAACACATCCATACATGATTTGGTAGCCATAGATAGGATCTATACAAAAAAATTCCAAGTTTAAAGGCTTAGGTGAAAAATCATAAGTTTTCACGCTTTTCGTGCATTTCGTTCATTTCAGCGATAAACAGACATATGATTTAAATCATTATTTTTCATCTAAATAGAACAAATATCATACTAGAGCACTTCTTCATACAAATCAGTAGCCATATGTCCATTCAAGAATAATATTTTCTAACTTCCAAGTTCTAACACAAAAACCTTGAACTCTTTTGTTTTTCGAAACTTTCCGATCATCACAGAAATATGCAAAAATATTATTTAATCCAATATTTTCCATCAAAACATATCAAAAATCAGTTCAGAACACAACCATACACAAATCGCACACCCCCCCCCCCCCCCCCCCCCTTATGATGTTTATGCATAAAAATTGTGATTTTAAGTTATAGAATTCACCTTTGGAGAATCTCGCGGAAAGAATCGTGTTTTCGATAGAAAATATAATTTTCTCTCCTAAAAACTCACCCAAATAGAATTAACATAGTTCAAAATAATTTTTTCATAATTTATTTCATAGAAATCAGTTTAGAAATCGAAAGAGAAGAAAAAATTACGATTACAGTTAAGAAATCGTGAAACGGAAATGTGTTTTCTTAATTTCGGTAGAGGGAAATATTTTGAGAGAATTTTTCTACCAAGATACAAAAAAAATATGGGGATGGCTGTTGGAACTCTATTTTGGCCGAAATTTAGATTATATATTAGGGTTTTGGGTGAAATTTTCACTAATACCCTTAATGAACTAGGTTAGGAGGATTTTTGTGTAGTGGGCTTTTGGGTATTTGGGCTTGTATTTAAATTTTCAGGCTGAATAAAGTTAAAATATAAAGAATATTTTTCTTATTATTTCTGTAACATTTTCCCCAAAATATTTATTTTAAAATATTTTAAAAATACTCATAAAATTATTTTATGCTTAAAAATTGTCTTATGCTTGAAAATTCATTTTATTTAAAATAAATTCTTTTATGCAAATGCACTTCATGTAAATCATTTATTTCATAATAGCAACTCATATTATGCATATTAAAATTAATTTAATATGCCACATACTCATCAATCACTTGGATCACAAATTTTCACACAAGCACACACTTAACCTTAATAGTTCTAAATTAAGCAATTTATCACGAAAATTCCTAGAGTGGTGTGGGTTATTACATTCTCCCTCTTAAAGAAATTTGTCCTTAAATTTAAACCCTTACCTAGTTTCACTTGAAAAGCTAAGGATGCTTCTGTCGCATTTCTTCCTCTGCTTCCCAAGTGCACTCATCTATCCCATGATTTTGCCACTGAACCTTAATCATGGGTATCTCCTTATTTCTTAGCTTCTTTACTTATTGATCCACTATAGCTGTCGGTGATTTCTCATAGGATAGTTGCTCATCTAATGTAATGTATGGAGGTAAAAGAATGTGAGATGGATTTGACACATATTTCCTTTGCATTGAGATATGGAACACTGGGTGCACATGAGCCAAAGTTGGAGGCAGGGCAAGTCTATAAGACACCTCTCTAACCTTATCTAAGATCTCGAAAGGACCAATGAAATGAGGTGATAATTTCCCTTTCTTGCCAAATCTCATAACTCCTTTCATTGGAGAGACCTTTAAGAACACATAATCTCCCACGGCAAATTGGATTTCCTTTTGCTTAAGGTCCACATAACTCTTTTGCCGATTAAATGTTGTCTTCAACCGATCTTGAATTAATGGTACTTTCTCGATAGTCTCTTTAAGAAATTCGGGCATTTCTAAATGCTTGTCTCTAGGTTCAATCCAACAAATTGGAGAACGACATCTTCTCCCAATAATGCTTCGTATGGCACCATACCAATGGACGAATAATAGCTATTATTGTAGGCGAATTCAATCAAGGGTAAATACTTATCCCAGCTACCGCTAAGGTCCAAGACACACATCCTTAGCATATCCTTGAGTGTCTAAATTATTCTTTCAGACTGGCCATCTATTTAAGGGTGAAACACTGTACTAAAATCAAGTTGTGTTCCTAATGCTTCTTGCAACTTCTGCTAGAACCTTGAGGTGAATTGAGTCCCTTGATCTGAGATGATAGAAATTGGCACTCCATGTAGTTTCACGATCTCATCTACATACAATTGCGCATACTGAACTGCAGAATATGTGGTCTTAACTCCTAGAAAATGAGTAGACTTTGTCAATCTATCCACTATGACCCATATAGAGTCACGTCCTTTAGAGGTTTTAGGCAAGCCAACAACGAAATCCATAGTGATGTGTTCCCATTTCCATTCAGGTAGTCGAATCTCTTGTAGTAATCCTGAGGGTTGCTGATGTTCATACTTGACTTGCTGGCAAGTTAGGCAGGATGCTACAAACTTAGCCAAATCTTTCTTCAATCCAGGCCACTAATAGTTAGCTTTCACATCATGGTACATCTTGGTAGTTCTAGGATGAGCATAGTAAGGTGTCTAATATGCCTCCTTCAATATCTTTTCCTTTAATCCATCCACATCAGGCATGCATATTCTATTCTTGCACTTTAAAATTCCATTGACTACCTCAAACTCAGAGTTCTTTCCTTCTCTCGTCTCATCCTTCAACTTCATCATGTATGAGTCCCTATCTTATGAATCCCTTATTTCTTCCATTAACTTAGACCTTACTTGAAAATGAGCCAATAAAACTCTTGATCCTCCAATCTCCAGTTTCAATTCTTGATTAAATAATTCCTTTAGTTCCTTCACGATGGGCCTCTTTCTCACATCCACATGAGCTAGGCTTCCTATCGACTTTCTACTCAAGGCATCTGCCACTACATTCGCCTTTCCGGGATGATAGAGGATCTGATAGTCATAATCCTTCAATAGTTCAATCCATCTTCTTTGTCTCAAGTTGAGGTCTCTTTGGCTTGAGATGTACTGAAGACTCTTATGATCTGTGTAGATCTCACACTTCGTCCCATACATATAATGTCTCCAGATCTTTAGAGCGAACACTACTGTGGCTAATTCCAAATCATAAGTAGGGTAATTCACTTCATGTCTCTTCAGTTGTCGTGATGTATAGGTGATGACTTTACCATTTTGCATCAAAACACACCCAAGTCCTACTCTCAAAGCGTCGCAATAGATAGTGAATCCTTCTTCTCCTTTTGGTAATCTCAAAATTAGAGCTGATACCAAACACTCCTTGAGCTTTTAAAAACTCTTTTCACAGGACTCTTCCCAATTGAACTTAACTTGCTTTCTTATCAACTTGGTCAATAGAGCTGCTATCTTGGAAAAGTCTTATACGAATCTACGATAATATCCTGCCATACCCAAGAAACTTCATACTTCTGAAACTGTTATGGGCCTTGGCCAATTTGCTACCGCTTCAACTTTCTTAGGATCAACTTAAATCCCTTCCTTACTTACTACATGTCCAAGAAAGTTGACAGACTCCATCCAAAACTCACACTTGGATAACTTAGCGTAGAGTTGGTGATCATGTAACATTTGAAGCATGATCCTCAGATGTTCTTCACGTTCTTCTTTATTCTTTGAGTAAATCAGGATGTCATCAATAAATACAATCACGAATTTGTCAAGGAATGGCTTGAACACTCGATTCATCAAGTCCATGAAAGCAACAGGAGCATTCATCAAACCAAATGGCAAAACTGTGAACTCGTAGTGTCCATATCTAGTATGGAAGGCAATTGATCAAAAAGATCATTGATTCTTGGCAATGAGTATCTATTCTTCACAGTGACTTTGTTAAGCTAATGATAGTCAATGCTTATTCAGAACGAGCCATCTTTCTTCTTCACAAACAACACTGGAGCACCCCATGGCGAACTACTTAGTCGAATGAAGCCCTTATTAAGTAGATCATGCAATTGCGTCTTTAACTCCTTCAGCTCCATTGGTGCTATATGATATGGCAGTATCGATATCAGTTACATACCAAGTAGCAATTCAATGTTAAACTCAATCTCGTGATCAGGGGGTAATCCAGGTAAATCTTCTGGAAAGACATCCATGAACTTATCCACTACTGGAATGCTCTCATCTCGAATAGCAGCCTCTTTGTCAGTGTTGATTATATGGGCTAGGTATGCTTGGCATCCCTTCCTTAACATCCGTCTCGTTCCTAAGGCTAATATCAAGTTTAGAGGATTCTCATTCCTATCTCCTTGGTATACAAACTCCTTCCCATCTCTAGTTCGAAACTCGACAAGTTTCTTTCTACAGTCGATACGAGCTCCATGATCATATAACCAGTCCATCCCTAATATCACATCAAATTCTAGTACATCCAATTCTAGCAATACTACGGGAAGTGTTTATTCATTAATGTCTACATCATAGCCCTTATACTCATACTTTACTTCTATCACTTCCCCTAAAGGAGTTAATATTACTAATGGTTCACTCATCAATTCCTTATCTATACCTAGGTACTTAGCAAAATAAGGTGACACAAAAAAATGGGTAGCACCAAAATCAATTAAACATTTTGTGCTGGAACTTTGGACGGGGATGATACCTGTGATGGCTGTGTGTGAATCGCGAGCCTCTTGCTAATTTAACGTGAAGACTCGACCCTTGCCCTTATTTTCTATTGTCGGTGCATTCCTAGCCGCTAGTCCTTTTTCCTTGACTCCTTGTCCTTATGTTTGGAATGGCCTAAATTGTGGTCGTACTATGGTCCCATTCCCTTGACTCCTCGTTTGAGGGCAATCCTTTATGAAGTGCCCCATTTGCCCATACTTAAGGCAAGCACCAGTATCTCTCTGGCAAATTCTAGAATGTTTCTTTCCATATTTGTCGTAAGTGGGAATTTCTTGCTTAGTTTGATTATTCCGTGGTCCAAATGATGAAAACTCCTTCTTTGGTTCTCCACCATTTCCATGCTGTCCCTTATGACTTTTATTCTTATGCCTTCCCTTCTGGTCTCGTTCAGCTCGTTCGGCTCTCTCCGCCTTGTATCTTTTCTCCATGACCTTGGCCTTGTCTACGAGCTTGGCTAAGGTTGGAGCTTGGCTAAGGTTGGAAACTTTATTGCTGCCAATGAATTGAACATAGGTGTGATCAGTCCTCTAAGGAAATGATTGATGCGACTTGCTTTAGTGGGAATGATGTTGACAGCTAATCGACTAAGTCGATTAATCTCTTTAGCATAATCTGACACGGACATTCTTGGCCTTTACTTTAGTTGCTCCAACTGCAATGCCCTATCTTGCCTTTCTCCTTCTGGCAAGAACTGATCCATTACTTCTTGCTTAAACCCTACCCACGTAGGTGGGTCTGCCCCGAAAAGTCGTTCTTCAATATTCCTCTCATACTAATACCAAGCTTCTTTCTTGAGTTGGAGTCCTACCAACTCGATTACTCGAGCGTCTGAGCAAGATAAAAGACGGACTAGCTTATCCATCTCATCCAAAAATTCATGAGGGTCATCTCTTTCCTCACTACAAAAGGTAGGTAGTTGCAACTTCTTAAACTCTGCCACGGTCATTCCCTCATCAGGTAGCTGTTTCCTTTCTCTCCGAGCAGGTGTCACTACGGCAGGTGGCGTAACTCCATTCCTTTCTTGAGTTGGCAGTACTTCTCACCTTTGAGCTCATAGCTCATCCAGTTCCTTGTGCAAGTCTCTCTTTTCCTTGCGCATGGCGTACACTTCTTGTGAAGATGCTTGCTCACTAGAGCCCATAGTCAGTGCCCTTGAGTTAGATCTTTCTCTTGACCGTATAGGTGTAGAGGTAGCATTCGATGCGGTGTCTGATATGACATCATCATTAGCCCTAACGGATTGGGCAACTGTGTGAACCTTCTTCTTAGGAGGCATTCTGTCTATCATAATAAGGGAATTTAGTACTAATCCCCTATCCTAACCCATTTAATCTCCCCTTATCCTAGCACACATTATCATGCATTTACCATATCACATCACTAAGTACATGTCATGTATGAATCTCATATCATATAGTTTTGCACATATCACATACCATAATCATGTAGCATATATCTCATAATATCACACCATATCATAATAACGAAGGAAATCATCTCATATTAGGTAACTAGGCAATCAAGGAAAATCATTCATATCATAAATAGTGCTATGTTGTTACATCGATCATCATATCTACTAGGCCTAATTCTCATGTCCACCTCCAGAGCAATCAAGAGCGACATGGCCACTACTGCCACATCGGCAGCAAAGAAGATTTCTATCTTGGCGGTAATTAGTTAAAGATGCAAACCTCACTGTGAGTAATCTCTTCTATGCTTAATAATCCCTGACCTAAGTTGCTCCATATCCTCTCTTAGTACATGAATCATGAACTTAAGATGTTGGTTTTCCTCTTTCAAGTATGAATAGTTATCCTCCAATCTTTGGATCTTGCTATAAACCCAATCAAGATCTAAGCGCTCCTCAGGGTCCTTCTCTTTGTTAGAGGTCTCCTCCTTCATAGGGAGAATCACATATATGACTTTCTTGAACATCTCTAGCCAAGTCCTCTTACAGGTCACACGGGGTGCTCTAGGTCGCAGTCCTCGAGCAGGTGTAATCTTCTTGGTCATCTGTCAGATGAATCATAAGGCAAGCAAACAATAACAAGGATTACTAAAATCTACTAGGATTTTGTGGAACTATACTAACGATAGACTGCAAGTGACATGACAGGAAAATTCCTATGCTCCAGGATTTTACTTAAGCAACTCATATAAAACAAGCCTAAACTAGACTTTTAAAAACTACGGCTCTGATACCACCTTTGTCACATCCCAACCTTAGAGATATGACGGTCCTAGAACATAAGGAGACATAAGGTCACCCATGCCCATAGAACCCACTTACTCATAAATAGATCATCTTTAGGATCTTACCAACTCTCTTACAATAATCCATTTCAAACATTTAAATGAATATCTTAAATTGTAGAAGTCTAAAATAAATCATTACATATAAAATCCATAAAGAAAATAATATATATGTCAACAAGTATCAATCAACATTCTCGGAGCATCTAATGATAAGACTTCATAAAATAGTATTATTGATAACTTGGACAAGGAATTCCCCAAGCGAAGTAGAATGCTTGAGCCATCACCTTGCCTCTTCACATTTGCTCACCTGGAACCACACAAGGATAAAGAAGGGGTGAGATCACAATGAGTAAACGATAAGGCACATACATATCACATATTCCTTTGGAAAGGAAACACATAACTTATACACATAGTTCATGATTTATAGTTCATCAATCAGGTTGCAATTTAGCAAGGGTTTAATTTGGCAAGTTCACAGAAATCACACTTATCACTTTATGATAAGTGAAGGCTATTACTCTATCAATCGAACACTTAAGAAGAGGTGGCCTTATACTAAATTCCAACTCCTATCACTTATAAGGCATGAAGCTGATTAGGCTCCACGACTAGAATCACCCCATCTAGCTGAGGTGGATACACTATCCCTATCCAATGGGTTAAGACCATGTGCATAGGTTTCGATGATTACCCACATCAGCACGAGGATTCTGCGTAAAGTGTAAAAGGTACCATAGCTAGAGCTAATGGTAATCACAATTAACAATATAACATAAGGCAACAATAACATGTATTCCAATAACAATAGTGGTTTAGCTTTTAAATAAAAGATACAATGATAGTGTAGTTCCAGAAAGAATACAAGTTAGGGTGTTAATCACAAGAAGTTCTCATTGGATAAACAAACTAGTTTTGGACCAAATGTCCTTTGGCAACCCAAGCTTGACAAAGAAATCATATAATAATATTTAAAATGGAAAGAACTTGGGCTTCAAGGATCACAAAGGCTCACATAACATGTTATCACATATTTGTAACATAACAAAATGTTACTTGTACTTGTAACATGAACATAGTGTTTACTCACACTTATAGAATAAATACGATGTTTACTCACCTTGGGGTTCCTTTGCTCCTAATATACGTAATCCCTTTGCACTTCTAAAGCTCCTTAAACTCTAACATAATATTTGATTTAATACTTAATATTTATTTACTCATGATGCCCCTATCCCATAACTACCCATACATATATAGCATACACATACACTTAGAGTCCACACATAGGTGTACTCGTTACTTGCACATAACACGTTGACTTTGAAAGTCTTACATACTTAGGCCTTATAGGCTCTCTTGATATCACATTACAATCACATTAATACCTTTCTAAGGTCATTACAATATTATTACCTCAATATCATTTCACTTTAACAATCATCTTGATGCACTTTACACTCTCATACATGTCAACTTAACCATTAACCTTTCAAGTGTCATGCTTAACTCTTATGATCTTTTTTATTCAATTGTCACTTCATCAACTTAAAACTATGTATTTATTATCAAGTCATCATAACATCTAGTTCCATATTTCCCAATCATATTTGTATTCTAATCACAATATAAGGTTAAGATACCTTAAGTATACCTTAAGTATACCATAATGCATTTAAGCTTATCTAGGATCATACCTTCATCTAACATGAAATTTTATCATTTATTAGTCATACATACGTGTCAATAATCATCAAAACACATCACATAAAAATTATGAACATTGGAACAAAAATGTTTGTATAGGCTAAATGCATTACCAAGGTAGAGACTAAATTCTTATTCTTTTCGCACTTTCCGTCTATTTCATAAATATGTAAAAACATGGTTTGAACCAAGATTTTTCATGTAAATGCAACAAAAATCATTTTAGAATTTAAATTCATAAGAATTAGCCACACATAGTGTTGTTTATACATAAAAAATTCAACTTTTAAATTATAGAGCACAAAACCATGGGTTTTCTTATTTTCGGTATTTTTCGGTCATTTTAGAAATATGTAAACAGGTTGTTTAAACTATTATTTTTCATTCAATCATAGCAAATATCAGTTTAGAACACATCCATACATGATTTGGCAGCCATAGATAGGATTTATACAAAAAAATTCCAAGTTTAAAGGCTTAGGTGAAAAATCATGAGTTCTCACGCTTTCTGCGTATTTCGTTCATTTCAGCGATAAACAGACACATGATTTAAATCATTATTTTTTATCTAAATAGAACAAACATCATACTAGAGCATTCTTCATACAAATTGATAGCCATATGTCCATTCAAGAATAATATTTTCCAACTTCCAAGTTCTAACACAAAAACCTTGAACTCCTTTGTTTTTTGAAACTTTTCGGTCATCACAGAAATATGCAAAAATATTATTTAATCCAATATTTTCTATCAAAATAGATCAAAAATTAGTTTAGAACACAACCATACACAAATTGCCCCCCCCTGCCCCCGCCCCCCCCCCCCCCAATGATGTTTATGCATAAAAATTGTGATTTTAAGTTATAGAATTCACCTTTGGAGAATCTTGCGGAAAGAATCGTGTTTTCGGTAGAAAATAGAATTTTCTCTCTCAAAAACTCACCTAAATAGAATTAAATCTGTAAAAATTAGTATTCAACCAGTTCAAAATAATTTTTCCATAATTTATTTCATAGAAATTAGTTTAGAAATTGAAATAGAAGAAAAATTTATGATTATTGTCAAGAAATCGTGAAACGCAAAGGTGTTTTCTTAATTTCAGTAGAGGGAAATATTTTGAGAGAATTTTTCTGCCAAGATACAGAAAAAATATGGGGATGTCTGCTGGAACTCTATTCTGGCCAGAATTTAGATTATATATTAGGGTTTTGGGTGAAATTTCCACTAATACCCTTAATGAACTAGGTTAGGAGGATTTTTGTGTAGTAGGCTTTTGGGTATTTGGGCTTTTATTTAAATTTTCAGGCTGAATAGAATTAAAATAAAAAGAATATTTTTCTTATTATTTCTGTAACATTTCCCCCAAAAATATTTATTTTAAAATATTTTAAAATACTCATAAAGTTATTTTATGCTTAAAAATTGTCTTATGCATGAAAATTTATTTTATTTAAAATAAATTCTTTTATGCAAATGCACTTCATGTAAATCATTTATTTCAAAATAGCAACTCATATTATGCATATTAAAATTAATTTAATATGCCACATATTCATCAATCACTTATATCACAAATTTTCACATAAGCACACCCATAACCTTAATAGTTTTAAATTAAGCAATTTATGACGAGAATTCCTAGGGTAGTGTGGGTTGTTACATTTGACATGCTTACTAACTCTTGTATCTATTGGTTGTTATTGGCATATCGTGAGACCCTTTGGTGAGCGGTTGTTGCTTGCCCCCTTTGCAGGCTTTGCGGAGATCCTTTCATGTAGGAGAGTCCCCCTGACATGCCTATGGCGAGTTGGCTCGAGAGATTTTGATAAGATTTTGGTAAAGGGAGAGCCTCGGCCTATGGTGAGTTGGCTCAAATGATTCTAAAAATGTTTTGATAGGAGAGCCTTAACCTATGGTAAGTCAGCTTATAGATTCTGAAAAGGTTTTGATAAAAGAAGAGCCTTGGTTTGTGGTGAGTCAGCTCAAGGGATTCTAAAAAGATTTCGATAGTAAGAGAGCCTTAGCCTATGGTGAGTCAGCTCGATAGATTATGAAAAGATTTTAGTAAAGGTAGAGCCTCAGCCTAAGTCAGCTCAAGAGATTCTGACAAGATTTTAGTTGTGCTAAAGAAACTTAGGCTTCTGAATATGAGGGGTTGGGTCTTCAGAAGGCTCAAAGGTACTTTGCTAGGAGTAAAGGGACTCTGGAAGTCACACTTCATTGATTAGATCTGGAAAGGTATCATTTAGCTTCAAAGAGACACTGGTCAGCTTTAGAAGGTGTCAATCAATTTCAATGAGGTATTTATCAACTTTAGGAGATGTTGGTAAGGCTATTAGCTTAGCTTATGCATGATGGTGTATGATTGCAAATGATTGCATAGGTGTTGGTGTATAGATGATGCCTGTATGTTTCAAAATTCATAGACCTTTTGCTTAACTTCTATGCCATACAAGATTTGTGATGATGCCTATAATGAATGGTTGCATGGATGCATGAGGGTGGATTTATGTATTTGCTTTATGAATACAATTTTTTTTCATGTGAATTTTTCATCTATAGAGCCATATGTTTATGGATTGAGAAACTCGACAAAGTTGAGGAACTTAACTTGGGTTAGTATGGAATAGTTGCCATACTGGCATTACAAGGGATTCGAGTGGATTGAGATTTTTCTAAGGGCTTGCTTCAAGTTTGGGATTTGGTGGCTTGTGCTTTCTATTTTGGTGCTGTTGAGGAGGAGCTATGCCTATTTTAGAGGAGTTTGATATTATGGCTTGGCTGTAATCTGAAGGTAGAGCTTAGAGTTTGGAATCTCCTGGATTTTTCAAGAGTTTTTTTTTTTTTTTTGGACTTGTCTCAGGATATCGCAAGCTAGATAATGGTTGGTGATGGTCAAGTGAATTTGACTATTATGATTGACAAGTTCCATGATCCCATTTACCAAATAGATATGAGGGAGACAGAGGCTCAATATGAAGACCTTGATTTTCTGTTTGAGTGTCAAATACGGGTCTATTGATTGGGGTGATGCCAGAGTGGCACATGAAATAAAGGCATTTTGTGATTAGAGCTATACTAGTAGAGACACTGATGATTCTTGATTGCTTTGTTCAAAGTTTAAAGAGATGGACTGTCTCCTCGGTTATTCTCCAGGTGAGAAAAATTTATATGTTTTTAAGCTTTTTATTGGGGGTGCTTTGTGGGTGTCTATTTTAGGCTTCTGATTATTTTGGAAGTGTGGCTGATGGATCATTTTCAAGTGGTGGCCCCTACTTTTCAATCTGCACATGCCTTATTGAGACTTGGCTAGAGATCATATAGGATGGTTGCTTGTAGCTTGCCCTTAGAGGACACATTTTTAGCACTATCAATAGTAAGGGATTAGATCCCTCATGACTGAGGGGCACGAGTGTTGATTGGTTTGCCTGTTGGGTTTAGTTTGAATGACCTCCCATTAAGGGATAAGGGTATTGAGGCAAATGAGGTAGACTCAAGATGTGCCCTCAGTTTTCCTTTCTTAAAGTTTGCATAGATCACAGCTTTCATTACCAGAGTCTATTGGGGTGGCTAGCTGAGGAGTTATCATACTATTCATTCTGGCATTTCATTTAGGGCTGTGAAAAGGTATAATAAGTTGTTGATAAAGGTGATTTAGCCAATTGAGAAAAAGTGCTAGGTAACCCTATTAAGGGTGACAAGCTGAGAAAGGATGGGCTACAAGAGAAGCCATTAGTGATGAGAGGACTGCAACATAATAGAAGGGTGACTCGATCTTTGAAGGAGACTCAAGGATCTATTGGAATGTGACACCACAAGTTATAGTAGTGACTCAAACTGCAATGATAGTGACAAAGGAGACTGTGACCATGGTAAGAAAATAGGGTGATATTATAGTGGTGGTTCAGAGAATGACTATTATAGTTAGGGTTTAAAGGGGTACCGTAATTTTTGAACTGTAGAGAAGGATTTTTGGGAGCAATTTCAGAACTACTAGTACTCAAGAAAGGGTTTCTAATACTGTTGTGCAAGCAATTTTGATTCTACTGGTACTGCTACTGCTACGACAGAGGGAGCTACATAGACCTAAAGGAGGGGTGTATCCATTTGAGGAAATTATGGCAAACTTTGACTCTGACAAGGACAGAAGAGATTTGCACCTTAGGAGGTGGAGGAGGACTAGCTAGACCATGGCTTTAGATATGACATTTTCTCCTTTTTGTTCAAAATACTTATAGGTTAACAAGACTATATGATACAGGATAAGCTATAGATGACATTGAAAGGCTTATCCTTTTTGTCATAATGATGGGTTTGCAAGATTTGATAACCATTAAATGTGACATCTTTTATTTTTGCTCTAATTTATGCCTAAGTAGCCCTTTCGAGTTTTCAGCTTAGCGAGCATTCTTTTTCTTCTTCTTCTTCTTTTTTTTTTTATTAGGCAAAAGAATTAAGTGAATGATGTACTAGGTATAGAGAAAATGAGAATGTGATGCAAACAAAATATTTTACATTATAATTTGGACCGCCCCCAAGTCGGGCTACCTACATATCCCATACATCACTTTTTTATTGGTCATTTCTTTTAGGAAGGATCAGGTCTACATAGTTCTAATTACATATACATGAAAAACAAAAATGAAATGTAGATGTCATCTTCAGATGATGTATCATTTCAGCTTATCCGGGTTGCTAGGATGGCAGAATTCATTTTCGTCCATGTCTATGAAGATGGTGCCTCTGTCGGATAAGGTCTTCTTGAGCATGTACTATCCAACCCAGTTCAGTTTGAATTTCCTCTTAGATCACGAATAAGGGCTTGTATTTCTCCCAGAACCAGATTTCCTGCCTGTGAATCCTTACCTCTCACCCTCCAGTTGAAGTGCTCGGCTAGTCTCCATTGATGACCTTGAATTTTGCATAAAGCATTGATTCTCTTTTCATCAATGGCATTCAGCTAATCATGACACATTTTGATTTATTCTACCTTAATTCTCCGCAGCTTCTCCTCGATAGGCTTTTTGTAGGTCAAGATCTTGTAAACCGTGATGCTTGGAGTATCCCTATCATGTCCTCGTCTTGTACAAAACAGCTCATAAGCTTTTCCACTATTGCCATGCAATTGCAATGTATGTGATTTTTTATTCTTTTCTTTTGTGCTATAATTAATTAATCCTTTTGCCTTTTTCATTTTTTTTTGTTCTCTTCTCTTTTTTTTTTTTTACTCTTTTTTTTAAGATGTCCTATTTAAAGATGAATAAAAAAATAAAGTAAATCAGAAAGTTCAAACTTTTTATTATTGATAAAAGTCCTATCATGAGTACATTAAAGGATAAGCCTAGAAGGCAAAATATAGACTCCAAAGGGCAAGACTTGATAGAATCAAATTCAAAGAAAGATTTAACAGAAACAGACTCAAAATACTCTGATGCAGACTCTGACTCAAGTGACTTCGACACAGACTCAAACAACTCGGGCATGGACTTAGAAGACTCAAACATATACTTGAAAGACTTAGATAGGGGCATAGCAGGATGGCATTCCTCTCAAAGTGCCAATTATTGGGTGAAGCTTGAGATGGTTGAGTAAGCTTAATGGTTAGGAAAAGGATCAATAGCAATGTTAGGCTTTGGGTTTAAGAGCAATGATGTCTCCGTTGTAAATAAGGTCTTGAATTTTATGCATCAGAGCTTTGCACACATCAGTTTTGTGCCTTGGCCCTTAATAATAGTCATAGTGCTCATTTGCATTAGAGTTCTTGGGTAATGGATTCGAAGGCGCTCTTAGTTCTAAAGGCTTGATAAGATGGGCAGCTAAGGCCTTCTTATAGACAATTCCTAGGGGATGCCTAGCATAGAGAAAGTCCTCATTATTTTTAACTTCACAGGCTAGTGATAGGAGACAACATTTACCTCCCTTTCCCTTTGGGTGGTCTTGGTGGTATTGGTAGTATAGTTAGTGTTCTTGTGATACCTCGAACTAGAGGATTCATCCTCGATTCATCTCGATTGAATCAAATCCTTGATCTTGGTGGCAGTGGCAAAAAGAGCTTTGAAGCTAGGGAGGTACTATATTTGCAAATGCATTTGTTACTAGAGGAGGAGGTTCTTGATAATGATGTCAATTTGCTCAAATTTAGATGGATGGTCACCATTTGTGCTACTTTTGACCTCCACCTTATAAGGAACATGGTGATGAATTCCCTTTGCCCTTGTTTGGTGGTTTCCAAATCTCGATGGGTGAAATCCACCTTAATGTTATAGTGGTATTGCTTGACACATGCATTGTATATGTCATCCTAAGTCTTTTTATGATTCTGGTTGAGATCTAACAACCATTTAACAGCTGCTCCAATTAAGGATTATTAAAATAACTAAGTAAGGAGCTTATCATCCACACCAAAGGGTCTCATAGTGCCCACATACATTTTATAGTGAGTTTTGGGACATATAGTACCATTAAACTTGTCCATGATCAGCATTTTAAATTTTGGAGAAACCCGTGTTGGAAAGAGAGCTAAAGAATTAACATCTATGATGTTCTCATGCCTTTTGATGTTCTTGATTATTCTCTCCATGGCCTCAATTTTCTCCATCAATTTCTTAGCTTCAGTAAAGCTAGAGAAATCTCCACTTTGAAAAGGATTTGCAGTGGGAGAGAGAGTGGTTGTGTTCAAGTCCACGGTAGGAGAGATTGGAGTTTCAAGTGTTTTCCCATTATCATTGAGATCAATAATAGGAGGAGTAAAAGTAGGGGGCATGACTAGTCCTAGCTTAGGCAAACGTAAGCTCAACAAGAGCAGGAGGAGGAGTGATAGTGGCATTGGTCATTTCCTTGACCTCATTGGCGATGGGAATTAAGAGCACTAGTGAAAGTGGTAGACTAGGCATTGAGAGTATTGATGAAGGTGTCAGCTTGGGTCTTAAGGGTGGTAGTGAGTGCGGCTTAGAAAGTCTCCTCTTATTTCTTAAGGAGGTTGGCAAAAAAGTTACTCATCGCATCTCGATCGAAAGAGCTGGAGGGTTTGGCCATCGATACCTTGGAACAAACAGAAAAAATGGATAAGAACACAGAATTATGAAGGAAAAAATGGCATGAATGTGAATATGTGTCGGGAAAAGGATTCCTTCCACGTGGTTGGTCACCGAGTTTACATGTTGACAAGGTATGTGTGTGAGGTATTTGGGGTAATGGACCACTAGTTTAGGGTTTTGTAGATTGACCTTGTCGAGTTTCTCATGTTATGTATGGCACTGTCATGATGTATGCCAAAAAGGGTTTCATGGGTATATGCACAAATGTCTCCATTATTATGGTACATGGAACCTAAGGTCAAGGCTAGGGAGACTACATGCACAAGGTGAAGGGTGGTTTGATTAAAGATCCCCGTCTCACTAGAGCATCGATATACCTAACCACATGTGAGGCAAAGAGCCTCACGTGGGTCCGATGGTACTAGTTGCTCATTACACCACCGAACTTGTCGAGATTCGTCACAAGATGGAAGGCTTTTGCTATCTCCCAACATAGTCAAAGAGAGTTGTCAAGCCAATGCCACTCACCATCCAAAAGTTTACCTAAAGCTACGGTTAGGCAAGGAGACTTTTTTATACGAAGTGATGCCTGAAAGTCAAATTATACTTAATAAGCCAAAGGGAGATTATTTTGGAAAAATTTTTCCTTAACAAAATAGTAATCCTCTTATTTTCCTTTTTATTTTAAAAAAGATGGTAACCAGTCTCTAGTGGAGTCACAAGTTGTAAGGCCTCACCCAAGTACCAGCCCTGTATGCTAGAAGGAATCAGGATGCTCATTTGAGTTTAGATTCACAATGGAACCCTCGAGTTCAGATTAGTTGATTTTTGAAAATGATTTTAGAAGTTGCCATCCTAATTTATTTTTAAATAGGAAAATTAAAAAAAACCCCCAATTAACTCTAATTCATTAATTTTCAATTAATTTACCCAAAGATAAAATCACTATCCTTGAACCAGGTTGAGATTGAGGACTAGGTTTTTGGTTTTAAATAATTGCAATTTGGCTTTTAAGTTTAATTTGACTTTGAAAACTTTATTTCATGAATGACATTTATAAGACAATTATAATATCTTGATTAATGCATGAGCATGATATGAGTGCAATGAGAGAATTAAAATGAAACATCCACAAATTACATTAATTAAAAAGGGAAAAGGGAATTGATTGGGATTTGGATTTGAGGTTTAGATTTAGATTCTAAAATGTGCCTACGTATCCCATTAAATAGGGATCAAAACTCATATAGTTCGTTCCATGATTAAGTGGAGGGGTTTAGGGGGGGTTGATCAGGTTGATTGATTTGATTTGGGATTTTGAAAGTGAGGAAAAAGGCTGATACCTTTGTTGGGTGGAGAGTTTTATCGAACCGAAGTTTCTTTTTATTAGGGCCGAGTGATTGGATTTGAATGGGAGATTAATTAATTAATTAAAATGATTAATTAACTAATTAATGTGATGAAAAGGATAGATTGATTAATTAATTTAAAAGATTAATTAATTAATTTGGTTGAAAGGTGGATTAAGAAAAATGATTAATTTGATTTTGGAAAAAAAGTGATTAATTAATTAATAAAAAGATTAATTAATTAGTTAATTGAATGATTAATTTAAAAAAAAAGAGTTTTAGTTAATTAAAAAGATTAATTAACTTGGTTAGGGTGAGATAATTAATTAATTAGAGTGGTTGAAGGGAAAAAAAGAGAGGAATTAGTAGATAACCATCAATACTAATTCAAAAGGTATCTTGAAATGGAGAAAGTGAGGAGGTATTTATAGGAAAATGAAGGTGAGGGTAGTTTGAAAGGTGGAAAAGTGAAAAAACTAAAAGGGTAGTTGGAAAAATGCTAAAAAATCATATCGGGGGCATTTTAGAGACAGCAAAAAGGGAAATGGGGCCTGCGCCACCAGAGCCACCAGTGGGCGCTCCATTTGGATTTATGTTTTGCGCTCGATCAAATTTTAAGACTTTCAGGTTAGTTTCTAAAAGTTTCAGAGTTTAAAAAATTAATCTATCAGCTTCAATAGATTTGAAATTAATTTTAGAACAATTGAACAGTCAGTTTAAAAAAAGATCTGGTCAATTTTGAAAAAATATTATCTAATATAAAAGGTCCGTTCAGGGTAGGAAAAATGCCTATGTTTGAAAATTAAACATCATCATACTAATGTGACTGAAAGTCCATTTTTAGCTCTAAAGGCGCTGCCCCCTTGATCCTTGCCCACTAACTGGCTAGTAGAACCGCCATGCCGGCTCTGCATAGCGCACTAATTTTAGCAAGTGTCAAAATGAGACTAAATGATAAGGTGCAAAATTAAAGGTTCACACCCACTAAGTGAGACAGTAGGTATAGACCAAGTATAGAAGGAGTGTATAATGATGATTAAGGATAGAAAACTCCCATAAACTTAATTGAATTAAGAGTACTGGAGTGTTATATTATAGTTGGTATGGATTGGTTTTAATTATATCATGCCCATCATTATTGTCGTGAGAAGAGAATAAAGTTTAAAACTGAAGATAGGGATGGATTTATGTTTCAAAGTGATAGAAGTGACCTTCCCTCTAATTTAATAACTGCCATTGGAGTTAAAAGACTTTTGAGAAAAGGGTGTCAAGTATATTTGGCACATGTTGTTGATATAAGGAAAGCTTATAATGGAGTGAATGAGATGCCAGTTATCAATAAGTTCCTAGATGTATTCTAAAGGATGCCACCCAAGAGAGAAATAGAATTCAATATTGAATTCCTTTCAAGTACACAACCAATCTTTATCCCTTTATATCTTATGGCATCTACTGACTTGAAAGATTCATGAGGCCTAGTAGTTCACTTTGGAGTGCATCTATGCTATTTATTAGTTAATTATAGAGATTTGGGGTTTCCTAAGTATGGCAGGTTACTATAGAAGGTTTGTGAAGAATTTCTCCAAAATAGTCTTGCCATTGACAAGATTGACAAGAAAGCAAGTGAAGATTAGTTAGGATGAGACTTGTGAGGAGTGCTTTCAGAAGCTAAAGACTTGACTTACTTTAGCTATAATACTTGCATTGCTAGAAATGTTCGGTGGTTTTGCCATGTACTATGATGCCTCAAGAACAGGATTTGATTACATAATGATGCAATGCAGAAAGGTCATCACTTATGTATCTAAGAAACTTAAAAGACATGAAAGCTAACCTACCCATGACTTGGAGATGGCAGCTAAGATAATCACATTGAAGATCTCGAGGTACTATTTGTATGGTGAAAAGTATCAGATCTATACAGATCATAAAAGCCTTCATTATATTCTGCAGCAAAGGGATCTAAACTTGAGATAGAGAAGGTAGGTAGAAATGCTCATAGACTATGATTCTGAGATTTTCTATCATCCTGATAAAGCTAATGTAGTGGCTGATGTGCTAAGCAGGAAGTCAATGGGTAGTCTATCTCATGTAGCCATGCACAAGATACCAATTATGAAGGAATTAAAAGATTTATCTAATAAATAAGTTTGGTTTGAGGTTAATATCACAAGTATTGGTAGCACATTTTCAATTGAGGTCAGAGTTGATTGATAAGATAAATGCCTCATAGGATAAAGACCCATAATTTGTTAAATTGATAGAAGAATTAAATCAGGCCAAGTACCAGAGTTTGAAATAAAGGATGATGTGCTCATATGTAGGGTAAGATTATATGTACTGAATGTTAAAGGGTTAAAAGAGAGAATCCTAAAAGGAGTTTAGTTTGAGGTTAATGAATCGCAAGTATTACTAGAATGTTGATCAAAGTTGATTGATGAGATAAAGGCCTCATAGGATAAGGATCCATAGTTTGTTAAATTGAAAGAAGAAGTTAAAGCAAGCCAAGCATTGTAGTTTGAAATAAAGGATGATGTACTTACATGTAAGGTAAGATTATATGTATCAAATGTTGAAGGGTCAAAGGAAAGAATCCTAAAAAAAAGCATATCAAGCTCCCTATAATGTCCACCCAAGTGCCACTAAGATGTACCATGATATGAAAACTTGTTATTGGTGGCCTGCAATGAAGAAGGATGTAGCTAATTCTATGTCGTCGTGCTTAACCTACCAACAAGTTAAATTGGAACATCAAAAGCCTTATGACTTGCTATAAGAGATAAGGCTACCAAAATGGAAATTGAAGCAAATTACAATGGATTTTGTTATAGGCTTACTAAGGACTTCTAGGGGCATATGACTCCATATGGGTCAATATATGACACATTTAGCTCATTTCCTAAAGGTGAAGACTGCTTATTCAACACCTTAGTATGCATAGCTTTACTTGAATAAAATTATAAGCTAGCATCGAGTTTTGGTGTCTATGATAGAAATTCTTAACTTACCTCTAGATTTTGGTAGAAGTTACAAGAGGCAATAGGTTTTCAATTGGACTTTAGCACTGCATTTCATCTGCAAACTTATGTGTAATCTAAATGGACCATATAGGCTTTAGAGGATATGTTAAAGATGTGTGTTATGGACTTTGGTGGTGGTTGGGATAAATATCTTCCCCTAACTGAGTTTGCCAACAATAATAGCTACATTATTCGAGTGGATCCTTAGGAAGCTTTGTATGGAAGAAAGTATAGGTCTCTAGGTTGTTGGATTGAAATAGGTTATGAACATGTGGAGGCATTAGAAATGATCTAGGAGGCAATGGAAAAATAACCAATCATCAATGAAAGGTTGATTACTACCTTTAGTAGGCAAAAGAGCTATGATATTGAAAGGTTGATGACTACCTTTAGTAGGCAAAAGAGCTATGCTAACCTTAAAAGAGAATAAGTTCATTTTGTGGTGGGAGATCATATTTTCCTAAAGGTCTCTACCATAAAAGGGGTAATAAGGTTCGACAAGAAGGGAAAGTTGTTTCCATAGTACATTAGGCCATTTGAAGAACTTAATAGAGTTAGTGATGTATCATACCAGCAGACTCTACCTCTGAACGTAAAAGAGTGTACATGGAAAGTGAGGATGACATGCGATAAAGACACCTGCACTTATCCTAAATAAAATGTCGATGAGTCCTCTAACTTTAAAATTTGACAATGAATTTTATTACAAGGGATAATGTAGTGCTCTAGACCCCTACTAAATGAAATGTGCATAGAATAAAGCTTTGAATAGTAAAACAAGTGGAGATGTATGAGTATATGAAATTGGGATTGTGGTAGAGCTTTAAGATGCTAAGTGGATAGATTTCTCAATTTTTGATGTAATCTTATATATATGTGCAAGAAAATTAGATGAATATGAGTGCATTAGAATTGGATAAGGAATTAGAACATAATTAATCAACATAAATTACTTAAAGAAAATGAAAAGGTAAAATATGTTACTAAGTGGAAATCTTATAAATAAAGTCAAATTGTAACATATAGTAAATAAAATATAGAAATAAAAAAATAATGAAAATAATTGTAACATATAGTAAACAAAATAAAGAAATAAAAAAAATGAAAATATAGGACCCCTTAGCCAAAATTTGTAGGGTGCCAAATGTACCACTACACTTGTAACACCCAATCATTTCCTCCTTAAATCTATTTCAACTAATTTTTTCTATAGAAAAAATATCTTCTTCTACTACAAGACTTTTTATGGCAGCTTCACATTTTAAAATTCTATTAGTAAAGCTTCTCAAGGAAGCCATTTGATTTTAATGTCAAATTTTCTATTAAGAAATATCTTCCTACACTAAAGAGACTTCTCAAGGAAGTTATATAATTTAAACTTCAAAATTTCTATAGCAACTTTCTTATCACAATTTTTCACTCTTTGGAATTTTCCTCTCAAAACACTATAAAATATTTTTCTTTTTCCTTGAGAGGCATTTAGCCAAGGCATTCAAGAAGGAGGTTCAAAATTTTAAGGTAAACTTTCTAATCCAACTTTGATGTTCAGATGTTGAATGCTTGAAGCCCTTCTTGAATTTCACTGCATTCTTCTTCTTCTTATTTTCTCGACCATTTAGGCACCTTAGGAACCTTGTATTTTGAGTTTATAATTTAATATGAGCAAGGGAATGTAACATTCAAGCATGAGAATGGTGGAACCTAGGTTGAAATTAAGATTATAGAAATTGTACCATTAAGCTACTCAAAATTGACCTATTTGGCCACCATTAAGAATGTAGGGTTTATAATTTTAATTAGAATTGATTTAGTGAATGAGTTTGTACAAATGTGCTAATGATGAGAATGTATTAAATTGAAGAGCTTGGACTTGAAAATCTCTTAAACCCAAATACGACATCATTCATCCTAGATGGGGAAAAAATCATTCAAAGTGTTGTAATTCCAATTAAGTGGAAACACGATTAATTAAGTGCAAAAACATAGAAAACTAAGTATGTAAGCTAAGGTTCAGGAGGGGAGACCATCTAGGTACTTAGAGTATTTAGGTTACTTTGATTCTTTAAGTATTGTTATCTTAGTGGTTGATTTTTTTAATATGCATGATTGATTATAGTGCCTAAAGAAAGTCAAGGAAAGGAAGGAACCTAAGAGGAAGAGGAACTCCCTTTTTGCTTGTGCTAAGGAAGTTAATATAAAGGAGATATTTTATCAAGGTGAGTAAATAGTATTTTATTGCGATATGTACACCTTTAATTCTTAAATCATACTACTTGTTAATTCACCTTGTATATAAGCTTCCAATTATCAAAGTACCATTGGATCTTTAAATCCTTCAGAAACCCTATCACTACTTCATTTGTTAATTGATGAATCTTTTTTATATTACAAAGTCTTCCATATTATTTGACAAGGTTGTTATTTGATTGAATTATTAACAAGCTTTAGTCAAGGTTTATCCTTGTCATTCATTCAGTCATACATGGCCATTAATGTGCCTTCTTTAATTCATTTGTTAAGTTATTGCAATTTCTTTTTTTTTTAAATCCATAATTCTTTAAAATGTGGCATTGAGATTCATTTTAATATATGTTGTTAAAAATTCATTAATCTTGATATATGATCTTTATTGAATCCCTAATAAAGGAATTACATACTCAATGTAATATAATGAAATACTTAATATATTTCATTTATGAGTTCCAAGTCTTTAAGTAGAAATCTCTGACTGACGTAGGTAATACATCAAACTTTGTGCATATGGTAAAACTTATGGATAGGTGGACGTGTCTAGGCCTTAGCTAAAAGAGGTTTAATGATCTTAGCCATAAGACATAATTAGCCTTATGACTTATATGTAATGTGGGAGTAATGCATAATACAACATGTAACAACCCACACCCATCCTAGAAGTTTCATGACAATTTGCTTGAATTTAGAATTTATTATGACAAAATGTGTGCTTTTATGAAATTTATGTGCTATATGATTAATGAGTATCTGGCATATTAGATTAGTTATAACATGCATAATATGAATTTATAATGTGAAATAAGTGATTTATGTGAAGTGCATATGCATAGATTAATTTATTTCATATAAGGTGAACTTTCTTGCAAAACTAAATTTTTAAGCATAAAATAAATTTTATGAGTATTTTTAAAATATTTTTAATTAAATATTTTTGAGGCGATTTTAATGAAAATAAGAAGCAAAATATTTTATTTTTAATTATATATAAACAGCGCATAAATTAAATTAAAAGGCCCAACTCACCAAGAGCTCAACACACCAAAACTCTCCTAACCTACCTCATTAATGGCAAACTTGTAATTTTTGCCCAAAACCCTAAATTACATCTAAAATTTGCCCTCCCACTCTGTTGGCAGCCTCCATTCTATTTTCCGTCAGATTTTTACAGAAAAATTCTCTCAAAAACTCTCTCTCAACTAAAATTCATAAGGTGCCTTCAAATAGTGTGATTTTATGATCGTCTTCGTAAGTTTTTCTCTTTTTTCAATCTACTATTTGATTTTTATGAAACTAACCATGATAAATCCATATGGGGCTGTATATTTACTTATTTTATGGGTTTTTAATTTGGTCTAGAAGTTTAATTGAAGGAAAAACTGATTTTCAACTAAAAACACAACTTTTTCGTTGTACATCCACTAAAGGCAAACCCTACAACCTAAAAGTCAGAATTTTTATGCATTTGCATATAGGGGATGCCAATTTGTATTATGATGAATTCTAAAGTGATTTTTGTTGTGTTTAGATGAGAAATATTAGTTTAAAATATATTTTTGCATATTATTGTAATGATCGGAAAGTACGAAAAGTAAGAGAATCCATGGTTTTCACCCTAAAACCTAAAGTTGGAAATTTCATGCATATATTTTACAAGGGCTGTCAATTCCTATATATTGGTATTTTAAAATAATTTTTGTTATGTTTACATGAAAAATAATGATTTAAATCATGTGTTTACATACCACTGTAATGATCATAAAGGGTGAAAAGTAAGAAAATCCATGATTTTTCCATAAAGGGTGGTTCAGCCTATGATGGGATTTTGATCTAATGTCTATAATTTTTGTAATATATATTTTAATAATTATTGATATATATATATGAATGATACATAATTTAATTGCATGTTGATTGAAGGAGTAGCTCTAGGAAACACATAGAGTGTTTCAGCCTACCTAGGGTTTCCAAAACCCTAATTGATATGTTTTGATTAATATGTATATATGATTAAGTGACAAGTGAATTAGGCCTTATGATGTTTTAATTGTGGATTAATGACCTTAAAGTGACTATGAGATTGATTGTGTGAATTGGTCAAAAGAGATAAGCATGATACTTTTAAGGTTACTTGTTAAGTTGACATATATGGAAGATATTGAGTTTACCAAGTTGGATGTTAAATTGACTTGATATTAAAATCATGATATATTGTGTTTTGACTTTGGAAAAGTCTTGGTATGAGTTATTATGTAATTTCATGTGAGCTTATAAAGGCAAAGTATGTAAGACTTAAAAGTCAACATGTTATGTACAAGTAATGAGTGCACTTCTAAGTGCAACTCCAAGTATATGTGAATATTGTATATGCATGGGGTATTTATGGGATAGGATAGCATAATGTTAAACAAATACTAAGTATTGAATTATAATATTATGTTAGAGCTTGACGATGATTAAAAGTTTAAGGGCTACAAGTACTAGGAGCTAAGGAACCACAAGATGAGTAAACATCATGTTTATGTTACAAGTATAAGTTCTCATGATACGTGAACCTTTGAAATTCTTTAAACCCAATTTTCTTTCTATTTTCAATTATAACTATATGATTTCTTTCCTAAAGCTTGGGTTGCCAAAGGACAATTTGTCTAAAACCATTATTGTTTATTCAATGATAATAAATAACCTTTGTAAATGTTGCCTTAACTTACTTTCTTTTTAGAACCACACTATTATTTATCTATTGTTCAATAAGCTAAACTATTATTACTATTATGTTATTTATAATCACATTCTTTAATGCTATTATTATAAGTGATTGCCATTAGATCTAATTATGGTACCAATGAAACCTTTATGCAGAAATCCTTGTGTCGATGCGGTAATCATCAAAACCTGTGCATATGGTCTTAACCCGATAAATAGGGGCATAGTATCTACCTCAACTAGAAGGGGTAGTTCTAGCCATAGGCCTAATCAGCTTCATGCTTTTTCAGTGATAGGAGTTGGAATTTAGCTTGAGGCCACCTCTCCTCAGTGTATTCGAGTGAATTGAGCAAGAGTCTTCACTCACTAGTGTTAAGTGTGATTTCTGTAAACCTTGCTAAGTTGCAAACTATGAATCATGAATTTTGAATCATGACCTATGAGTTATGAGCAATAAGCCCCTTTCTAAAGGATATGTGTTATTGTATAAGCTATATTATTTACTTATTGAGATCATCTATCTCTCCCTCCCCTTTATCCTTGTGTGGTTCCAAATGAGCGTTATGAGGAGACAAGGTGATAGCTCAAGCAATTTACTCCCCTTGAGGAATTTTCTTGTCAAAGTTTATTATCGTAATATAATGTGATGAGTCTTTAGACACTCCGGGAGTTCTTGTTATAGGAGTTTTATTTTTGGAACATTATGTTTTAATGATTTATTTAGAGTCTAAATATTCTTTTCTTATGGATTGTATTTAAAATATTTTAAAATTGTTCTTCTGCATATTGAGTTTTCCCTTTTAATGGTCAAATTAAGTTAATACATGTGATTTGGTATAATCCTAGGCAATGTTTGTATATGTATGAGTGGGTTCTATAGGCGTAAGTGACCTTATGTCTCCCTATATTCGAGGACTGTCATATCTCCGAAATTGGGATGTGAAAAAGTTGGTATCAAAGCTGTGGTTTTTAATTCTTATTTAGACTTGTCTATTTATTAGGTTTATTAAGTATAATTCTAGAGCATAGGAGTTTTCCTTTCATGTCAATTGCAGTCTATCGTTAGTATAGTTCTATGAAATCCTAATAGGCTATAGTACTCCTTGTTATTTTGTGTACGCCTTATGATTCTTTTGTCTGATGACCAAGAAGATTACCCCTACTAGAGGACCCTGACCTAAAGCACCTCATGTCACATGCAAGAGGACCTAGCCATAAAAGTTTAGAAGGGTCATGCCTGTGATCCACTTTGAGAGGGAGAAGACTCTGGATAAGGAAGACCTTAAGGAGTGCCTAGACTATAACTAGGTTCATGACAAGATTTAAAAGTTAGAAAGTGATTACTCAGACTTAAGGGAGGAAAATCGACATCTTAAGTCCCTAATACATGCTTTAATGGAGGATGTGGAGCAGATTAAGACTAAAGATGTTAATAGATAGGAGATCATGCATCTAAGGATCCCTACCATTCACCATCTAGATCTTTGTCTTCAACAAGACACATGCTGAATAGAGATTTCTTTTACTATAGATGTGCTGGCTTTAATCATATTGCTGTCAATTGTACTCTTATCAATTTTTTGCCTGAGCAACCCTAGAAGTTACCTAATATTTGCCATGATAAAGGGCACAACTGAGACTCAAGTTGGACATTGATAACTAATAGCCTAGTGGCATAGGGGCTATATGATATGGATGACTCTACATGGCTACTTAACTACTTGGTTTGGGAATGATTTTTCTTTATTGCCTATGACATGATTGACTTTTATATGATAGGAGAACGCATCATACAATAAGTTATATATTACATGATTATGATACATGATACATGCCATGATATGTGATATATGCTATGTGACATGTGCCTTGTGATACTATATGATGTGTACTCATGTTAAATGCATGGTAAGTATGATAATTTGATAGTGGGGTTAAATAGGTTAGAGGGGAATTAGCACTGAATACCCTTACCCATTATAGCAAAATGCCTCTCAAGAAAAAGGTTCACACAGCTGCTCAACCTGTTAGTGCTAATGAGAATGCAGTATCAGACACCACTTTAGATGTTTGATAGATTCTAGTGCTACACATTCATTTGTGTCTCCATGTTTTGCTAGAAATCTTAATAGAAGTAAGGAATTAGTGAATGAACCCTTAGTAGTATTAACTCCTTTAGGAGAAATGATGGAACTGAGATATGTGTTTAAGGACTATAAGGTAGCCATTAATGGACAAAAACTTCTTGTGGAATTGTTAGAACTTGATGTGCTAGAATTTGATGTGATCTTAAGAATGGATTGGCTATATAAGCATGGAGCTCATATTGACTGTGGGGAAAAGTTAGTAAAATTTCAAACCAAGGATGGGGAGAAATTTGTGTATCAAGGAGATAAGAATGAGAAGCCTCCGAATTTGATATCAGCTTTGGGAGCGAGAAGGATGTTAAAGAAGGGGTGCCAAGCATATTTAGCCCACATTGTTGATACTGACAAGGAAGCCATTGTTCGTGGCAAAAGTATACTAGTGGTGGATGAATTCATGGATGTCTTTCTAGAAGACCTACTTAGAATACCACCGGATCAATAGATCGAGTTTAGCACCTAGCTGCTACCGGGTACATAACCCATATCGTTACTGCCATATCATTGGTACCAGTAGAATTGAAGGAGTTAAAGATACAACTGCATGATCTACTAGACAAAGGCTTTATATGACCCAATAGTTCTCCATGAGGCATGCCAGTATTGTTTGTGTAAAAGGAAAGATGGCTTGTTCTGTATGTGTATTGACTACCGCTAGCTTAATAAGGTCACTGTAAAGAACAAGCATCGTTTGTTAAGGATAGACGATCTTTTTGATCAACTATAAGGAGCTAGTTAGTTCTCCAAGATTAACTTGAGGTCCATCTATCATTAGCTGAAGATCCATGGAGAAGACATCTGCAAGACTACTTTCCATATAAGATACGATCATTATAAGTTCATAGTCCTACCATTCAGTCTGACAAATGCTCCAGCTGCTTTCATGGACTTAATGAACCAAGTATTTAGGCCATTTCTTGACAAGTTCATAATTGTTTTCATCAACAACATTTTGATTTATTCTAAGAGTAAACAGGAACATGACATCTAAGGATCGTGTTACAGACGTTGCAAGACCACCAACTCTACGCGAAGTTATCCAACTATGAATTTTGGATGGAGTTTGTCAATTTTCTTAGACATGTGATAAGTAAAGAAGGAATTCAAGTTGACCCCAAGAAAGTTGAAGCGGTAGCCAATTGGCCAAGACCACAATAGTTTTTGAAGTTTGGAGTTTCTTGGGTATGGCTGGTTATTATAGCATATTTGTACAGGACTTTTCTAAATAGCAGCACTGTTGACCAAGTTGACTAGAAAACAAGTTAAGTTTAATTAGGAAGAGTCCTGTAAAGAGAGTTTCCAAAAGCTCAAGAAGTGCTTAATATTAACTCCAGTTTTGGCATTACTAAAAGATGAGGAAGGATTCACAGTTTATTGTGATGCCTCAAAGGTAGGGCTTGGATGAGTTCTGATGCAAAATGGTAAGGTCATTGCTTGGGATAAAGTGTGAGATCTACAAGATCATAAGAATCTTCAATACATCTTGAGCTAAAGAGACCTTAACCTGAGGTAGAGGAGATGGGTTGAACTGCAAAAGGACTATCATTGCCATATTCTCTACCATCCCAGGAAGGCAAACATTGTGGCAGATGCTTTGAGTCAAAAATCAATGGGAAGCCTAGCCCATGTGACAGTGCACAAAAGGCTAATCATAAAGAAGTTAAGAGGATTGTTTAGTCAAGGATTGAGGTTGGAGATTAGAGACTTGCAAGCTTTAGTAGCTCATTTTCAAGTGAAGTCAAAGCTAATAGAAGAGATAAAGACTTCATATGATAAGGATCCACACTTAGTTAAGTTAAAGGATGAAATTAAGAATGGAAAGAACCCTAAATTTGAAGTAGTTGATGGGATTCTAAAGTGTGGAAAGAGAATATAAGTGCCTGATGTGAATGGACTAAGGGAGAAGATATTGAAAGAAGCACATTAGACACATTACTATGCCCATCCTAGAACTACCAAGATGTACTATGATGTGAGAGCTAATTATTGGTGGCCTAGACTAAAGAAGGATGTGGCTAAGTTTGTGGCATCATGCCTAACTTGTCAACAAGTCAAGTATGAGCATCAACGACCATCTGGACTGCTACAAGAGATTACGCTACCTAAGTGAAAGTGAGAGCGTATCATGATGGACTTCATAGTTGGGTTACCTAGAACCTCCAAAGGATATGACTTTGTATGGGTTATAATGGACCAACTAACAAAGTCTTCCCATTTCCTCAAAGTCAAGACCACATACTCTGCAGCCTAGTATGTGTAATTATACATTGATGAGATGTGAAACTGCATGGAGTACCAGTTTCTATTATCTCAAACTAAGGCACTCAGTTTACTTTAAGGTTCTAGCAAAAGTTACAAGAAGCATTGGGAACTCAATTGGACTTCAGTATTATGTTTACCCTCAGACGGATAGATAGTCTAAAAGGACAATTTAGACATTGAAGGACATGTTAAGAATGTGTCTCCTAGATTTCGGTGGTAGCTGGGATAAGTACCTGCCTCTAATTGAGTTCACCTATAACAATAGTTACCATTCATCCATCAGCATGGCACCATATGAAGCATTATATAAGAGGAAATGTCATTCTCTAGTTTGTTAGATTGAGCTTAGAGACAAGTATGTGGAGATGCCAGAACTACTCAAGGAGACTACTGAGAAGGTAGCATTAATATGAGATCGGCTGAAAATAGCCTTCAGTCGATAAAAGAGCTATGCTAATCCCAAGAGAAAGAACGTCCATTTTACTGTAGGAGATCATATCTTCTTAAAGATTTCCCCAATGAAGGGTGTCATGAGATTTGGTAAGAAAGGAAAGCTATCGTCTCACTTCGTTGGTCCTTTTAAGATCTTGGATAAGGTTGGGGAAATGTCACATATACTTGCTCTACCCCTAATATGGCGCATGTGCACTGGATATTTCACATCTCCATGTTAAAGAAGTATGTACCAAATCCATCTAATGTGTTGTCACCACCAGACATTGCAATAAATGAGGAATTGTCTTATGAAGAGTTACTCATAGCCATAATGGATTGACAAGTAAAAAGTTTAAGAAACAAGGAAGTACCTGTGAGCAAGGTCCAATGGCGAAATCATGGAATATATGAGTGCACTTGGAAAGTTGAGGAAGAGATGCGGCAGAAGTATCCGTAGCTTTTTGACAATGTTCAAGTAAGTATCTAAATTTGAGGACAAATTTCTTTTACGGGGAAAATATAACAACCCACACCCACCCTAAAAGTTCCATGACAATTTGCTTGGATTTAGAATTTATTATGACAAAATGTGTGCTTTTATGAAATTCGTGTGCTTTTATGAAATTCATGTGTTATGTGATTAATAAGTATGTGGCATGTTAGATTAGTTCTAATATTCGTAATATGAATTTATAATGTGAAATAAGTGATTTCTGTGAAGTGCATATGTATAGATTAATTTATTTCATACAAAGTGAATTTTCTTGCAAAAAGCGATTTTTAAGCAAAAAATAAATTTTATGAGTATTTTTAAAATATTTTTAATTAAATATTTTTGGGGGGGTTTTAATGAAAATGAGAAGCAAAATATTTTATTTTTAATTATATATAAACTGCCCATAAATTAAATTAAAAGGCCAACTCACCAAAAGCCCAACACACAAAAACACTCCCAACCTATTGAATTAATGACAAACTTGTAATTTTTGCCCAAAACCCTAATATTCAGCCTCACCACTCCCTTGGCAGCCTCCATTTTGTTTTTTATAATATTTTTATAGAAAATTTCTCTCAAAAACTCTCTCTCAACTGAAATTCATAAGGTACCTTTAAACCTTGCGATTTTGTGATCATCTTCGTAAATTTTTTCTCTTCTTTCAATCTACTATCTGATTTTTATGAAACTAACCATGAGAAATCCATATGAGGCTATATATTTACTATTTTTATGGGTGTTTAATTCAGCCAAGGTGTTTAATTAAAGGAGAAACTGATTTTCAACCGAAAACACAACTCTTTCTTCACCATCCACCAAAGGTAAACCCTAAAACCTAAAAGTTAGAATTTTCATGCATTTGTACATAGAGTGCCAATTTGTATGATGATGAATTCTAAACTCATTTTTTTGTGTTTAGATGAAAAATATTGGTTTAAAATATGTTTTTGCATATTACTATAATGATCGGAAAGTACAAAAAGCAAGAGAATCCATAGTTTTCACCCTAAAACCTAAAGTTACAAATTTTAATGCATATATTTTACAAGGGGTGCCAATTCCTATATATTGGTATTCTAAAATGTTTTTAGTTATGTTTAAAAGAAAAATAATGGTTTAAATCAAGTCTTTACATATTACTATAATGATCAAAAAGGGTGAAAAGCAAGAAAATCCATGATTTTTCCATGAAGGGTGGTCTGCCCTATGATGGAATTTTTATCCCAATATCTATAATTTTGTAATATATATTTTAATAATTATTGACATCTTTATATGAATGATACATGATATAATTGTATGTTGATTGAAGGAGTAGCTTTAGGAAACACATAGAGTATTTCGGCCTACCTAAGGTTTCCAAAACTCTAATTGATATGTTTTGATTAATAGGTGTATATGATTAAGTGATATGTGAATTAGGCCTTATGATGTGTTAATTATGGATTAATGACCTTAAAGTAACTATGAGATTGATTGTATGATTTGGTCAAAATAGATAAGCATAACACTTTTAAGGTTACTTGTTAAATTGACATATATGGAAGATGTTAAGTATACCAAGTTGGAAGTTAAATTGAATTGATATTAAGATCATGATATATTGCATTTGACTTTGGAAAAGTCTTGGTATGAGTTATTATGTGATTTCATGTTAGCTTATAAAGGTAAAGTATGCAAGACTTAAAAGTCAACATGTTATGTGCAAGTGATGAGTGCACTTCTAAGTGCAACTCCAAGTACATGTGAACGTTATATGTGTATGGGGTAGTTATGGGATAAGATAGCATAATGTTAAACAAATACTAAGTATTGAATTATAATGTTATATTAGAGCTTGAGGATTATTAAAAGTTCAAGGGCTATAAGTATTAGGAGCTAAGAAACCACAAGGTGAGTAAACATCATATTCATGTTACAAGTACAAGTTATCATGATATGTCAACCTTTGAAATTCTTGAAACCTAAGTTTCTTTCTATTTTTAATTATAACTATATGATTTCTTTGTTAAATCTTGGGTTGCCAAAGGATAATTGGTCTAAAACCATTATTGTTTATTTAATGATAATAAAAAACCTTTGTAAATGTTGCCTTACCTTACTTTCTTTCCAGAACCACACCGTTATTTATATTTTGTTCAACAAACTAAACTATTATTACTATTATGTTATTTGTGATTGCATTCTTCAATGCTACTATTATAAGTGATTGCCATTAGCTCTAGCTATGATACCAATGAACCCTTTATGCAGAAATTTTCATGCCGATGCGAGTAATCATCAGAACCTGTACACATGGTCTTAACCCGATGGATAAGGGCATAGTATCCACCTCAGCTAGGAGCAGTTCTAACTGGAGGGCCTAATTAGCTTCATACTTTTTTAGTGATAGGAGTTGGAATTTGGCTTGAGGCCACCTCTCCTTAGTGTATTCGAGTGAATTAAGCAAGAGTCTTCACTCACTAGTGTTAAGAGTGATTTCTGCAAACCTTGCTATGTTGCAAATTATGAATTATGAATTATGAATCATGACTTATGAGTTATGAGCTATAAGCCCCTTTTCTAAGGGATATGTGTTATTGTATAATCTATATTATTTACTCATTGAGATCATCTATCTCATGTATATTATTTACTCATTGAGATCATCTATCTCACTCTTTTTCCTTATGTGGTTCCAGGTGAGCGTTATGAGGAGGCAAGGTGATAGCTCAAGCAATCTACTCCGCTTGGGGAATTTTCTTGTCAAAGTTTTTTACCATAATGAGTCTTTAGATGTTCCAAGAGTTCTTATTATAGGAGTTTTATTTTTGGAACATTATGTTTTGATGATTCATTTGGAGTCTAAATATTCTTTTCTTATGAATTGTATTTAAAGTATTTTAAAATTATTCCTTTGCATATTGAGTTTTCCCTTTTAATGGTCAAATTAAGTTAATGCACATGATTTGGTATGATCCTAGGCAATGTTTGTATATGTATGAGTGGGTTCTACAAGTGTCGGTGACCTTATGTCTCCCCATATTTTAAGACCGTCATATCTCCAAAATTCAGATGTGACACAACCTCTACTCTAAATTTGTTTACAATAAACTATACAAGGTTTAGCAACTACTCTATTTTCTTATAAGGGAAGCACTCCACTTCTAATTAGTCAATTTTTTCTAAAATATTGAATCAATTATTTCTTATCAATATGGTATGAATTACTTAAGGCAAGTGACCATTGTGCTACTTGTTTATATATACCATTGTCAATAATCAAATTACCTTTATTGTCTACTATCATCGAGAACCTAATTTTGCATATTACAATGGAATATTATTTACTCACTGAGTATATTCACTTCTTCTATTATTGTTTTTCAAGAGACTAGAGACTTGGTAATGTATCACTCAAGTATCCTTCTTTTTTTGAGACTTACTAAGCTAATCATAGTACTTCATAATTTGGTGTTTATATTGTTATGTATATTGAAGTCCACTATAGTCTAGAGCTATGTAGATATATTTTGGGATATAGTATTTGGTTATTCATAGTATGAATTATGTTTAACAATGGATATGTTAATTATATAAATATAATACTTGTTTTATGAGGTATGATATGAGATCATATTGCAAAGTATTAGTGTTAGCATATGAAGTATAGTTTTCTTGTAGGTTAGGATCTTAGGAATTAAAATTGAATAATTTTTCATATGTTGAATTGTGAATTATTTAGTATTGCTCATGGGTTCTACAGGTGGTTGGTGTCCTTATAGCTATCAATGCCCTAAGATCATCACATCTCTGAAAATGGATGGCCATAATAATAATATTTCATTGTCACTAGACCTGTCCTTGGTAATTTGTTCTTTTTAAAGTAGCTTTTTCAAGATCCTTAGTTGTCTTTCTCCTTGCCTTTTGTTTTCTACCTTGCCTGACCTTTGTTGGTGTTATTGGTGTTAAGACAACACTCCCATTTGTAGCAGGCTACAGTACTTGTTCATTAATACTTGCAATTACATTATATAAACTTTTGAACATGGTTTTTTTATAGAATAGCATGTGTCGATAGAGTTGGCTAGATCCTCATTGTTCCCGATAATGCAAGCCACAACATGTGCATAATGAATTCTAATCAACTATAACCTTATGCAACTACATTTCTCTTGTCAATATCAACTACCTTTTATCCATCAGGTCCAGCAACTTGAATTTAAGGTGATCCAACAAAGTATGGAGTATGCTATATCATAAATTTTGTCTAACTTCTTTCTTATTTTTCAGACAAATAAGACCTTTCACCTTCTTCAGTTCCTCCCACTTTTTAAATAGCCTTCTCAGCCTAACCTTATCATTTCAAGCAATGTTATGATATCCTCACCCTTATTATATAGTATATATTGATTAAAACATTCACACAGTTTGTTTTTGAGTATATCACAATGTGTAGTAGTCTGAAGGCATGCCTTGGACCATGTCTCATATGCTCTTTCCCTACGCCACTCCATAGCCTCTATTCACTTTTCCTCAATAGCATTCAGTGATCTAGTCAATGCAGCATTAAAACTAGACCTAGGCAAATCCCATAACATGTCCTTGAACTCTTTACCTCTAAACCTCCATCTGAAGTTAGTGTACAAGTGTTTAACACACTAATTATGCTTTAAATTGGGGAAGAGTTATCCCACACTATTCACCAATCCTTGTGGAATTAGGTTCACAAATTTAGTTACCATAACATTAATATGAAGCATTGTAAAAACGTAAAACCAAATTTTAAAATAAAAGAGTTTACCTTTTATCTATTTGACATGAAGACCAAATGATAGTTGTTGTGCATTTTTATGTCTTCTTTCAATAGGCTTAAAAGCTAATGTCAATTGTCCTTACACTCACTTTTCACCACTACCCATATTAGTGGAAATATATAGTCATTAGGATCAATTGCAACAACACTCAACAACTGACCTTCGTATGTGCCTTTTAAGAAGCAACCATCGACACAAATTAGTAGTCTATAACTAGCTTTAAAGGCACTCTTCAACCATTATAAGAAGATGTAGATTCCTATAAATGGACACTTGTCCTCTATGAATTCTACTGTAGACCCAAGATATGTCCTTAAAAGCTCTAAGTTGTATATATGGAGCATAGAGTACTACAATGCTCATCTATAAATAGTTTTTTAAGTGCAATGCACTTTGTGCTCCATATCTTAGTCTAGGAATCTCAATCTCTCTTCCCCATCTAAGTCACTATCTGCACTAACAAGCTTATCAGAGGGTGCATGATCAAAGAATTCTTTATCCTCATTTGTGTTAAATATAAACTAGCCTCCATATTATTCGTATTGGCTACTTTAACTATTATCCTTATGGCAAGTTGTGATTTTGACATCCCTTTGTTTTCATGCTTATAAGTATCAAACTAAACATCTATCAAGTCTTCATCCTCATTAAAAAGGTCATGATTAGGATCTTGAAAATCTTCCTCATCAATCTCAGCTACAACATTCCCCTCAATTGTTATAGGATGTTCTTCAAATACAGGTTCAAAAATAATAGGCATTTGAACAGGGTTGTCTTTAGTTTCCTCCATAGGCAAATATTCCCTCACCTAATTTATGACTCTCAGCAATGTGTGTATTAGAAGTCCCATCCCTTCTCTCATTGCTATCTCTAAATTGAGTCTTAATAGTGGACATTATGTCCTTAATCTCACTAGCATTTTACCTAACCTATATTTTTCGCATTCCAATTTTGGAGATATGATGATCCTAGAACATAGAAGACATAAGGTCACCCATGCCTGTAAAACCCTCTCATACACATACAAACATTGTCTAGGATTGTACCAAAACCTTATGCATTAACTTAAATATCCAATAATAAAGAAATTTTTAACTAGCAGAAAAATAGTTTTAAAAAAATACTTTGATTACAACCCATAAGAAAAAGAGTATTTAAGACTCTAAGGAAATCATCAAATGTATAATGTCTCAAAAGAAACTCCAAGAGCATTTACGAGTGACTCTTCATATCATAGTACGATAAAAAGACTTGGACAAGGAAATTTCCCAAGCGAAGTAGATTGCTTGAGCTATCACTTTGCCTCCTCAAAATGCTCACTTGGAACCACACAAAGAAGAAGGGGTGAGATAGATGATCTTAATGAGTAAACAATATAGCTTACACAATAATACATATCCCTTAGAATGGCTCATAGCTCATAACTCATAGTTTATGATTCATAATTCATGGTTCTTAGTTTGCAATTTAGCAAGATTTGCAAAAATCACACTTATAACTCATAACACATAAAGTGAAGGTTGTTGCCTTATTCACTCGAACACATAAAGAAGAGGTGACATCATACCAAATTCCAACTCCTATCACATAAGAAGCATGAAACTGATCAAACCCCACGGTTAGAACTACCTCTTCCTAGCTGAGGTGGATACACTACCTCTATCCTTCAGGTTAAGATCATGTGCACAGGTTCCGATGATTTCCCATATCAGCATGAGAATTTCTACATAAAAGGGTTCATAGGTACCATAGCTAGAGCTAATTGCAATCACTTATCACAATGGCATTGAAGGATGTAGTCACATGTAACATAATAGTAATAACAGTTTAGCTTAATTGAACAAACGATAAATAATAGTGTGGCCTCAAAAAGAATATAAGGTAAGGCAACAATCACAAAAGCTCTTTCTTATCATTGAATAAACAATAATAGTTTAGACTAATTGTCCTTTGGCAACCCAAACTTAACAAAGAAATCATATTATTATCATTGATAATAAAAAGGTACTTGGGTTTCAAGAGTCTCAAAGGTTCACATATCATGATAACTTGTACTTGTAACATGAACATAATATTTACTCACTTTGTAGTTCCTTAGCTCCTAATGCCTGTAGCCCTTACACGTTTAACAATCCTTAAGCTCTATCATAATATTATAATTCAATACTTAGCATTTGCTTAACGTCATGCTATTCTATCCTATAACTAGCCCAATGCACATATATCATTCACATATACTTGGAGTTGCACATATATCAATCCCAGCTGCACTATCTATATCAGCTACATTTTCATTATAATCAACAGTCTCAACAGCAGATGATAAATTCATAAAATTGCTCTATACATTTTGCATTTGCATCAACTGTAGTATCAATTATATGGGTTTCTTAGAGTAAATCACTATCCATTTCATTTTTTTTCTTTATTATCCCTGCTTGACTCTCCATACTCCACAAGCAGTAGCCTCTTCCTCAGTGCTTGAAATGGAGTGCTTTACTCTAAGGGGCTATTTCTTCATTAAATATTCCACTGCGGTAATAATTAAATATTTTCTCAATACTCACATGCATGGTCTACAAATTGATGTCAGAGTAAAATTGATTGTTGTGGCAAAACATTCTCGGGAATAAGTTGATATTGAGGGATTTTATTGCAATAAATTAAAATATAAGGATAATGGTGAACTTAAGTGACAAATTCAGGGGACAATAGTTGTAATTCAATGTTTTTTTTTTTTTTTCAAATATCATCTACGAGGGAGGTTAACGTGTTGGAGTAAGTACTTGTGCGAAACAAATCGCACATTTCTAAAGCAATTGGGAAAAAAAAGTAAAAAAAAAAAAAAAAGTTGCCATATATGAGTTGAAGGACATTAGTCAGTTCTTTTTTAAAAAAAAAAAAGTATTATTTAATATTCAAAATTTAAAAAACATGAAATATTCAATTAGATGTTGAATTGACGTAAATCTAATATACTAGTCAGTCCTTATTTTTTTGGAAAAAAAAAATAATATTTGAAATTTAAAAAATTAAATATTCAATTATCTGTTCAAATGAAGTGATTTTAGTTGTTTATTTAAAAAAAAAAAAAAAAAAAAAAAACCATATTACCAAAATTCCCCCGAATTGGGAGAAAATTTTGCTGGAATAAAAAAATCCATATTTTCATTCTTGATTGGGATATTCGGAAAAAAAGTTGCCAATGGGGTTTAGAGTTGCAAAAATAACATTTGCAAGAGATTTTTTGCTATTATATTAAATTATTTTTTTTATTTTTTTTATAATTAAATGTGAAAATACTTAATTTTAGATAGAATAAATAATTGATATTTTGAAATCTTAGGAACTAAAAAATATATTATTTAAAAAACAAGAATTAGTGAACTAAGTCAAATTTTAGGATATAATTACCGAGTTCTTATATCATAGATTTAGATCCACCTTACATCATGAACCTCATTCAAAAACACATAGTTTCATTAAAAAATTAAACACATGGCCTTTTTTCTTTTAAAATTTTTCATTTAACAAAAAACCATTGCTCATCATCCTATTCCTTCGCACAAACGATTTTTCTCAAATTTTAATCTCCCCTACTACTACTTCTACTCCCGTTCTTCTTCATTTTTTTCTTCTTCTATTAATATTAGATTTTGCAAATGTTCTACTACTCTTTCTTTACCTAGATCTCCTGCTTTCAGTTTTTTTTTTTTTTTTTTTTTTTTTTTTTTTTTTTGTATCTATCTCTCACTTATTGAGCAGTCTAATATGATATTATTGAAAACTATATTTTAATCAATTCCCTTGCTTTGAATTTTACTTGATTGAGGTAACAAAACTAATTGTTGATTAATAAAAAAACAAAATAGATAATTTAGTTTTAATTTATAATCATGAATCTAACAGTAAAAAATAATGAATCTACATACAATATATAATAAACCTAAACTTTATATCTAATAATTATGATAGTTATATGTTATGAATTTAAACTTTAAATTTAATGAACCTAATAAATATATGTGAAATATTAAAAAAAATTAAATATAAGAAATGAATGAAATTAAATTATAGAATAATTAAAGCATGAATCTAACAATAAAAGATAATAAATTTACGTGTGATATATAATAAACCTAAATTCTATATCTAATGAACATGATAATTATATGTGATAAATCTAAACTTTAAATCTAATAAACCTTATAATTATATATGAAATATTAAATAATGAATATTTTAAATATAAGAAATGAATGAAATTAAATTATAAAATAATTAAATCATGAATCTAACACTAAAAAGATAATGAATTTACATGTGATATATGATAAACCTAAACTTTATATCTAATGAACATAATAATCATATGTAATAAACTTAAACATTAAATCTAATGAACATGATAATTTAAAGTTTAATATTAAATGCTAAAAATACCAAGCAATTGAACACCAAATAATAATAATAAAAAAAAAAACTCAAAATCTACATACAAACAGTATAAAAACTTACAAAAAAAAAAATCAGATTATAAAACAAATATCAAGAAAGAGAAGACAAAAATAGTTTCATAAAATAGAACAAAACAATCAAAAGCATTTTCAAAGTAGAAAAAGAAGAATAAGACTGAGTTTTACTATTTTGAATAAAAATATATCGCACATCTATCAGAAAAAGAAGAATAAGAAGAAGATTGAGCTTCGTAGACCTTGTTGTGATCTCTATTTTTTTTTAATGAAATTGTGCTTTTCGACCTGGAATCATGATGCTATATAATCCCGAATTCATAATATAAATTACCATAATTACCTATTACCCTAAGAATTTAGTTGATATAAATGAACTATATAAAACTTCATGAAATTAATTGACAAATCTACAATTTCAGAATCATTTGGAATTTTATACTTTAATTCAATATAATTGTTATGTTTGAATCAAATTCTACCAAATTGACAGGAAAAAAAAAACCAACCTTTTTTCCGGCAAAGTTCAATTGAAATTGTTTCATATCAAACTTGAATCACTTGATGCATGTGAAGGTTGACGTGACTCTTTAACAAAACTTCCATAATATATACGTGCAGCCAATTAATGCAATCTCATTGCCTTGGAGGTCAAAATATGACGAAAAATATAATTAAGCACAAAAACATGTATGATACGATAAAGGAAACATGTATGATACGATAAAGGATGATTTTGTCTACAGCAGCCTCCATATGCTTTTTTTCTGCTGTGTATACACCACCTAGACGAAATATTCAAGAGAAAAATTAGCTAGGAAAGATTATCTAAATTATTCGTGTTGGATATGTAATAGTCTCTTAATGCAAGCTCCATTCCATCAACTAACATCTTATGTTTCTCAGCTATCCTCTTAAACTTCTTCATAGCTTTTTCATGGCTTCTAGTTAACTTTTCTATTTGGCTTGTGATTACTTCAATTTCCTTCTTGATCATCTTTATTGGAGCAATATTCATCCCATCATCCAATATTTCAACTGGAAAACAGATTTCTGGATTCCTGAACACAACAAAAGCTGCAAGATTAGACCTTGTAAAATCTAAATAAAAATTTCCACTAGAATAAAAGACATACCCATATCCAAGAGCAATAATTCCACTCTCTTTTAAAATTCCACCATCCAGAGAAACAGTGCCATGCTCAATACATGCACGAGCCTCCAACATATGCTCCCTAGTTTCATAAACTTGAAGCTCACCCAAAAGACAATAGAATAAGGTCTCTCGAAGACCATGACCAGCTTTTGTCTTAATATCCAAATGATGGATATCTAAGTTAATCATATTAACTGCATAGTCAATAAAACCTGATGCAGTATTCCCGCCAGGCAAGATAGGATGTGGCAATGCTAACTTCCTCTGTGGATCACTCCCTTCAATCTTTCCTTTGTAAGACCTGCCACATACAACTGCGATCATTGCATAATTCTTTTCATTTAGAAAGACAAAAGAGGCCCCACCCAAGTACATGCAGATTTGCAATAGAGAAATAAAGAAATCGAACTACTAATAGAATTTAATGTAATAAATAAATAAACAAATAAAATTTGTTGCGAACAGAAAACACTACTGTACCTTAGATCCTCAAGGCATATAACAAGAAATCGGCCAGAGATTGAATTTCCAAGAACAGCTGCTTCTGCATGAAAAGCAAGCTTACAATCAACATCTCCATTTTTCTTGTACTTCTCAAGAGCGCTTGCAGTTTCATAGGAACTGCATACTAAAGCTAGCATTTGGTCTTCACCTAAGTACTCTGCTAATATCCTACAAATGTTTCAGTTAAGTTAAAAATCAGAAGAATGTGCTGACAAAAGACTCAGTTTGTAAAGAACTAATTATTTATGATAGCAGACCTGCTTAGTTTATTGGTATGAACAGTCCCAAGTAATGCAACCACGCCAATTATGCCTTGCATTAAATCATTTTGAGGTTCATAGGACAAAAAATTTCTAGAAAGATAGCAGAGAGCAGCAGCTGCAGAATGGCTCCTGCTCTCAATCTGTTCCATGACTTCTTCCTTTGTGTATAGATTGTACATGTTATTTAACAAATCAGATCCCATGGAAGCTGCAAATTATTCAACCATACAAATCAACCATTTCTACATCAGTTCATTTATTTCAATATCAACATTTATTATTCAAATATAACATGCTAGAATGTAGGCAGATATAACATTAAATCCGAAACAAAGAAAAAAAAAAAAGAATTCCAACAGGTGGCTGTGGCACCTAACAGAAAACTGTAGCTGAGAAAGAATGCAATGGCCAATCAAGAAAGTAGGGGTTCATGTCTTGCCCAGTGTTTGCCATAAGGTTCAAACACTGAAATTCTAACATGTGATATCTCAAAGAGATGTAATATACGAAGATAATCCAAGCAGGTAAACTTGCAAACAGAGCCAAAGAACTTGGATAGTTGACAAGCACGCAAGACTAAATTGACATTTTTCTTTGATTGGAATTGATTTTTTGGTGAACCCAGAAATTTCATGGATCCTTAATTATCACATCATCAAACCTTCTTAGCTCTTGTAAATGTAAATATCCTACTGTAATACTAAATAACTGTTGGAACAAAAATGAATAAATTAATCAGCTAACAAGTAAAACCAATTTCCCTTTCTATTCAAAGGAAAACAAATTGGAGAAATATTGTGCAAACAATAAACAACCTTGCAACTCAGATAAACCTTGCTCTTTATCTGCCTTCCTTTCATTAAGCCATTTTAGTTGGCTTTCACAATATCCAATTCGCTGACCATATTTGTGAATGTCATCCTCTAGTCCCTACAGAAAATTCCAAGGAACTCAAATTCTGATACCATGTAGTACTATATGAAAAGCTCTTTTAATGGAATAAAACTAAACAAAAATGACATCTCAACTCCCAATGTTACTTATTAAAGTTGAGTATACATCAGAGAAGTAATATCCCACATTGTCATTGTACCTTCCCAAGTTTTACGTTTGACAGCGCTGGTTTTCCTGCATTGTCAAGTGATGGCGAGTTTCCTACATTTTTAGGTGATGTTGAATCCTGAAGCAGTAAGACCTTTCCATCTGAACATTGAGATTGAACTTCATCATATTCCACATTTGGAGGCCGTATGACAGACACCTTGAAACTTACAAACAGCTCTGGGAAACGGGAGTGAGCAGCTATGAAGCAAAAGTTTCCTTCCATTGGAGGGGGGGAAATAACAGGAACAGTGCAGCACCCATTCCTGAAAGTATACTGAATACTATCCTCTGAATTAGATGAATCTAACTTAATGGTAAGTGTATGAGATCGGCCAAACTTTTCACCATCATGAATAGTTTCATCAACATCACCATCAGAATTAGTAACTTGAAAAACAATATTTTCCAGCTGAGTACCAGCAGTCAAAATCTCTGGTACCTGACATAAACCACTGTAAAATTACAATTGACGACATAAATAATCCTGAAAGTAAAGAAGAGAAGCAAGCATAACCAACCTTTGATACGATTCTCAGCTCCCGCTTGCCAGTTTGAAATGCTTTCTTGAAGACTACTCTCTTGTCAGATGAAATGGAAACTGACACTGCAGGAGTGCAGTAGAATGTAACTACCAGGAACCAATAGAAGCTAAATACCAACTCTATATTGCTAGTTGAAGTTTTTGCTACACATATTGTATACTGATTTTAAAAATCTGATCAAGAATCCTACGGCAGATAACTAAAAGAGCAGAAAACTTTATGCGCCTTATATATATATATATATATATATATATATATATATATATATATATATATATAGACAAAGACGGAGCCACGTTGTGGCCAAGGGGGGCATTGGGCCCCCCTCGAATTTTTAATATTTGTATTTATTATGTAGCCAAAATGCATCACCCACAGGGTGGTGCAGGTGGTTAACATGTCCCGATTGGTTCAATCCTGGGCAAACACTCATAAGTTCTTTTTTTTTTTTTTTCCTATTTTTAAATTAGTTATATATATATATATATATATATATATATATATATATATATATATATAAATAATTTTTTTTAGTTAATTAATTGCAGGGACTTTCTAAAAAACTATTTATAGTATAAGTTTTGTTCAGCAATTTAGAATAACGAAGAAAATTGATTTACAGAACTATTAAATCCGATTGCTATACTTAGTTAAATCTAATACCACAGGATGAGATGAAATATCTAGATATTGGTTGTTAAATTTGGGAATAGATTACCTGAAAGTATGTTGTTTGACAAGTCAAGCATAAATAAAAAATATCATATTTGAGAAAGAGGAATTGATCCAAAGAAATCACAACACAAGTTTGCATATGTTTTTAGCTTCACCAATGTTATCTGACAATCTTCTTGATAAATTATTTTTTGGCAAGTCAAGGAGACCTTTATGGAGGTGGCAGTTCAGCTGCCTAATTAGTTAAATGGACAGTCAAAATTTAATTTGGTCTATTCTTGGTAAAATTGGATGCTAAATTCTAGGTAAACGAGTCAGCAAGTGATCATTTTTTTCTTATTAATAGGTAAGGGCTAAATTGGGCCCCCCTAAGTTTAATTTCTGGCTCCATCACTGTATATATATATATATATATATATATATATATATATCACTCTAAGTTGCATACTGGGTCAATATTAGGGCTTTCAAGTGCTTCCTGCATTAATACCATTAGTGATAGTCAACAACCAAACTACTGTATCAATAGGCTAAATTCTATAAAACCTAGGAACATCATTATTGACTATTTGATCCGTAGAAGTTTGGAATAGAACATTAGAATATTATCAGAACAATGAATGTATAACATTTTCTTAGTCATGATATTAGGCTTCAGGAAACTTAGTATGCAGTGTATTTTTCTCATTTGTTGTCTGGCAATCACTTTTTAGGGGTGCTTCTGTGTTAAGTGTGTGTTAAAGAGTTAAACTGTGGGAAAGTATAGGAATTAAAAGCTGTTAGATGATACTGACATACCAGTTTTTCCAAAACCAGCTGTTACTTTGAGGAGACCACTGAGATCAATACATCCATTACCATCCACCTAGATTGAAAAAATTGCAAATCAAACAACTGATATTACATGAACACCAGCATATGCAACTCTCAACTACTGAAGTGTTAACTCCCATACAGAAGATTGAGCATAATCAAGTTACAGGAGTGAAGAAAATGAGAGTTGGACTTGGCTGGCATTGGATTAAACTGTAAATAATAGAGGGAAAAGTTAATACAACCACAAATCTCAATTAGAAAGGAAATCATGCATTGCTAAAAATAAGTATGTTTATGTATGGAGTTGACTAATGGTAAAGTTAAGAATCTTACTTTCACCACTAGCAACCGAAGATTTTTAATACTGTTGGCCAGAAGACCAAGTCACCAAGGTAACAAAGGATATTTATTCACTTTTTATTTTAACTGTTAAGGCTAAGATGTATGCGCAGAAATATAAGAAGCAGAATAGTTAAAGGGTGCAATCATAAGAAGGTAGATCTGGCACCCATTGCATACAAGTTGCAAGAGGATTGGTTGAGATAGTTTTGGATGTGTTTGTCAAAGATCCACATGTACATCAATCTGAAAGTTTTAGCATAACAAAGTTACGAGGAGGAAGACAAGAGGTAGAAGTTGATATGGATGATGTAGTGAAGGAGGGTTTAGCAGCAATAGACCTTCATACAAGCAAAACACAAAACAAAGTGAAATGTGGAAACTGGTCCATCTGCTTATCGAAACAAGATAGGGATAAAGGTTTCGTTGAGTTGACTTGAATGTTCATTACTTCATTTCAATCAATGCTTTCTTAATCACAAAACAACATATCAATAACTAGTTTTTAAAGACTGTTAAATGCAAATGAACTCTCTATAGCCTAACCCTTACTGATGTACATTCCTCGAATGAATTTCCCAGCTCCGTTTTTTTCAATGGTACCACTGAAGTATTCATAACCATTCTTGAAAATCCAAGAAACAAGTTTAGAAAAATTTATGGAAATCAATATATATATATATATATCTAGGTAGTATATCAGTAATTCTTTGCACGGAACAAGAATATGGGATAATATACTAACAGTGTAGAATAAAATCTGACCTTACGGTTTGAACCTATTTGATCAAGGATTTGAAACCCATCTACATTCAACTGAACTCCCAAGCCTTCTATAACATGATTACCGTAAGCATCAAACATCTGAAGGAAATGTGTAAGATACACATCAGAAAAAATTCAATTCCAATAACTAACGAATGAGCTTATGCTCAATCTGTTCATTCATGGTCATGTACTAAAATTTCTCAATGTTCCACTCAGGGAGATTCTAGCATCTCTAACAAGAAATTAATGTTATACAGATTAATTTTTAAATTGCATTTCATGCATAAAGCATACTTCTCTTTCAGAAACTATGATACTGCATGATACAAATCAAAAGTTGCACGTAAGGTAGGCCTAGATTTGTAGGGAACAGTATAATTTGTCTCCTATTTTCAGGACAATTTCATGCAGCATAAAGTGCAGAGGATTAACATAAAGGCAACCCCAGTGCATGAGGCTCTGGGTCAATGTAGAGTCATCTATGGTATCTCAGAAAAAGGGTTAAGACATTATTCAGTACAATTCATTCATAAGTTAAAATTAAAATGGTGAAAGGGATGAAACTGATGCAAACAACAAAAATAACCATATTCCATTACACAAAAGTAACGAAGTATTGAGGTGAGATAATGTTAATGATAATGAGATCAAATTTTGTCCATAAAGAGTAAACACCATTACATGATCATGTTCAGTCAGCAAGATTTTATCTTCAGACCATCTGAAGCCTGCATGGTTATATTAGCATCACTTCAAGAATGAAGATGAGACTGTCCTAGTAGGTCTGCTCAAATTAAGGAGGGGGCTTTCCAAGGAGGGGGCTTTGATGGGTCTAATTCCATTAAAAGGACAGCAACTTCTCTGGTGGTAGAGCTTGATTAGTTGACACTTGTCCTAAATGCAGAACTATCAGTGTCACCAATAAATGTGGATTATTACAATGGACAAAAGTTGGAAATTCATAACTGAGATTTGATTTCAAATTCTCTGATGGATGATCATTTGTTTAATATATAAACAGTTGATGATAACTCATTTGAGGTCTTTAAGCTAAAATAGCATCAGATTCCACGCGCCAAAAATTGAAATTGCCACATGACAAAAATGAGTTCGATTTTTATTCTGAGCTAATGAACTAACGACCAATTAAGTTCAAGTTGGCACCAATTGACAATGTCATTGCTTAAAAATTATGTTAAGAGCTGACACAGGATGGGTTGGAGGCTGGATATGAAGTATGAATTTTAGGTTTACATGAAGGATTGGGATGGGTAGAAACTATATGTGGAAGATTGGGGTTTGTAAATAAGGGATTTGAGATGCAAAACTAAACAAAACAAAGAGTTATGGGCTGTTTTGGTGCTGAGAACAGCATAAGTGAATAGTAAACGTATGAACAGTAGCGCAAATAAAAGGTAAGAGAAAATAGTTTAAGTTAGACCTAATATTCTTGGACATCACACCCAGGTTTGAATTGCATCACACAACTTGAAATAGCATAATTGCTGGTTTTTTTATTCAATAACAAAGCTTAATTAAAAACATTATGATCCTAGGCATTTATAGACTCAAAAAACTCTTAGTCCTTTATGAAAAGGACTTTAAAACGAGTCTTCATCCTACAAGGATTTGGACTTCTACAATAAACTAAAAAGAAATAAATTCTTAAACCAGCAAAGACTCAAAGTAAGGCCTAAACTAAAAATAAAGACTCCAAAAGAAATTAGGACAGATTTCCTAGCAAAGCCGGAAATTACAGAATTGCCCCTGATTTAAAAATAACAGATCAGCTGATTATTTATTTAACTAGACACATAAATTAATCTCAGAAGGACTAGAAAATACTTTATAATTTCCCCAATAAATCCCATAACTTGGGCTCTCAAATTTAAATTTCCTTTGGTTCCTATTCTCCATCAACAGCACCACATCGTACAGGAGAAACCATATACTTTTTCCTAAGAGATAACGCATAGAATATTATCAGAGTTTTTGGGTTTAGAATCGTTCACTATTTTATTGACTAATATGTTGTATGTTATATACAGAGAATTACAATCCTAACTAGGAAACTACCCTAACAGAATTCCATTAAATAAGGAATTACACAGCTGTACAATATACTTAAATTAAGGAATTATACAGCTGTATAATACAGCTGTACAATATACTAAATTACGTATGTTTTCCCACACTCCCCCTCAAGCTGGAGAGGAGGAACTTCCCATTCCCAGCTTGGACACAAAATTTTCAAACATTGAACTACTCAGCCCCTTGGTAAAAATGTCAGCAAGCTGTCCATGTGTTGACACATATGGAGTGCAAATTAAGCCACCATCCAATTTTTCCTTGATAAAATGTCTGTCAACTTCAATGTGCTTAGTTCTATCATGTTGAACTGGATTGTGAGCTATGCTTATTGCTGACTTGTTATCACAGTAAAGCTTCATTGGTTTAACCCAGTTAATCTTTAAATCTTCAAGAATGATTTTTAGCCACAGTAGCTCACATACACCTTGCGCCATTGCACGAAACTCTGCTTCAGCACTAGATCGTGCCACTACACTTTGTTTCTTGCTTCTCCAGGTCACAAGATTTCCTCCAAGAAAAGTACAATATCCTGTTGTCGATCTCCTATCAACAATTGACCCTGCATAGTCTGCATCAGTGTAGGCTTCAAGAGTCATACTCTTATTCCTCTCGAACAAAATTCCCCTTCCTGGTGTTCCCTTGAGATACTGCAAAATTTTGTGTGTAGCTTCCAAATGAGCCTTTCTTGGATTATGCATAAATTGACTGATCAAGCTTACTGCATAAGCTATATCAGGTCTGGTATGGGACAAGTAGATGAGTCTTCCTACCAGACGCTGATATATTTCCTTGTTCACCATGGCATCTTCCTCTACATTTCCCAATTTATGATTTAGATTTATGGGGGTACTTGCTGGTTTGCCTGCAGCTTGCCCTGTGTCCTTAAGCAAGTCTGTCACATACTTCTGTTGGGATATAAAAATCCCTTTTCTGGAGTGAGCAACTTCAATTCCTAGAAAATACTTCAATCTTCCCAAAGTCTTGATCTCAAATTCTTTAGCTAGGTGTTGACTCAGAGTTTGTTGCTCTCTTGCATCATTTCCGGTTAAAATGATGTCATCCACATATACTAGCAAGGCTGTTACTCCCCCTGAGGTTGAGTGCTTAATGAACAATGTATGATCCCCTTGACTCTGTTTGTATCCCAAGGCTAGCATAACTCTCGCAAATCTCCCAAACCATGCCCGAGGAGATTGTTTCAGGCCATATAAGGCTTTGTTCAGCTTACATACTGTATTATTTCCAATGCTTTTTCCATAACCTGGTGGAACCTCCATATATATCTCCTCCTTAAGCTCTCCATGCAAAAAAGCATTTTTCACATCAAATTGCTGCAACTCCCAACCAAGGTTTGTAGCGAGAGATAAAATAACTCTAACTGTGTTCATCTTTGCAACTGGTGCAAATGTCTCCAAATAGTCAATACCATAAGTCTGCGTATACCCTTTGGCTACCAACCTCACTTTATACCTCTCAACGACCCATCAGCCTTATACTTCACAGTATAGACCCACTTGCAGCCTACTGGCCTTTTTCCTGCTAGCAATTTAACTAATTCCCAGGTTTTATTCTTGTCAAGAGCCTCCATTTCAATATCCATGGCTCGCTTCCATTTTTCATTAGACAATGCCTCAGATAGGGTAGTAGGAATGGTAATTGTATTGAGATTAACCAGAAAGGCTTTATAGGTAGGTGAGAATTTTTGGAAAGATAGGTAGTGTGACAAGGGATATAATGGCCTGTTTGTGCATTCTCTCTTTCCTTTCCTAAGTGCAATCGGGAGATTCTGGTCTTCTTCATTATGTTGGGGTTCAGTTTCACTCTGCAAAATTTGAAAGTCAAAAATTGTTACCTCATTTAAAGGATCCGTGTCAGACTCTTGAACTGGCACAGATCTTTGAATGTCCCTGTTTTTCCTTGAGTACACCAAGTTCTTACCAAATCGCACATCTTTAAAAGCAGAATTTTTAGGGTCAGCAGTAGACTTTTCATGGTTGGAAATATTTGGGCTAGGAGAATTCTGAAGTTCAGATTCAACAGATTTTGACTCGGGTTCAGATTTAACAAGTATGGGTGATAGAGAAAGATCGCTCAACCATTCCACACTCCCCTCACTCCCCTTATCTCCCTTATCTTCCCTAGAACTCTCCCCCTGAATATAAGGTTGGGTAAAATATGCTTCTTGCTCACTAAAGGTCACATCTCTAGACACAAAAAATTTCTTTGATGGAGGATGATAGCATTTATGTCCTTTCTAGGTTGAGGAATAACCTAGAAAGACACATTTTAAGGCTCGAGGGTCAAGTTTCCCCTTGTCTTGACTGTGAACATGAACATAGGATACACACCCAAAAATACGAGGGATAAGGTTGTGAGTAGTGGACAAGTTTGGATAGAAAGAGGAAAGTACTTCCATTGGACTCTTGAATCCTAGGACACGAGTTGATAGTCTATTAATAAGGTGAGTGGCTGTGAGAACAGCTTCCCCCCAAAAACATTTTGGAACATTTTTTTGAAACAATAATGCTCGAGTTTGATCTAAGAGATGCCCATTTTTCCTCTCGGCTACCCCGTTTTGTTGCGGTGTTTTAACACATGAAGACTCATGAATTATTCCCTCTTTTTGACAGTAAGGAGTGAGGATTTGATTGAAATAATCTCGAGCATTGTCAGATCTTAATCGTTTAATACTTACACCAAACTGGTTTTTTATCATTGAAAAGAAATTAGGGAACACAAAACTGACATCCGATTTTTGTTTGAGTAAAAAAACCCAAGTGACCCGAGTACAATCATCAATAAAAGTCACAAACCATTGTGCCCCAGAAACATTAGGAATACTAGAGGGTCCCCAAATATCTGTATGAATAAGGTTAAAGGGAAAAATGCTTCTTGTATTACTGATTGGAAAAGGTACATGCTTATGTTTGGCAAGTTCACATGCCTCACAATGAAGACTCTCAACATCAAGTTTTGTGAACAATAAAGGAAACATAGCTTTGATAACTCTAAATGATGGATGACCTAGATGACAGTGATAAAGGAGGACTTTTTCTTTACTAGATAACATCGATTCAGACATGAAGGAATGAGATAATCTGCTTTTAAACAAGTTTGATCCAGTTGGCTCCTCAAGGCAATAAAGACCATCCCGTTCTCTAGCAAGTCCAATCATCCTCCTCGAATCCCTTTCCTGAAATACACAATATCCTTCATCAAAAATCACTTTACAAGGTAAATCTTTTATAAATTTGTGCACAGAGACAAGATTGGTGGATAATTTGGGAACATGAAGAACATTCTTGATAATTATGGATGGACTGATTTGGATATCTCCTATAATAGCTACTGTTGTTAGAGTTCCATCTGCTGTAGCAATTTTCTTATTACTTGAACATGGGGTGTATGTGAAAAAACATTTGGAATAGTTGGTCATGTGATCAGTGGCTCCTGAATCCATGATCCAGGAGTGTTTTAAGGTTATATCTGAGACACTAAATCCAAATGAAAATGGGTGCTCACCTGAATATGCTAGAGTACACTTACCTATTGGTTTCTCCAAAGTACTGAGAAAAGATTTCACCTTTTCTACCTCCTCCTGATTAAAACCAGCTGGCTCCTTTCTGATTTCTTCCTGTGTTGCATCAACAACAATATGAGCCTGCCCTTTATCACGTGGAGAAACACCTTTCTGCCCCCATTCATGACTTGGAGGCTTCCCACGCAATTTCCAGCAATTCTCCTTCGTATGGCGTGCCTTTTTGCAGTAAGTGCACCACAAATCGTCTCAGTTTTAAACCTTGGACTGTCCGCTTTTCCAAGTTTCAGAACCAGCTCTCCTTTCTACTCCTCCCGAACTAGTTTTGGGACTTGCATGAGCTACCATTGCCGAACCATATGTAGGCGAAGACTCAAGCATTAAAGTCCTCTTGCTTTCTTCACTTCTAACAATGGCCACTACTTCGTTGAAACATAGAACTCCCTGCTTTCCAAGTATTTGAATCCTCACTTGATCAAACTCAGGGTTGAGGCCCACAAAGAAATCATAAATTCTGTCTTGTTCAATAAATTCCTTGAGTACTGCAGCATCCTCCGAACACTTAGTCTTAATTACCCTATAGTGATCAAGTTCTTGCCACAATGATTTGAGTTGATTGGCATACTCAGTCACTGTTTTGTTTTCCTGTTTGGCAGCCATGGTTTTAACCTTAACCTCATACACTTGAGCCGCATCTCCAGCCTTGGAATATGTTTGCTGAATTGCGTCCCAAATGTCTTTGGCTGTAGCCATAAACATTACTGTATCACTTATTACAGGGGTCATAGAACTCCACAGCCATGCCATGATCATTGAATCTTCCTCATCCCAAGCATCAAAAAGTGGATCCCCTAGTTTCGGTCCGGTTCCAGTAAGGTGGTTGATTTTTCCTTTCCCTTTCAAGATGGTTCGAACTAATTGGGACCATTTTAAATAGTTCTTCCCATCCAATCTATATGCTGCCTGGATATGTTGTAATTCTCCGGGCTGCTGAGGACGACTTGTATCATCTGTGGACTGAGTTTGATCGGATTTTGTTGTTGTTATTTCTGACATGATGATCTATGGTACTAGAATCAGGCTATGAAGGCTAGAATAGTCGGCAATGAAGGCCAAAATAATGCCTAGGTTTTAGAAACCTGGCTCTGATACCATATCAGAGTTTTTGGGTTTAGAATCGTTCACTATTCTATTGACTAATATGCTGTATGTTATATACAGAGAATTACAATCCTAACTAGGAAACTACCCTAACAGAATTCCATTAAATAAGGAATTACACAGCTGTACAATATACTTAAATTAAGGAATTATACAGCTGTATAATACAGCTGTACAATATACTAAATTACGTATGTTTTCCCACACTCCCCCTCAAGCTGGAGAGGAGGAACTTCCCATTCCCAGCTTGGACACAAAATTTTCAAACATTGAACTACTCAGCCCCTTGGTAAAAATGTCAGCAAGCTGTCCATGTGTTGACACATATGGAGTGCAAATTAAGCCACCATCCAATTTTTCCTTGATAAAATGTCTGTCAACTTCAATGTGCTTAGTTCTATCATGTTGAACTGGATTGTGAGCTATGCTTATTGCTGACTTGTTATCACAGTAAAGCTTCATTGGTTTAACCCAGTTAATCTTTAAATCTTCAAGAATGATTTTTAGCCACAGTAGCTCACATACACCTTGCGCCATTGCACGAAACTCTGCTTCAGCACTAGATCGTGCCACTACACTTTGTTTCTTGCTTCTCCAGGTCACAAGATTTCCTCCAAGAAAAGTACAATATCCTGTTGTCGATCTCCTATCAACAATTGACCCTGCATAGTCTGCATCAGTGTAGGCTTCAAGAGTCATACTCTTATTCCTCTCGAACAAAATTCCCCTTCCTGGTGTTCCCTTGAGATACTGCAAAATTTTGTGTGTAGCTTCCAAATGAGCCTTTCTTGGATTATGCATAAATTGACTGATCAAGCTTACTGCATAAGCTATATCAGGTCTGGTATGGGACAAGTAGATGAGTCTTCCTACCAGACGCTGATATATTTCCTTGTTCACCATGGCATCTTCCTCTACATTTCCCAATTTATGATTTAGATTTATGGGGGTACTTGCTGGTTTGCCTGCAGCTTGCCCTGTGTCCTTAAGCAAGTCTGTCACATACTTCTGTTGGGATATAAAAATCCCTTTTCTGGAGTGAGCAACTTCAATTCCTAGAAAATACTTCAATCTTCCCAAAGTCTTGATCTCAAATTCTTTAGCTAGGTGTTGACTCAGAGTTTGTTGCTCTCTTGCATCATTTCCGGTTAAAATGATGTCATCCACATATACTAGCAAGGCTGTTACTCCCCCTGAGGTTGAGTGCTTAATGAACAATGTATGATCCCCTTGACTCTGTTTGTATCCCAAGGCTAGCATAACTCTCGCAAATCTCCCAAACCATGCCCGAGGAGATTGTTTCAGGCCATATAAGGCTTTGTTCAGCTTACATACTGTATTATTTCCAATGCTTTTTCCATAACCTGGTGGAACCTCCATATATATCTCCTCCTTAAGCTCTCCATGCAAAAAAGCATTTTTCACATCAAATTGCTGCAACTCCCAACCAAGGTTTGTAGCGAGAGATAAAATAACTCTAACTGTGTTCATCTTTGCAACTGGTGCAAATGTCTCCAAATAGTCAATACCATAAGTCTGCGTATACCCTTTGGCTACCAACCTCACTTTATACCTCTCAACGACCCATCAGCCTTATACTTCACAGTATAGACCCACTTGCAGCCTACTGGCCTTTTTCCTGCTAGCAATTTAACTAATTCCCAGGTTTTATTCTTGTCAAGAGCCTCCATTTCAATATCCATGGCTCGCTTCCATTTTTCATTAGACAATGCCTCAGATAGGGTAGTAGGAATGGTAATTGTATTGAGATTAACCAGAAAGGCTTTATAGGTAGGTGAGAATTTTTGGAAAGATAGGTAGTGTGACAAGGGATATAATGGCCTGTTTGTGCATTCTCTCTTTCCTTTCCTAAGTGCAATCGGGAGATTCTGGTCTTCTTCATTATGTTGGGGTTCAGTTTCACTCTGCAAAATTTGAAAGTCAAAAATTGTTACCTCATTTAAAGGATCCGTGTCAGACTCTTGAACTGGCACAGATCTTTGAATGTCCCTGTTTTTCCTTGAGTACACCAAGTTCTTACCAAATCGCACATCTTTAAAAGCAGAATTTTTAGGGTCAGCAGTAGACTTTTCATGGTTGGAAATATTTGGGCTAGGAGAATTCTGAAGTTCAGATTCAACAGATTTTGACTCGGGTTCAGATTTAACAAGTATGGGTGATAGAGAAAGATCGCTCAACCATTCCACACTCCCCTCACTCCCCTTATCTCCCTTATCTTCCCTAGAACTCTCCCCCTGAATATAAGGTTGGGTAAAATATGCTTCTTGCTCACTAAAGGTCACATCTCTAGACACAAAAAATTTCTTTGATGGAGGATGATAGCATTTATGTCCTTTCTAGGTTGAGGAATAACCTAGAAAGACACATTTTAAGGCTCGAGGGTCAAGTTTCCCCTTGTCTTGACTGTGAACATGAACATAGGATACACACCCAAAAATACGAGGGATAAGGTTGTGAGTAGTGGACAAGTTTGGATAGAAAGAGGAAAGTACTTCCATTGGACTCTTGAATCCTAGGACACGAGTTGATAGTCTATTAATAAGGTGAGTGGCTGTGAGAACAGCTTCCCCCCAAAAACATTTTGGAACATTTTTTTGAAACAATAATGCTCGAGTTTGATCTAAGAGATGCCCATTTTTCCTCTCGGCTACCCCGTTTTGTTGCGGTGTTTTAACACATGAAGACTCATGAATTATTCCCTCTTTTTGACAGTAAGGAGTGAGGATTTGATTGAAATAATCTCGAGCATTGTCAGATCTTAATCGTTTAATACTTACACCAAACTGGTTTTTTATCATTGAAAAGAAATTAGGGAACACAAAACTGACATCCGATTTTTGTTTGAGTAAAAAAACCCAAGTGACCCGAGTACAATCATCAATAAAAGTCACAAACCATTGTGCCCCAGAAACATTAGGAATACTAGAGGGTCCCCAAATATCTGTATGAATAAGGTTAAAGGGAAAAATGCTTCTTGTATTACTGATTGGAAAAGGTACATGCTTATGTTTGGCAAGTTCACATGCCTCACAATGAAGACTCTCAACATCAAGTTTTGTGAACAATAAAGGAAACATAGCTTTGATAACTCTAAATGATGGATGACCTAGATGACAGTGATAAAGGAGGACTTTTTCTTTACTAGATAACATCGATTCAGACATGAAGGAATGAGATAATCTGCTTTTAAACAAGTTTGATCCAGTTGGCTCCTCAAGGCAATAAAGACCATCCCGTTCTCTAGCAAGTCCAATCATCCTCCTCGAATCCCTTTCCTGAAATACACAATATCCTTCATCAAAAATCACTTTACAAGGTAAATCTTTTATAAATTTGTGCACAGAGACAAGATTGGTGGATAATTTGGGAACATGAAGAACATTCTTGATAATTATGGATGGACTGATTTGGATATCTCCTATAATAGCTACTGTTGTTAGAGTTCCATCTGCTGTAGCAATTTTCTTATTACTTGAACATGGGGTGTATGTGAAAAAACATTTGGAATAGTTGGTCATGTGATCAGTGGCTCCTGAATCCATGATCCAGGAGTGTTTTAAGGTTATATCTGAGACACTAAATCCAAATGAAAATGGGTGCTCACCTGAATATGCTAGAGTACACTTACCTATTGGTTTCTCCAAAGTACTGAGAAAAGATTTCACCTTTTCTACCTCCTCCTGATTAAAACCAGCTGGCTCCTTTCTGATTTCTTCCTGTGTTGCATCAACAACAATATGAGCCTGCCCTTTATCACGTGGAGAAACACCTTTCTGCCCCCATTCATGACTTGGAGGCTTCCCACGCAATTTCCAGCAATTCTCCTTCGTATGGCGTGCCTTTTTGCAGTAAGTGCACCACAAATCGTCTCAGTTTTAAACCTTGGACTGTCCGCTTTTCCAAGTTTCAGAACCAGCTCTCCTTTCTACTCCTCCCGAACTAGTTTTGGGACTTGCATGAGCTACCATTGCCGAACCATATGTAGGCGAAGACTCAAGCATTAAAGTCCTCTTGCTTTCTTCACTTCTAACAATGGCCACTACTTCGTTGAAACATAGAACTCCCTGCTTTCCAAGTATTTGAATCCTCACTTGATCAAACTCAGGGTTGAGGCCCACAAAGAAATCATAAATTCTGTCTTGTTCAATAAATTCCTTGAGTACTGCAGCATCCTCCGAACACTTAGTCTTAATTACCCTATAGTGATCAAGTTCTTGCCACAATGATTTGAGTTGATTGGCATACTCAGTCACTGTTTTGTTTTCCTGTTTGGCAGCCATGGTTTTAACCTTAACCTCATACACTTGAGCCGCATCTCCAGCCTTGGAATATGTTTGCTGAATTGCGTCCCAAATGTCTTTGGCTGTAGCCATAAACATTACTGTATCACTTATTACAGGGGTCATAGAACTCCACAGCCATGCCATGATCATTGAATCTTCCTCATCCCAAGCATCAAAAAGTGGATCCCCTAGTTTCGGTCCGGTTCCAGTAAGGTGGTTGATTTTTCCTTTCCCTTTCAAGATGGTTCGAACTAATTGGGACCATTTTAAATAGTTCTTCCCATCCAATCTATATGCTGCCTGGATATGTTGTAATTCTCCGGGCTGCTGAGGACGACTTGTATCATCTGTGGACTGAGTTTGATCGGATTTTGTTGTTGTTATTTCTGACATGATGATCTATGGTACTAGAATCAGGCTATGAAGGCTAGAATAGTCGGCAATGAAGGCCAAAATAACGCCTAGGTTTTAGAAACCTGGCTCTGATACCATATCAGAGTTTTTGGGTTTAGAATCGTTCACTATTCTATTGACTAATATGCTGTATGTTATATACAGAGAATTACAATCCTAACTAGGAAACTACCCTAACAGAATTCCATTAAATAAGGAATTACACAGCTGTACAATATACTTAAATTAAGGAATTATACAGCTGTATAATACAGCTGTACAATATACTAAATTACGTATGTTTTCCCACAAATATTAAGAATCTGTTTCTTGTTCTAGTTGTGACACTAACTTGATATGGAAATAGTAAGGAATCAAATATACTTGCAAGTTTCATTCCTAAAACCGATATACAACAGCAACTACAAAGACATCATGAAAATTATAATTTTGCAATAACTTGTCTTACAATTCATTCAGAGAAACATGATAGGAGTCATCAAGATAACAATGGTGTGTTACCTGCAATATCAACTGCTTAACCACAAAATCTGGAAGCAGTTGTTCTTCCTGTAGTGGTGGTTGGATTATTAACTGTTTTAAAGATCCAGGAGTGACTGATACAAAGCAAAACCAACAACATATGCAAAGAATCAGACAATGACAAAACAAATGAATTAAAGTTTATTTATTTATGCAATGCATAAATAATAGTCACTTATGGACCAAAATACCTTTACATGGAATGGAAAGTGAAACCAACTCATCTCGTTGACATATCAACAAAGTGGCTTCATAATTTGGTCGTATTTTATCCAGCTCATTGCTTTCAATCAGCACATCCTGCAAAATCAGAAAATCCCAAATAAGTCCAGGATTCATGTGAAAATTAAAATATTCAACTCAGCTAAGCCTTAGTTCATAAGTTGGGGATGGCTATACAGACATGTTTCCTTCATTCCACTCTGTCTTAAGTTTACATCTTTAGAAAAATCTATAGCTTCTAACTTCTTTCTCACTTTTTCCCTCCACACCTTACGTATCTACAAATATAGATAGACTACATCTCATGATGGGTAACTTGCACATATCAACCATACCTTAACTTCAAGTGTCAAACTATCAGATGAAAGGGTTGTCTTCACTTTGTCTATTTGGGCAAGCACACCATTAAACGAAATTAATTTAACCACTACTTCTGGAAGTGAACCAAAAGAAATCTGATTGTCGTATTTGTCCAAACATGCAATCGCCAATGGATGAAAAGACGAACCTACCCTGCCCAATATAATTTTTTTACAAAAATAGAGAATTATTCAAAGAAGTTTTGTATAAAAAGGATGGTGAAAATAGTAGAAAAAATACGATGCTGTCAAGGAATAAAAATATCTCATTTGCGGTCATGCTTGAAAAAAAAAAATTTTTGGGGTACTTTTTTTTTAACCAGTAGGATGATAATCCAAATAGAATTTCAAAATAATTTCTCATTATGCATCATAGTTAAACAATTTATTACAACAGTCACAAAAATCACTTGAAGTTTCATTACCTCACAGATGGTTTAGTCTTATTATCACTCAAAAGTTTCCACTTCCCAACCTCTGAAGATGCCTTTACTGTCACCCGTTTTTCAAAATCTTTACATTTAGAACCAACCTAACAAGAGATTAATGCATTAGATAACTCAGATTGCAGGCAAAAATGTGTAAGACCACATAACCGCATTATGCCATATGATAAGGAAAACAACACAGAATTCCAGTGTTTTACTTACAAGAGAGAAAGAAAATGTATAAATGCCTGCATGTTGAAACAAGTTCGGAAACTTCTGGCCCAGTGGAAAAATGTATAAACCATTGAATCCTTTACGACAGGAAGGAGCTATTCGTTTCGAGTATAAATGATTTACACTTCTGCAATCCTTGGCTTCTTTTCTAAAATTAACTTCCATAGACATCTCTGGGATATTTTTGACAATATACTTTTGGTCCAAACCATTTGAAGTGCCAGAACCAATATAACTGGCAGGCCTAACAACTGCCACGATTTCAGATGGAGGAAATTGCCCAGCATCAACTGGAGCTTCAACAGGTAATGCCTGAAACCGAATAAAGCTCACAGTAAAAGATATTTCAGTAGACAGAAACTTGAAGGGAGTAGGGAGCAAAACATGATGATCCAATTGATTTCATAAAGGTGAAGAAGATAAATAAATCTTTGTGTTTCATATTCTGTAATTTGTAAGTTCCCAGATTCTAGTAAATGTTAAGGCAAGAAAATACAATTAGAATATACTGACCCCATCAATTTCCAACTCTAGACAGTCTTCTGCGCCCAGCAAGTCAATTGTAGAGGGAGCTCTAAGACGTTGCTTGTCAAGTTGGTAATCCCACTCAGCACTTTCCATAGCTAGGCACTAACGCCAGTTGCTCAAGACTCAGCAAAGTACTCAATTCTAATGCTCAAGACTCAGCAAATTACTCAATTCTAAGGAACAATTGGAAAAGGAATTTATGTGCATGTGGACAGGACAGAGAGAGTGAGAGGAAGAAAATAAATAAGCAAACCTTTCCAGAATCAACAACATTAATAGGCAAGGATAACGAGGCCCGGATATGTAAATTGGCATTGCTGTTGTTCACTTCAAGCACACAGCCATCTTCATCTGCAACATGAATTGGTCTTCCAAGTTCAAAGTAACATGCACATGCATCGCCGGGAAAAGATTATGGAATCAGATATATGCATATATACGTACACTACGATAAATAAATTTTGCACATAAAAAATGCAAGAAAACTTACCTGCATATAATGCGAGCTTCCCCTATTAAAAAGAGACCAAAATAAATAAATAAAAGATCAGGTTCATAAAATTGGTAATAGTAAATTCACCCCTAAAATTCCAGCCAAATATCTAATATCCATGAAATTTATGACAATGTTGACAGATATGAACATGATTTTAGGTCTTAATTTTAGGAGATAATTATGTAAATTCTTGTAATTAGTGTTAACTATTTGTCCTTATTTAGCTAGGGTTCCGAAATAGCTAAGGATATTTTTGTAATCATATGTATTTCAAGATTAATATAAATAGAAGTGAACGGGTGTAGGATTTATATGACAGCCCTATTTCCTTCAAAAGCTCTTAGGGTTGTCTTTTGTCTGTTCATCCAGATTTTGAAGGGTGAATTTTTCTCTTCCTTCTGTGGCAACCATTGAAGGACTGCTAACCCTAGCCGCAGCCTATATATATTAGCATATTTTAAGCCGCAACCTATTTTTTTATAATCCATATAGTGCTTTGGACATGTTTGACAGAAAGAAGGAAGAATCCTCCAATATTATGGCTGATCATAGTGGCACCAAAAATACAGCCACTTCTATTGACAATCCTTCTCTACAAATCAGCCCTGTTAAACTAGATGGAAAAAATTATCTTGCTTGGTCGCGGTCATGCTTGCTGTTCATTCAGGTTAGAGGATTGCAGGGGTATATCAATAATGAAAAAAGAAGACCAGATGATACTGATCCTGAAATTAGCAAATGGGACTCAGAAAACTCTCTCATTATGTCATGGTTGATCAACTCAATGCAACCTTAGCTTGCACGAGGTTATCTTGTCCTCAATACAGCTCAAAAGATTTGGGATGCAGCAGCCCAGAGTTACTCACAATCTGGTAATGATGCCCAGGTATATGAGTTGCGGAAAAAAGTTCATGAAACCAAACAAGGCTTATGGCAAGAACTTGACTATTATCAGGATTTTCAAGCATCCTGCACAGCTGATGCAACAATGGTTCATAAATTAATCGAAAAGGAACGTGTGTATGATTTCCTGGCTGGATTAAATGATGTATTCGATCATATTAGAGTACAAGTTCTTGGGCGTGATCCTTTCCCCTCCTTAAGGCAAGCATACAGCCATGTGCAACAAGAGGAGAGTAGACGTAATGCTATGCTGTCTACCATTTCTACTGAATGATCAGGTATGCTGGTTGACTCATCTACCATAGCATTAAAACTTGATGCAGCTAAAGGAGAGTCTATGAAAGGAGTAGACCAAGACAATAGAAAGTGTGATTACTGTGGGAAACCAAGACATACTAAGGAGACATGCTGGAAATTTCATGGCTGTCCAACACGTGGTCTGGAGGTAAAAGGTGTGGTGGTACACGATCTCAAGCTCACATGTCGGAAACTCTTGATACTGGGATGCCAAGAGATACCAATCCTTCCGGTGGACTGTCCAAAGAGGAACTACAGACTCTAAGACTTCTTGTGACTAGACTTGAGTCCTCTTCTGCCACTGCTACTACTACCACCCCTTCTTCTCATCTTGCACATTCAGGTATATCATGTTCAGCCCTTAATACTAGTAATAATGTTCAAAATATCCATGGTATTCCTGATGACTTGTGGATTTTAGATTCTAGAGTGTCTAACCATATAACTAGTGCTTGTTAAAAATTCCTTACCTATTCTTCTTGTTCAGGTCATGATAAAGTCTATAATGCTGACAGGTCTTTATCTCCTATTATCGGGAAAGGTTCTATAAACTGCACTTCCATTAACTTGCCTCTTGCCTTACATATTCCTTGTTTTTCACATAATCTTCTCTCTGTTAGTGTTCTTACAAGGGATCTGAATTGTAAAATTGAATTTCTTCCTGCTCATTATGTCATACAGGAGCTGAGCAACGGGAAAACGATTGGCTATGGTAGAGTGCATGATGGTCTATATCGATTTGTAGAAGGTCCTCTTTTCAAAGGTTAAGCTTTATTAAGTGAATCTGAACCTCCTCACCTACAAATTATTCTGCTACATAGGAGATTAGGACATCCTTCATTTTCTCTTTTAGCAAAACTTTATCCCCATTTATTTAAGCAGTGTAATGTGGAGACCTTAGTTTGTGATGCTTGTATGATGATTCACTCTGATGTATGGAGTCCCAGCCCAGTGGTTTCTTTATCTGGTTATAAATGGTTTGTGACCTTTATTGATTGTTACAGTAGGTTGACCTGGGTGTATTTGATGCATGCAAAAAGTGATGTGTTCTCTTATTTTCAGTCCTTTCATAAAATGAATAGTACACAGTTTGGTGCTAAGGTGAAAATTTTAAGAACTGATAATGGCACTGAATATATGGAGAAGACCTTTCAAACTTATTTAGATGCTCAAGGGATTATACACCAAATCAGTTGTGTTAATACTGCTGCTCAGAATGGTGTATCTGAACAAAAAAATAGACACCTTTTAGAAGTTGCTAGGGCTCTTATGTTCACAATGAATGTTCCTAAGGTCTATTGGGGTGATGCAGTACTTACTGCTGCCTATCTTATTAATCAAATGCCTTTAAGGACTTTGGATTTTAAATGTCCAACAGAACTTATTCAAGGTAGTAATGCTTATCTTATCCGACTGAAAATTTTTGGGTGTGTTTGTTTTGTGCATAAATATATTGGGGGCAAACTTGATCCTAGAGCCTTGAAATGTGTTTTTGTTGGGTATTCCTCTACTAAGAAGGGATATAAATGTTATCATCCACCTACTAGAAAGTTTTATGTCAGTATGGATGTTACCTTTCGGGAGGCAGAAGCATATTTTTCTTCTGTACAGTCCTCTCTTCTGGGGGAGAATAACCATGTGGAAGAGATGGCTTCCTTTGTTCCACCTATTCTTGAGTTGCCTATGTCTAGTGATAAGGGGGAGCATGAAAGTGATGATCATCAAAGTGATGCTGAAATTTTTTATGTTGAAATTTCTGATGGAGATCAAGTTCAACCTGTGGCAACAAGGAGACTGGACAGACCTGATTTGTTGAGATATTCTCGCAAGAAAAACAAGGATGCTATCATGAATAACACTCTACATAGCCAAACATCAAACCCGGACTCAACTCCTATGGAATTAGGTAATTCACTTCCTCTCACTAATGATTTATCTGCTGAAATTCCATCCTGTAATTCTACTAATGATGATCTTGATCTTCCAGTAGCTGTTAGAAAAGGAGTTAGATCATGTACTCAACATCCTATTTCTAACTTTGTCTCTTATAACTCACAATCCTCTTCCTATAGAGCTTTCTTGTCTTCCTTGAATTCTATTTCTATACCATAGGGATGGAGAGAAGCTGTTAATAATCCTAGATGGAAAGATGCCATGGTGGAGGAGATGAAAGCCTTAGTGAAAAACGGAACTTGGGAGCTTGTTGATCTTCCTTTGGGTAAAAAACCAATAGGATGTAAATGAGTATTCACAATGAAGCATAGGGCGGATGGCTCTATTGAGAGGCTAAAGGCTCGGCTAGTAGCAAAGGGTTTTACCCAAACCTACGAGATTGATTACCAAGAAACGTTTCCACCTATTGCCAAGATGAATTCAGTAAGAGTTCTCTTATCTTGTGCAACCAATCTTGAATGGGACCTTCAGCAATTTGATGTCAAAAACACCTTCCTACATGGCATGTTAGAAGAGGAAGTTTATATGGAAATTCCACTTGGTTTTTCTAGTCAGAAAACTAAAGCGAAAGTTTGTCACTTAAAGAAGGTTCTATATGGTTTGAAACAGTCACCTCGGGCTTGGTTTGACAGATTCAGTAAAGCAATGATCACTTTTGGCTACAAGTAGAGTAATGCATATCACACTATATTTATCAATCATCTGAATGGTAAGATCACTATTCTTGTTGTATATCTTGATGATATAGTGATGACAGGTGACAATCAAGAAGAAATGACTAGACTCAAGAAGCATTTGGCCACTGAGTTTGAGATTAAGGATTTGGGCAAATTAAGATATTTTCTTGGGATAGAAGTTGCTCAATCATAAAAGGGCATATTTATTTGCCAAAGAAAATATGTTCTAGACTTGCTAAAGGAAACAGGATTGTTAGGCTGTAAACCTGCAGATACTCCTATTGAAGCTGTTACAGACTGTATAGGAAGTTAATCAACAGGCTGTATATTTAGGAAGTTAATCATTTACTGATTTGTAGGAATTGCTAATTGATAGACTAACTGATTTATAGGGATTCCTTCCTAGAATTGAACTGCTGTACTTGTATAAATACCCATACAATTGTTGAATAAAGTACAAGAAAATAGTCATACAATTTGGTGTTTCATTACATAGTATTAGAGCCGCTTTGATTTAGGGTTTGCTATAGAAATTAATTTTGGGAAATTTGGGAAATTTTTTTTTTCAAGCAGTAGACTTGTGATTTCTGGATTACCAATTTCTAGCCACTGTCCATTGTCGCCACCTGTCCCAGGAGCGCGCCCTGCCGATCAGCATCTCCTCCAAGTCCAGTGGTCAGAATCCCTGCGTGTAAGCTGCACACGCTGACAAAAGCTCTCTGCTACAGTACCATGCGCCGGCACGTGACAACGCATCCCTTGCTGAAATAACCTCCTGTCTGTCTCGTTGAGTTCGTCTTGCTCCATCCCTTTGTTTCATACACCTGGTTGGGTCTGCATCTCTCTGGTGTGGGATCTCCATTCATACAGGTTCGGTTGTGTTTGGCAAAATTTGTATTCTAGTTTTGCGTAGTTCCAGCATTTGCTCTATCTTTTGCATTGATTTTGAGAAATTATGGATGAGAAAAAAACTGTTGTTGATGCAGTTCCGGTGATGTCGAAAATCACTGAACATAAGCTTAATGGTAAACAAAATTATTTGGATTGGAGTAAAACTGTTAAACTATGTTTATTGAGTATTGACATGGATGATCACTTGACTGAAGATCCTCCAACTGGAGATTCAAAAAAGACTTGGATAAGAGAGGATGCTCATTTGTTTCTACAAATACTTAATTCCATTGATAGTGAAGTGGTTGGTATGGTTACTCATTGTGGGATGGTTAAAGAATTGATGAATTATTTAGAATTCTTGTATTATGGAAAGGGAAATATTTCCCTCATCTATGATGTATGCAAATCCTTTTACAAAGCAGAAAAAAGTGATAGATCTCTCACTAGTTATTTCATGGATTTCAAGAGGACATATGAAGAACTGAATATGTTGCTTCCATTCAATAATGATATAATCGTTCAACAAACTCAACGAGAAAAGATGGCTGTTATTAGCTTCCTAGCTGGTCTTCCTTCTGATTTCAAGATAGCTAAATCTCAGGTCCTTTCTAGTGAAGAGATTTCTTCCTTAGAATACGCTTTTAGTAGAGTCCTTGACAAACTGATTTATTTGGAAAAGTTATCTACCTCTGTATTCATTCCTCATTATATATAATTCAAGTCTTAATTACAAGAATCAAAACTCCTCAATCTAAGTATATACCAAAAATAGATTTAGTCTAAGAAAGGAATAGAATATACAGTTAAAGCATATTTACTGCATATAAAGAGCTAAATCAGATCCCTAATTTTCAGCATATAGAACAGATGTTACCCTATTATGAGACAGCTAGCATTGACATCCCCCCTCAAAATGATGCTGGTACAGGAACTAGCAGCAATTTGCTCGCTAAGAACTCATGTCGTGGTCGAGGCAAAGCCTTTGTGAAGATATCAGCTACTTGTAAAGTACTAGAGACATGTGGCAAGAAAGCTCTTGTCTACCAAAAGCTTCTCGTATAGAGTGGCAATCAACTTCTATATGCTTAGTACGTTCATGATAGACTGGATTTGCTGCAATGTGTATGGCACTTGTGTTGTTTGCATGGAGGGATGTTAGAATGGATTGAGCAAATCCAAGTTCAGCAAGGAGTCCACGTAACCATATAATTTCAGAGCATGCTGCTAACATGGCTCGATATTCTGCTTCAGTGGATGATTTAGAGACCCTTTCTTGTTTCTTGCACTTCCAAGAGACCAAAGAATTGCCAAGATACATACACCACCCTGTTGTTGACCGACATGTGTCAGGGCATCCAGCCCAATCAGCATCGCTATAGCCAGCCAGACTAAGATCAGATCCAGTGGGATAAAATAGGCCATGTGTAGGAGAGCTTAGGAGATAGCGTATTATTAGACGGACAGCAGTCATATGAAGTTGTCGAGGTGAAGACATAAACTGAATAACCTGATGTATAGCATAAGAAATGTCTGGTCTAGTAACTGTTAAATAGACAAGGCCGCCAATTAGCTTTCGATACAGAGTAGGATCAGGAAAAAGATCACCTTCATCTCTTTTGTATTTAACATTCACCTCCAAAGGTGTGTTAACAGGAGCAGAATTTTCCAAACCAGCCAAAGCAATGAGGTCTTTGGTATATTTATGTTGGTTTAAGTAAAGGCCCTTCGTAGATTGATGCACCTCTAATCCGAGAAAATAAGTGAGCTGACCGAGATCCTTCATTTTAAAAGTGTCATGAAGAGACTCTTGAAGATGAGTAATTAAATAGGAATCAGACCCAGTGATGATAATATCATCTACACAAATAAGGACGACAATACCCATGGAAGTCTTTTGTAGAAACATAGATGTATCATATTGGCTTTGTACGAAGGAGAGCTCAATAATAGTCTGCCTGAACTTTTCAAACCAAACCCTTGGAGCTTGCTTTAACCCATAAAGAGACCGTTTTAATCGACACACATCAGCTGAAAAGGTACCTGTCACTCCTGGAGGAAGACCCATATAGATTTCTTCCTTCAATTCCCCATGAAGAAATGCATTGTTCACATCCATCTGATGGATTGGCCAAGCTTTTGAGGTAGCTATAGCAAGAACAGTTCAGATAGAAGTCATTTTGGCCACAGGTGCAAAGGTTTCTTCGTAATCCACGCCTTATTCTTGACGATTGCCAAGAGCCACAAGCCTCGCCTTATATCTATCCAAAGACCCATTAGATTGTAATTTTATATTATACACCCATTTGTAGCCTATGGGTTTAACTGAAGGTGGACGTGAAACTATATCCCATGTATCGTTCATCTCAAGAGCATGTAATTCTTCTTGCATTGCTTGCTGCCAGCACTCATGTTTCATGGCCTGAGTATAACAAGAAGGTATAGGAACAAATGACAAAGTAGCAGTCAAGGAGGTAGTAGGATATCCATACCTATCGGGTGGTTTAGTGTGGTGAGCAGACTTGCGACGTGGTTGTGGAGGTGCTATAGGTTTAGGTTTAGGTTCAAGTGTTGGAGTAGATTCTTCCAAAGGGCTGGTATGATGGGCACGTCTTTCATACACAAAACCTGGTTTAAACCTTGTGGCAGTAGATGGGAAAGTACTTTCATCAAAAAAATCTGGTAAGAATGATAGTGAAGGTAAGGATGCTGATTCATTTGGAAGCACGAAAAAATATTGATTCTCAAAGAATACAACATTTCTGGAGACACGTATTCTTTTAATATTAGGATCATAGCATAGGAACCCTTTTTTATGAGAAGCATATCCAAGAAAAGCACACCAAAAAAATTGGGCTGACAATTTATTTCGTTCATGTGGAGGCAAGTGGACAAAACAAACACAGCCAAAAGAGTGGAGACCAGAATACTTAGGTTGAGAATGATATAAACGATAATATGGTGACTCATAGTGTAATTTAGGGGCTGGAAGACGATTAATTAAGTAAATTGTAGTACTAAGAGCTTCGACCCAGAACTTAGATGGTACAGATGACTCAAGAAGCAAAGTTCTAACCATGTCAAGAAAATGACGATTCTTTCTTTCAGCAACACCGTTTTGCTGTGGAGTATATGGACATGACCGTTGAAAAATAATGCCTTTCTGTTTAAGAAATTCTTGAAAGTCATGAGACATGTATTTTCCACCTGAATCTGTTCTTAAGGTCTTGATACAGGTGGAAAATTGGTTTTCAATAAATACCAAAAAACTTTTAAATGCATCAAAGACTTCATTTTTGGATCGAAGAAAATAGAACCATGTAAACCTACTATGATCATCAATGAATGTCACGAAATACTTGTATTGAGCATGAGACACAACAGGTGCAATACCCCAAACATTACTATGAATAAGATCAAAACACTTGGTAGACAAAGAACTATGAGTAGGAAAAGGAAGAACCTTGCTTTTTCCCAATTTACAACTAGAACAATCAAACATGACATCTTGGGATGAACACTGAATTTTATTGTCAAGTAAACCAGAATTTAGTACACGAAGCAAAACCTTGGAGTTTGGATGGCCTAATCTATTGTGCCACAACTGATTTTGATTTTTAGAAGAAACACAAGCAAAAGAAAATAGTATAGGTTTACTCTTGGCGACCACCCGCTTTGGATTCATGTCTTGAACCTACTCCTTCATCGTTAGATCCAATCTCGCCTAATCCTGTCCCTATGCCATCAGAACTAGAACCGGTTTCTAAAGATGATCTTCCTATTGCTCGCTGTAAAGAAAAACGAAAGTGTACGTATCCTATATCCTCCTTTGTGTCATACAAACATTTGTCTCCCTCATCTTGTTCTTTTATTGTATCTCTTGATTTTGTGTCTGTTCTTAAGACTGTTCATGAGGCCCTTTCTCATCCTGGGTGGCACAATGCTATGATTGAAGAAATGAATGCCTTAGAGAAGAATGGTACATTGGCTTTGATGGATTTACCTGTAGGCAAGAAAGCTATAGGTTGTAAGTGGGTGTTTGCAGTGAAAGTTAATCCTAATGGGTCTATTGCTCAATTGAAAGCTCGGCTTGTTGCTAAGGGATATGCTCAAACCTATGGAATTGATTATTCTGACACCTTTTCTCGTGTTGTCAAACTCACTTTTGTCAGGTTATTTATCTCTCAGGCAACCACCTATGATTGGCCTTTGCATCAGTTAAACATCAAGAATACCTTTCTTCGTGGTGACCTTAACGAGGAAGTGTATATGGAGCAACCACCTAGTTTTGTTGCTCAAAGGGAGTATGGGAAAGTTTGTCGTCTTCAAAAATCCTTGTATGGTTTAAAACAAAGTCCTCGAGCCTGGTTTGGAAAATTTAGTCAGGCTATTAAACAGTTTGGCATGAATAAGAGTAAGTTAGATCATTCTGTTTTCTACAAGCAGTCTGCAGCTGGTATTATCTTGTTAGTTGTTTATGTGAATGACATTGTCATTACTGGCAGTGATACTAGAGGTAATTCATCTCTTAAATCTTTTCTTCACAGTCAGTTTCATAAGAAAGATTTAGGAATACTAAAATATTTCCTATGTGTTGAAGTGACGAAGAGTAAGAAAAAAAATTTCTTATCTCAAAGGAAGTATGTGCTTGATTTGTTATCTGAGACGAGAAAGGTGGGGGCTAAGCCATGTAGCACTCCAATGATTCCTAATGTGCAGCATACAAAAGATGGTGAATTGTTTGAAGATCCTAAAAGATATAGGAGATTGGTTGGAAAGTTTAACTATCTCACTGTAACTCGTCTAGATATTGCTTATTTAGTTAGTGTGGTAAGTCAGTATATGTCTTCTCCAACAGTTGATCACTGGAAAGCTATAGAGTAGATTTTGTGTTACTTAAAAGGAGCACCCGGGTAAGGAATTTTGTATGGCAGTCATGGTCATACCAGGATTGAATGTTTTTCAGATGCTGACTGGGCTGGGTTTAAGGAAGATCGAAGATCTACTTCAGGTTATTGTGTCTTTGTCGGAGGGAACTTGGTTTCATGGAAAAGCAAGAAGCAGAATGTTGTCTCACGATCAAGTGCAGAATCAGAATATAGGGCTATGGCCAAGTCTGTGTGTGAAATAATATGGATATATCATCTTCTTTCCGAAGTAGGTCTTAAGGTTTCAATACCAGCAAAATTATGGTGTGATAACCAGGCTGCACTTCACATTGCATCAAATCTAGTTTTTCATGAATGAACCAAGCATATCAAGATTGATTGTCATTTTGTTCATGAAAAGATTCAGCAAGGCCTGGTTTCTACAGGATATGTGAAAACAGGTGAACAATTAGGAGATATCTTCACAAAGGCTCTAAACGAGTCTCGGGTTGATTATCTTTGTAACAAGCTGGGCTTGATTAATATCTATGCTCCAGCTTGAGGGAGAGTGTTACAGACTGTATAGGAAGTTAATCAACAGGCTGTATATTTAGGAAGTTAATCATTTACTGATTTGTAGGAATTGCTAATTGATAGGCTAACTGATTTGTAGGGATTCCTTCCTAGAATGGAACTGTTGTACTTGTATAAATACCCATACAATTGTTGAATAAAGTACAAGAAAACAGTCATTCAATTCAGTGTTTGATTACAGAAGCCAATCATAGACTAAAGGAAAATGTTGGGGAATTACACGGATGCTGATTGGGCAGGATCTCCTAATGATAGAAGATCTACTTTTGGATATTGTGCCTTTATTGGTAGAAATCTGATCACTTGGAGAAGCAAAAAACAGGGTGTGGTTGCTAGGTCAAGTGCTGAAGCATAATATAGAGTTATGGCACAAGGAGTTTGTGAACTTTATGGCTTAAGAAGTTAATGCAAGATATTCATCTTCTTCAAGAGGAGTCTTTGTTGCTACATTGTGACAATAAGGCAGCTATTAGCATCGCTCATAATCCAGTCCAGCATGATTGTACCAAACATATTGAGATCGATTGATTCTTCATCAAAGAAAAATTGGATGATCACAGCCTAAGAATCAGCTATACAAATTCTGAGAGTCGATTAGTGGATGTATTTACTAAGGGCCTATGTAGTAGATTATTTCATTCCTTTGTATGCAAGATGGGTATGGGAGATACACGTACACCATCTTGAGGGGGAGTGTTGACAGATATGAATTTGATTTTAGGTCTTAATTTTAGGAGATAATTATGTAAATTCTTGTAATTAGCTGTTAACTATTTTTCCTTATTTAGCTAGGGTTCCTAAATAGCTAAGGATATTTTTGTAATCATATGTATTTCAAGATTAATATAAATAGAAGTGAACTGGTGTAGGGTTTATATAACAGCTCTATTTCCTTCAAAAGCTCTCTGTGTTAAAACAAATAATTCTCTAAAACAAATCTGCAAGATTTAATTCAATTTGGGACAATGTATAAGATCAATTTCAATATTTTAGAATGTTCAAGGAATGTTGCCTACCTCCTGCATCTCCTTGGAACCCTTCAATCAAAAAATACTCCAGTGTTGCATATAGATTTGTCTTGTGTAATCCAGAATAAGCTCCCTTGACAACTTTTATTTTCTGACCAGATTTCCAGGATTTTCCCTTCCTCTTCAAAGCCCGATGCACCCGCACAACTATGAATTGATATGAAACAATTGTGGAATTTTTATTAGTAAGAAATTTCAATATAGGCACCAACATGTTGAAACATAGGAACTTTACATCCACAACACCAAGAGCAAACCAAAAGAAAAAGGAAAAATAAATAAATAAATAAACCCATTATCTGAAAACCTATCCCGTAGAAATCTTCTGGAAGTTCAATTGCAGTTGCCAAATATATATATATATATATATATATATATATATATATATATATATATATATATATATATATATATATAAAGAAAGGGAACAAATTTCACAACTCCTTATTTGAGTAACAAATAAAAGTTGTATGATCCAGTAAAAATCTGGAAAAAGCATAGTGAAAACTAACAAAATAAAATAAATCGTGACAAAAACAAGAAAAGTGAACAGCTTCTACACCAAGAGAATTTACATTACAAGACTAGAGATGTTACCAACAAATGCATACCATCAGAAGAAATCCCAAGTGCCTTTTTATTTGTTGGATTGACAACAAGAACTGGGTCATCCTCACCAGAGTCAACTTCTTCATCATATAGTTCATGCATTTTTTCAATCCAACACTGATATTGCTTTTCCAGTTGCAAAGGAGTTAACAGTTTATGGTTGCGAGAAATTTCAACATTGACTTCTGTAGATATGAAATTAATTTATTAAAAAATATCTAGTCAAAAAAAAAAAAAAAAAAAAAAAGAAACAATTGCAAGTAGTTTCAAGAATCAAATTGAAAAAGATTTAAATTAACCTTTTTCCTTCTCAAACATCTTACTACCAAAGTTCTTCAAAGCAGAAGTAAAAGCATTATGGTGCGCTAGATCAGCCTGCAGAGCAAGTCATTTATATCAGCAAAATTGATTCCCTATTTCAATCAAAGTACTGCAACACAGTTAATTCCAGCTATATACATTTATTTATCGACCTGCCCAAGTTTCAAGATATACTTTCATCAATATATGGCAGTTTACATACTTTTTCTCTGGTTGACCTGAAAGCACCATGCACTGAGGAACCAAGGTTTTTCCCAAGGATTGAACAAATTATTTATAACTATATATGTTTATATAAATTAATTTAAATCAAAAAGTTACATGTGTTCATCTATCTTAAAACATAATCTATTTGACTAGATATATTTAAAGATTCACAAGATGTTTCTTTTCTTCTTTTAAGGTGTTAGCCATAAATAAGAACTATACAACTTTGATAGATTAACCTTTTCAGAATGTATCAATCACAAAAAATAAATAAATAAATAAAAATTATGCAGAAAAGGAAGTGCCATAAAAGGCGCTAGAAGTATATAAAAATTGTTTTATGTACATTTAAATGGCCAGTTAATATTCACTGCAACAACTCAATCAAATATTCATTTCTACAATACTTGCATATATTATCACGCTTCATTTTTAAAAAAGATGAAACAAAGAAAAAGAAAAAGTTATTGAATCTTTTGTTTTGGACTGAATTCCAAGCTAATTGCTTTGAAAACATTAGTCCATAAACTCATGTTGAGAGCCATCTACTCCAACCAAAGAAAATAAAGGGAAATTTTTTGAAGAGGTAACAGTGTGGAGATAAGCAACTCTTAGATGGGGGCTACATAATGTTATATATTTAGTATACAAGAAAGCTTAGACACCTTTAGTCCTCATGAGGCTAAGAATGTCTTACCTTGGAAGGTGTTGGATTGAAACCAGCATCAGTTTCTGTAATCACAATAGTACTTGCTGAAGCATACAGACAAAACAAGGAAAACAAAAAGATTAATCTGCAAGGATGAATCATGATGCAGCCAACTTACCTACATAGCATTTAACTCTTGAGCAACATCTCTTCAACAAGTGAGCCTTATCTCCTTTTTTCTGCCTGGATTCCATAAAAGGAAGACGTGCCTGTGTTGAAGCCAATATCACAATCATTACTCGTAAGAGTGATAGATCCACCAACAGATACTTGAATACTCTACATTTCCAAAGACAAAAATAGAAAAAGGGGAATCCATGAGCAAATGAACAAGAGCATGGTTGTCGAATGCGGAACAGCCTAGCTAGTTCAACCAGAAAACCCGAGAACCATTTGGCCAGGCCGATTGACTCCCAAAACCCTTTTTGATGAAACCCATTCAAAACTTGTTGACCTGGCCGTGTATCTGGTGGCCCGGTATTGAATAGAATATAAGCAAACAATTAGCATAATGAATGATTTCAAGCTCTAAGTCATACAATAATATTGAGGTCTCAAAAAAGTGCAACGCCAGCTGATGATTACAAGCACCTTTCATACACAAATCATTGATTTTAATACACCACAAAATAATATTAATTTTATTATCAGTTTGTCTTATATATTCCTTAAATATTGTGCAAGAGTAGTAGTAATATGATGTATAGAATAGAAAGTCAGTGATTCCTGAGGTTATTAAATTCATAGAGCATACAGCATGACTGCTAACTAACCCAGCGAGCATCTGGAAGCAGACGGCCAAGCCGACGAATAGAAACACGACTAAAGGTTTCAAAGTTTCCTGTAATTGCATATCCTTCAGCTTCTAACTTCTCCAAGATCGTCTCAATACTCTCTTTCCCCTGTAAAAAACAAGACAAAGTTTTGCACCGGTATCATAGGAAAAGATATTGACAGATTTTGTTTGCTATAATCATACCTCAATAATGGGAAAATAAACACACTTAAGGCATGCATTGGCTTCTCGAGATGCTCTTAAACCTGAAATATAACCTGTCTTAGAAACTAACAATAGAAACATGCTCAAAGCCGGTAATATATATGAAAGTTAGGATGTTACTGGTCATAGTAAGAACAAAGGTATCAGAAAGTATCCAAAAACAAATAAGGAGAGAGAGACAGGTCATCTTAGAAACTGAAAATAAAATTAAAAAACAAAAATCAAGTATTAAAATAATAATTTCATTACCTGGACTGAGTCCAATATTATCTCGTTTGGCAGAGAGATGAAGCTGAAAAATAAACTCAGGACCATTGGAAGAGTGCAAATTGGTAATTGAAACTTCTCCTCCTTCAATCCCAGCTAAGTCTACACCATTAACCTAAGCAACACAAAATTTCTTCTCAGGAGCAGCAGACATCACTGGTCAAATATCCTAGAACTCCTAAGTTAAGGACATTAAAAACTCATAAAAGGAAATCATAAATGTAATTGCCTAGCCTGAGCCTAGAAGATTCATAAAAGTATGAAGTCAATTCATGTATAGCCTTGCTTCATTTTTGGCCAAACCCTGACTACATTTCTCCATGGTTCTGGTTATCCCTGATTACCTTGACCATTTTCTCTGTCCAGTGAAATATTATTCATAGCAATGCATTGATGAGGGTTCTCAATTTGACAGGCCTTTCCCTCATGAAGTGAAAGAAATGGATGTAATAGCAAAGCAAGCCCTTGACAGAACAAAGCCCTTTTGTGTATTTTATCCTTATCACTTAATTATCTTATACATTCATTTATTTATAGTAGCCATCAGAGGTTGGAGATGCTGCAGACATTGGCTGCACATCTACTACTAGAGAGTTAAAGTTCATTGAAAATTAGAATATTAACCATGTCCAAAATCCAATGCAGAAATATAACAAGTCAGCTACTTATATGGTTGTCATCGAAATACAAGTCTAACACATATCAGAGAAGGATTCATTTAAAACCTGAAACTTAATTGGTGTAATTGTCTTCCCTTTGTTGCACGGGTCATCACACTGCACATTGATAAAATAATTGATAAGAAAATGTTAAATTTCCCCAAAAAAAAAAATAAATAAATAAAATAAAAAAAAAAAAGGTTACAGGCTAATTATTGCAGCACACAATAAATATGCCTGTCTAGATGAACTTTTACGATTGATAATTTCTATCTATTCACTTTCCTTATATCTATCTACTGGCCAGTTAGTTATTTATCACAAAATGCAGTATGCACCCAAAGCAGACACTAACATAACATATTTGTAAATATGTAACAAAATCATCGCGCAATTTATACAAAAAGTTCCATCAGCACATTCCATCTAAAAAGTTCTCAGGACTTGGGGTTCAATGACGAGTTGTGAAAAACTGTAGTCTACAACTTCAAACCATGTATTTGCAAAGTATTAGTTACCCATGGTTGAAGATTGTAATCAAAGAAGGATAGAAGGAATTTCTGTATTTTGATTCATAATCTTACATACATATTTATATACAATGATCAAAGAAGGATAGAAGGAATTTCTGTATTTTGATTCATAATCTTACATACATATTTATATACAATGCTAATTCTTCTCTTCTGTATTTTGATTCATAATCTTACATACATATTTATATACAATGCTAATTCTTCTTTAGAAAGGTCTACTATTCTAATTTAAGGTGTATCAAATCTTCCTAATCAGTATATATTCTTCCTAATTAATATACATTCATATTTTGTACATCCTGTAACACTCCCCCCTCAAGCTGGAGCATAGATATTAATCATGCCCAGCTTGTTACAAAGATATTCAACTCGAACCCGGTTTAAAGGCTTTGTAAAAATATCTCCCAATTGTTCTCTTGTCTTGACATAACTAGTGGAGATTATACCTTGCTGAATCTTCTCATGAACAAAATGGCAGTCAATCTCAATATGCTTTGTTCGTTCATAAAATATGAGATTGGATGCAATATGAAAAGTAGCCTGATTATCACACCACAATTTAGCTGATACTGAAGTTTTAAGACCAACTTCAGTTAAAAGTTGATATATCCACATGATTTCACATACAGATTGTGCCATAGCCTGGTATTCTGATTCTGCACTCGAACGGGAGATAATAGTTTGCTTCTTGCTTTTCCATGAAACCAAATTTCCATCAACAAAGACACAATAACTTGAAGTAGATCTTCGATCTTCCTTAGATCCTGTCCAATCAGCATCTGAAAAACATTCGATCCTAGTATGACCATGATTGCCATATACAATACCTCGCCTAGGTGCTCCTTTTAAATAGCACAAAACTTGTTCTACTACTGTCCAATGATGCACGGTTGGGGAGGACATGTATTGACTCACAATACTGACTGAATATGCAATATCTAGACAAGTTACTGTAAGATAGTTCAATTTCCAAACCAACTTTCTATATCTCTTAGGATCTTCAAACAATTCTCCTTCTTTTGTGAGTTGCAAATTAGGAACCATGGGAGTGCTACATGGTTTAGCTCCCAATTTTCCTGTCTCAAACAATAAATCAAGCACATACTTCCTTTGATATAAGGAGATCCCCTTCTTACTCCTGGTTACTTCAACACCCAAAAAGTATTTTAACATCCCCAAATCTTTGGTATGGAACTATGGAGAAATGATTTAAAGACGAGATACCTGCATTGTCACTTCCAGTAATGACAATATCATCCACGTATACTACTAATAGAATGATGCCATCTGCAGACTGTTTATAAAAAACCGAGTGATCGGACTGACTTTTTCGCATACCAAACAGCTCAATAGCTTGACTAAATTTACCAAACCAAGCACAAGGGCTTCGTTTTAACCCATACAGAGACTTACGAAGATAACATACCTTCCCAGACTCCCCCTGAGCAACAAAGCTAGGCGGTTGCTCCATATGAACTTCTTCCTGAAGATCACCATGGAGAAAAGCATTCTTGATGTCCAATTGATGCAGTGGCCAGTCATAAGTAGCAGCCATAGAAATGAATAGTCTAACAGAGGTAAGCTTCGCAACTGGAGAAAAAGCATCCGAGTAATTTACTCCATAAGTTTGAGCATAGCCTTTAGCAACAAGGCGAGCTTTTAAACAAGCAATTGATCCATCAGGATTAACTTTGACAGCAAACATCTATTTACAGCCAATGGCTTTCTTACCTGCAGGTAAATTTACCAGAGTCCCAATACCATTGTCTTCTAAAGCAGTCATTTCCTCAATCATAACACTCCGCCACCCAGGATGTGAACGTGCCTCGTTAATAGTTTTAGGGACAGAAATAGAATCCAAAGAGGTAATAAAAGAACAAGATGAGGGAGATGTCATGGAAGTTGAGGCGAGTTGAACAAGATGGACCAGACTGATTTCTGGCGAGGGATGTGCTCTCACGCACCAGCGCGTGAATCTCAGGTAGGAAGCTTCTATGGTGCGTGTGGCTCACGCGCAAGGATTCGGAAGACCAAATTCTGGACGAAGGCCAATCGGTGGATGGCACTTCTCTAGGAGTAGGCAGTGATGACTGGAAGTCACCGGAGGTAGGTGACCCAAGGAAACAGGAACGAAGCCTACTGTGTTTTCAAACACAAATTCGCCAAATACCAAGAACTAATTTCACATGCTCTGATACCATGTAATCAGAGAAGGATAGAAGGAATTTCTATGTTTTGATTCATTATCTTACATACATATTTATATACAATGCTAATTCTTCTTTAGGAAGGTCTACTATTCTAATTTAAGGTATATCAAATCTTCCTAATCAGTATACATTCTTCCTAATTAATATACATTCCTATTTTGTACATCCTATAACAAAGATTTATATTATCCATTTTATAATGATACGCTTAAATTGTGGAAAGACCTTGGAAACTAAGCAACAAAGAACTCATCCAATCAAGAACAAGGATTGTGATGGATGTAAAGAAAAAATCAACAAAGACACTACTTATTTTAATAGAAATAATTTGAGCAAAATAAAATCCACAGACTCAATATAAGTTCTTCATCATACTTCTCGCAAGAGCATGCCTAACACAAATAGTCAATGCAAATAAAAATAACATAATCTAATTTTGGCAACTTAAAATAAGTAATAATAATGATTAAACATAACAAATGCCCATCTAGCTCAATTGGCAGAGTGCAAGGCTCTCAACCATGTGCCGTGGCCCAAGGTGGATGATTACATATTTATCTATTTTTAGCAAAGACACTATGTATATTCACAAAAATAATTTGAGCTTTAATAAAAAAATTAGAATCTACTTTTTGTTTGAGCATAACAAATGCCCGTCTAGCTCAGTCAGTAGAGTGCAAGGCTCTTAACCTTGTGGTCGTGGGTTAGAGCTCCATGGTGGACGATTATATGTATTTATCTTTTATGTTTACTCAAAATGAAAAATAAAATATGTGTTGGAAAATATAATCCCATATGGAAAAGTATAAGAATATAAAGTGGAATATATGTGGAGTATATTGGGTCTTAGCACAAGCCAACTGGTTTTGCGCAATGTGAGGTTCCAACCCCACTTATATGGCCATTGATATCATTTGGTCCAACACTATCAAGGTCAATGGATTTTTTACATGGTATCAGAGCTGAAAATAGCCAGCTGGAAGATCTTGGGCTCGTATATGAAGACCTAGAGTTTGGAGTCTAGACCCGTTTATTGACCTATGGCCTCAAAAAGTAGGCCTATGTGTGTTTTTGATAGGCCTTCAAGAGTAGACCCGTCTCTGGCATGTTATAACTGATCCAAGCCCAAAAGCACTTGAAGTGTGTTACAGACTGTAAATAGGACGTAATTAGGAAGTAATTAGGAAGTAATTGTAGAGCTTAATTATAGGGATCCTAATTAGTATACCTTCCTAACTTAGAACCTATATTGTGTATATATATCTAATAGATTCCTCAATGAAAAAGATAAGAAAATTATCTCAGTTTACATGGTATCAAAGCCACTTCTAGTCCATATGTGCTTTTGTTTCCATCTTTGAGGCTTCTGCCTCTTTCTCTGTTTCTCTGTTTATAGACAGTGAGGTTTGGGTCACCTATTTAGGGCAGGTTCTGATTCTCACCACCAGCATAGAAGGAAGCGCCACCAGCCGATCGACCTATCGACAAAGTTCGGTGACCGGAATCCAAGCACGTGAGCCACATGCCCCTCAACAAGAATCTGCCATCATTCCATGCACCGGCACATGCAGGTCTGTTAGCCCTCAGAAAATTTTTCGGTCTTCAGTTTCCGACATGCCTTGTCCTGTACTACACTCCTTTGTACCTAGTTGGGGCAGCATCCATTTGGGTGTAGGATTTCCTTTTGTGACAGTTTTGGATGTTTGGGCTTTTGCTGTGTACTTGGTATTATGGCAAATAAAAAATCAATAATTATGTCTGATATTGTTCCTGTGATGTCAAAAATAACGAAACATAAGCTTAATGGCTCCAATTATCTGGATTGGAGTAAACCGGTTCGACTTTATTTGCGAAGTATCGACAAGGATAATCATATGACTTATGATCCCCCTAAGGAAGATTCTAGGCAGAAGTGGCTAAGGGAGGATGCTCGATTATTTTTGCATATCCAAAATTCCATTGAAAGTGAGGTAATTGGTTTAATTAATGATTGTGAATTCGTCAAAGAGTTGTTGGAATATTTGGGTTTTTTGTATTTTAGGAAAAAAAATATTTCCCCCATTTATGAGGTGTGCAAAGCTTTCTATCGTGCAGAAAAATAAGATAAGTTCCTTACAAGTTATTTTATGGATTTTAAGAAAACTTATGAAAAACTCAATATGTTGTTACCATTTAGTCCTGATGTGAAAGTTCATCAAAGCCAAAGGGAACAGATGGCTGTCATGAGTTTTTTAGCTGGTCTCCCTTCTGAATTTGAGACTGCTAAATCCCATATTCTTTCTAGTTCTGAGATCTCATCCTTACAAGATGTGTTTAGTAGGATACTTCGCACAGAAAATTCTCCACCGGTTCAGTTCAATAGTGCCTTTGTCAGTAGAAACAATGATTATGAATCTGGACGGTCACATTACAGAAATAATAACAAAGGAGGGGGATCACATGGGTCTTAGAACCAAGCTCCAGATTCAAGAGGAATTGTGTCATTATTGCCATAAACCAGGACATATGAAGCGGGATTGTAGAAAACTTCATAATCGAACACAGAAAATTCATTTGGCCCATATTGCATCCACTACTGAAACATCTGAAAAATCAGTTCTTATCTCTGTAGATAAATATGCCAAGTTCTCTTGGTACCAAGAATCACTAAAGTCTTCATCTACTCCAATCATTGCTATTGCTGATTCATGTAAACCAAATACATGTCATCTTTCCTCTTCCTCAAGATGGGTCATTGATTGTGGTTGCACAGATCATATGACAGGTAATCCTAGTCTCCTTTCCACCTTTCAATCACATGCATCTCCTTGTCAAGTTACTTTAGCTGATGGTTCAACTTCCTCTGTCCTTGGTTTTGGCACTGTCCATCCAACTCCACCACTTACTTTGAATTTTGTATTAAGTCTATCAGGATTTGCATTCAATTTACTATCTGTGAGCAAACTTACTCGTGCCCTGAATTGTTTTATCTCATTTTTTCCTAATTATTGCTTGTTTCAAGATCTTATGACAAAGAGGATTATTGGTAAAGGACATGAGTCTGGAGGTCTCTACATCCTGGACACTCAAATACCTAAGTCCATTGCTTGTTCTAGAGTAATAACCCCTTTCGAAGCACATTGTCAGTTAGGCCATCGTTCTCTTCCTTTGCTAAAGAAACTTTGTCCAAAGTTTAGTAGTTTATCTTCGTTAGATTGTGAGTCGTGTCAGTTTGCTAAATACCATCGTGTGAGTTCTAGTCCTAGGGTCAATGAAAGTGCAAGTTCTCCTTTTGAATTAGTTCATTCTGATGTTTGGGGTCCTTGCCCGATACTGTCTAAAACTAGATTTAAGTATTTTGTTACTTTTATTGATGATTACTCTCGTGCGATGGTTATATTTAATGAAAAGTTGTTCTAAGTTGTTTTCTCATTTTTGTGCTTTTTGTGCTAAAATTAAAATTCAGTTCAATGTTTTTGTTCATACATTGCAAAGTGATAATGCCAAAGACTATTTGTCAACATCTTTTCAAAATTACATGGTTCAAAGTGGTATTCTTCACCAAACCTCTTGTGTTGATACTTCATCCCAGAACGGAGTAGCAAAACGGAAGAATAGACATCTTCTTGAGATAACACGGGCATTATTATTCCAAATGAATGTTCCTAAAACTTTCTGGGCTGATGCAGTTTCAACGGCATGTTTTCTGATTAACCGCATGCCTTCCTCCGTTCTTCATGGTAATACCCTGTACAATATTCTTTTCCCAAATAAGTCATTATTTTCTATTGAACCTAGGATATTTAGTAGTACTTGCTTTGTTCGGGATATTCGTCCACACATTACTAAATTAGATCCCAAGTCTTTGAAATGCATATTCCTTGGTTATTCTCGTCTTCAAAAAGGATATAGATGCTATTGTCCTAATCTTAATAAGTATCTTGTTTCAGTTGATGTTACTTTCCTGGAAGACAAACCATATTTTCCCTCTTCTACTCCAGAATGTCAGGGGAAGGATGATGATTTGTTAGTTTATACTATCACATCTTCTGAACCAGCTCCTATCCAGCCTCTATCTGAATCGGCTTCTGATCCAGCCCCCATCAAACCTCCCATTCATCAGGTCTACTCTAGACGTCAGAAGCTTCCTCATTCATGTCCTGTACCTGCTCCTCTATCATCAGATCCGGTTTCAAGTAATGATCTTCCCATTGCTATATGCAAAGGAAAACGTAAGTGTACTTATCCTATTTCTTCTTTTGTCTCTTATCACCACTTATCATCTTCTTCTTGTTCTTTTATTGCATCTCTTGATTCTATTTCTATTCTTAAAACTATTCATGAAGCCATATCCCACCCTGAATGGCGTAATGCAATGATAGAGGAAATGAATGCCTTAGGTGAGAATGGTACTTGGACCTTGGTTGATTTACTTGGACTTTGGTTGATTTACCTGCAGGGAAACAAGCTATTGGATGTAAACAAGTGTTCATGGTTAAGGTAAATCCTGATGGATTTGTAGCTCACTTAAAAGCCCGTCTTTTTGCTTAGGGATATGCTCAAACTTATGGAGTGGATTATTCTGACACTTTTTCTCCTGTGGCTAAGTTGACATCTGTTAGGTTATTTATTTTTATGGCAGCTACTCATAATTGGCCTATGCATTAGCTAGATATCAAGAATGCATTTTTTCATCGTGATCTCCAGGAAGAAGTCTATATGGAGCAACCTCATGGATTTATTGCTCAGGAAGAGTATGGGAAAGTTTGTCGTCTTCGCAAATCACTGTATGGTTTGAAGCAGAATCCCCAGGCTTAGTTTGGAAAATTTAGCCAGGCCATTGAAAAGTTTGGAATGGTGAAAAGCAAGTCTAACCACTCGGTCTTTTACAAATAATCTGGAACTGGTATCATTCTTTTAGTTGTGTATGTCGATGACATTGTCATTATTGGGACTGATACTACTGGAATCTCATCTCTTAAGTCCTTTCTTCACACTCAATTTGACACAAAGGATTTAGGAATGTTAAAGTATTTCTTGGGTGTTGAAGTCACAAGGAGTAAGAAAGGTATCTTTCTATCTCAGAGGAAATATGTGCTTGACTTATTAACTAAGATAGGAAAATTAGGGGCAAAACCATGTAGTGCTCCGATGATTCCTAATATGCAACTTACAAAAGATGATGAGCCATTTGAAGATCCTGAGAAATACAGAAGATTGGTTGGAAAGCTAAATTATCTTACAGTAACTCGTCCAAATATTGCATACTTTGTAAGTGTTGTTAGTCAGTTTATGTCATCTCCAACAATTCATCATTGGGCAGCTCTAGAACAAATTTTGTGTTATTTGAAAGGAGCACTTGGTCATGGTATCTTGTATGCGAATCATGGACATAGTAATATTGAATGTTTTTCAAATGCAGACTAGGCAAGTTCTAAGGTAGATAGAAGGTCTACATCAAGTTATTGTATCTTTGTTGGAGGGAATTTGGTTTCTTGGAAGAGTAAGAAGCAAAATGTTATTTCACGATCAAGTGCAGAGTTAGAATATAGAGCTATGGCACAATCTCTATGTGAAATAATGTAGATATATCAGCTCTTGAATGAAGTAGGCCTTAAGACTTTAGTTCCAACAAAATTGTGGTGTGATAATCAAGCTGCTCTTCATATTGCATCAAATCCTATTTTTCATAAACAAACTAAGCACATCGAAATTGACTGTCATTTCGTACTTGAAAAAATATAGCTAGGTTTGATTTCCACAGGATATGTGAAGACCGGAGAACGGTTGAGGGACATCTTCACAAAAGCTTTAAATGGGGTTCGGGTTGATTATCTTTGTAACAATCTGGGCATGATTAACATTTATGCTCTAGCTTGAGGGAGAGTGTTACAGACTGTAAATAGCATGTAATTAGGAAGTAATTGTAGGGCTTAATTATAGGGATCCTAATTAGTATACCTTCCTAACTTAGAACCTATACTATGTATATATATCTAACAGATTCCTCAATGAAAAAGATAAGAAAATTAGCTCAGTTTACAAAGTGGAATGTTGGAAAAATATAATCCACGAGGAAAAGTATAAAAATATAAAGTGAAATATATGTAGAGTAGATTGGGCCTTAGCACAACCCAATTGATTTTGTGTAATATGAGGTTTTAACCCCACTTATATGGCCATTGATATCATTTGGCCCAACACTATTAAGGCCTATGGAGTTTCTACAAAATGAAACCTTTTAATTGGTAAATCCCACCTGAATATAAGGAAAATAGATGTCCTTCAACCTGCATTGAAGTTGAAAAGTGTCCAGGTTCTTCATTTTAAGATCAAATATCTCAACCTGCCAAGTAATTAGCAAAATTACACAACACATTACTATCATACAATTTCATTAGAACAATAAAAACTCCTTTACCAAAAACATTATTGTTATACATTTTCATAAGAGTAATAAAAATTCCTTTACCAAAAACTCAAGGCTTAGATTTATGTTATGAAGATTTCAAAACATTTTTCAAAGGAATTAATGAACATTGTGAGATAACAAACACATTTTACTAATTTAAATAAATCACCAGCACATTTAGACGCGATTACCTACATTCTCTACCCTAACATAAGACGTGAACATTGTTGTGTTTACAATTATTAACTGCAAATACAGTTAACCCTAATACATCTTTAACAATGTGAGTTACGATAGGACATGATGGCCTCAAATTTTGAGGCATAATCAAATTGTTTAATTTTTTAGAAAAAGTTATTTTAGCGTTACAGGAAATTTTCCTTAAAAATTTGAGAGAAAATAAAAAATGATCATGTCCAAGCTTCGAAAAGTTTAATAGCATAGAGTATAATTGCTTCTGAGCCCTCAGGATTTATTAATAGCTTCAAAATCTAAAAGGAACACTGGTGCCTTGTCAAATTGTAAGTATGTGAAAATTCTATCATGAGATTGTCTTTTATCATTGGCACAGCAGTTCACAATTAGAATGATAGAAATTCCATATTAAAAGAGTTGAAAAAATAAAGATCAGAATGAATAAATAATTGCTCAATGACCTAGTTCAAAAAAAAGAACCAGGTTTAATCCAGAAACCATAAAAAAAAAATGAAAAAAAAAAAAAAGAAAAGAGTAGAGGAATAATTTTATATTGTAGAATGCACCTTTGTAAAGCTTCTGTGAGGAGATTTCCCAAGTTCATCTTTTGAGGGATTCCTCATACCTCCCTTAGTCTAAAATAACAGGCACAAATGGACTTTAGAGCAAAAAATTAATATTCTACTACATAAAAAAAAAATGTTGAAACTTGCAATATCAAAAACATGATAAAAAAGAAAGCCCTCCCAAAAGGATAGGGCAAAAAAAAATAGCTCGAAGAAGGTAATTACCCTCCAAGTAGGTTCAGAATGAGAACTGTTAAGCAAAGCGTCTCTCTCAAGATGTAAAGTGTAGACTTTTCTTGACTCCTTTGTCTTAGAAGACACTAAAGCACGCCTTGATAATAGTATAATGATTAGAGCAACAGTTAGACATAGCAAATCATCTCATATTAGGATTAGCATGAGCATAAGCATTACTGTGTTCATGTGTATGAGAGAGAGAGAGGGGTAGAGAGGTTGTACCTCCCCAGATGCATAGATGCAATAGGCCCTCCATATCCAAACATGCCAAAATAAGGCTGCATCATCACACAATGAACATTGCATAACAAACAAGAGCAAATTGGTCTTTACAGCTAAAACTTATGATCACAGCAATCACCTATAATCAAATGTCCTCAACTTACAATGAAAAATCTGCAGAGATGTGAGGAATATTTAAGAAATATTTGGTAACATACAAGTCCCAGGAAAAAACAAGAGACATTAATCTCTAATAGAGGACCTAAAATTTGATGGTTGAGGGCATTTTTGAGATGAAGCATACTTCTATATATTAGAATATATTAATAATATTTCATGTACCATTAAGTATGGTGGTTCGCCCCCTATTGCTTGTGCCTTGGATGATCTGTGAAGTGAGGCACCCATCTTTCCCCTGAATAAGAGTAGTAACATAACTAACTAAAGCAGTGCAAAAAATAACGGCAATTATGTACTTCCCTTTGGAGGGTGGGGCTCCAAGAATGAGATGTTATCAAATATAACACACACACTACATTTTAATCATTGTATAAACAAAGCATTGTCCCTATGATACCTCATTAGCAAAATATTTAAAAAATTCTCAGCATCACTTATAAGTTGTCATTAACTGGCATTTTGGGTAACGCAGAAAAGGGAAAAAATGAATCTTTAGATTAAACAATTATGTGGAAAGTGACTACTTATATTCCTAAATGGGAAAAATGGTTGCAGCTTTTTCTCCCATCTCTGTTCATTTGGGCAATTATCATCTTTCAATTTTGGAAAAGTTATTACCATGTATTTTTCAAGAAACAAGTAAGCAGAAAAATCACATTGAAACAAATTGTTCAATTAGAAACCCACTCGTCTTCCTTGCAGTCATAAGAAATAATACTACCACTAAATACAGTACTCAAAAGTAATCCATCACTCTTCAACTCTACATATAAAAATTTCCATCTCAACCCACCAGAAAAAGGACCGTATCATACCGGAGGTCAGTGAAGGAAGTTAACAAGAAATTTGATATAACATACCACTTCTCTATAGAGTGCGCATCACTATTATCCATTCCAGGACCAGTGTCAAAAATTGAAATTCTATCCTCTATGACGTCAACCCTGAAAATTAAAAAAAAAAAAAAAAATTGATCTAGTAAATATATCAAGATATCATAAGTTTAGAATGTGATCTACTGTGTATTGCATGCATATCAACCAATAACTTTTACCAATCCAATAGAAGGGCCAGCTAAAAAGATTAGATGCTAGCTCATGCAAATATGTTAACTACCAGGTAATGTACAAGATGAATTGGTAAACCTTGACCGTAGCACACAACCACATCTTGTGACAAAATTGGAGTCCAAAATGAAAAATCAAAAGCAGCATCATTGGAGCGAACGGCTGTTGAACACTATTTGTAAGTACTAGTACAAAGTGTAGCGATCCTACTTTAATAATAACTGCAACACTTCTTAAAAATGCAATTATCATAACCACACTTTGAATCTCCAATCAGGATGGCAAAAATTGAAAAACTCTCTGGTGATGACCCATTAGAGTTCAAACAAATGCCCCCCTATGGAGAACAATCACCACTAACAAAACAAAAACATGAATTAACAATATGCTGTCCTACCTTATAAATCTCCTCTCACTTTTACCATTAGACCAAACTGCTTGCAAGGAATTATCCTGGAAAATGACCAACAGACAGCGAGCAGTAAGTGAAGAACTGATAAATCATAGAATTTAACTGGTTTTCACAACAATACCAAGTACTCACAATCAAATCTGCTAGAGCAGTTTCAAAAGTACTCTCTTCTGGTAGTTCCCTTAGCAGTTCAGTATCTGGTGTCAAATCCCACATATTCTGCAAACCAAATAAGTTCAACTCAAAATTAAGCAGAGCCCTTGATCAAATTAGTTTACTTCTGCAAAGGGTTATCAACTTGCGATAAATTGGTGATTTAATCACAAACATAGCAAATCCAGAGCAGCTACGAACCTCATAAGTATCAGTAGCCACAGACGACCCATCCTATATCCAAAAAAAAAACAAGTAAAAGAAAGGTCAATCAGCAAATGTAACCAATGCAAATTAATTTGGCAATTTAATAAACACCTTCTAATACTAACATGAAACCGTAAAAAGTGATACTTGTGTGGCTTGAAATTCGCAAAATTAATCCTATGTCTTATCTCGTTGTCATTTACATCCTCAAGGTATAGATTTCCACCATTCCAATTTACAGGCCTTTTCCTCTTTGATTCCGATTGTCGCAGATCATACTCTTTTTTCACTAAACTAATAAAATCAGCAAACTGCATTTCTTCTCCAGGCTCCACCAATCTCAGTTCAATAGTCATTTCGTTTGGTAATAATATCTTAAACCTATAAGTCTTGTCCCCTGTAACCATCAGTTGCCTCTTCTTCTTACCGCTCGATTCCATATTTCCAAATTAACCAAAACGGAATATAACTAATGCCTAAAAAATCTCTTACGAAAAATGTAAAAAAAATCCTCGTTTTGAGCCAAAATAAGACTATATGTAAAAGATATGGCACAAAGACTCTGCTTCTCAAGCAGAGGCAACAATTGCACTTCTTTAGAGACAAAGACTCTCAGTTTTGCGCTTGAAATAGAGAAAACAGAGCTTAAAAGGCATATACTGGGGTTTTCTTAGCAAGGAAGTAAATTGAAGCGATAATGGACAAGTGATTGGAAAGAATTTGGAACAGAAGCCGAAAGTAGGCTAGGTAGCTAAAATGTGCCGGATGTGTTGCGGGTGTAGAACGATTTGCAGCAGGACACGTGAGTGAAAAAGTGGGGCTATATCTGCGCAGTATTGCACACCTGCGTAGAAACAAGTCAGCACTAGGAGACCGTACAGTGCCCATGGCCCATGGCTACTATTGGTATGACACGTATAAAGAAAAAGTTTCGTGTGGGTCCTTCTAAGGGACAGAATTGAAATGGTGCGCGCCCGTTACTATTTCGTAACCTGTCTTTTGGCCAAATTGTCTAAAGTATGTAACATAGGAGTACTAGGGAAAGAGAATTAAAAATTTTTAAAAACTTAAAAAATTAGAAAGTATTTAATAATAATTTTTAAAATCTCTATAAAAATAAAAAAATTTATTTAATAATAATTTTTAAATACTTTAAAAAAATAAGTTTATATAAATCAAAACAACTTTTATAAAAATTATACAATTAAATAGATATTAAAAATCATTAACTTTTATAAATAATAAGCTTTTGATATTTTCACTAACTTTTTATATGTGGTATGAATAAAAAAATCTCATAATTCTTTTTTTTACTTTCCCTAATGTTTTTAGCTGACTTTTTTTGAGCCACATATAAAAAATAAAATAAAATATTTTACAACCTTTCAAAAAATCTAACACACAACATATAATTGATAAGATTATGTTAACGGTTGGGTGTCTAAATACAATTAATTATTTAAAATTAACCTTTACAAAGGGTAATATAAATTGAATTTAAAAAATTTAAAAATATTTTCTTTTTTCTTCTTTTAATAAAATATTTAATTTGAAATATTTATATACATTTATCATCCAATTATTTTATGAAATATTAAATTTACAACATATTTCATTGATGCTTAGTCACTCCAATCTTGAAATTTGCATTTTTTTTTTTAGCGAACTGTTAAAAAAAGAAAAGGCTTTCAACTTGATGAAATAAGTTTGACAGCTCATAAAATTTTTAAAACTTCGCAATAAGTTTAATTAGAGTCAATTAATCAAACTAATATATTATATATAAATATATAATTTCTTGAATCAAAAAGAAAATAAAAACAAATTAATGATTCTATCAAATATAAAACACATATAAAGAAAAATAAATTATCGATTCTATCAAATATAAAACACATATATTTTAGGACTAATTTTTCATTGTGTTTCTAATTTTAATGTGTAAAAAACTTAACCATCAGATATAGACAGTATGAAATTTTACTTGAATATTCTAAAATCTTGCTATCTATGTTTTTGAGTATAATACTAAGAAACCAAGAGTAACATATTAAAATAAACAACAAGAATTTGTGACCAATGGTACCTAGACAGCAGACAAAAAAAAGAATGCATATTATTAAGGTTGTATGTAAAGTAGATAAGACAATATGAGCAGTAAATTACAGGCATGGCTATAGTCACTAATTTTTTTATAATCCCCAGTAAGTCTTTTATTTATCTATCACCGTATAAAATAGATATTAGAAATTAATAAAAGTCTATTAATATCTATAAAAGTTTTTTAAAAACAAATCTTTAAAAGTCATTTACAAATTTATAAATTCTATAAAAACTATTAAAAATCCATTAAATCTACAAAAATTATTCACTTAATAAAAATTTAATAAAAATTATTAAATATCCTTTAAATCTGCAAAAATCATTCACTTAATAAAAATTTATAAATGTCCTTAAAAGTCTTAATTGAATACACTCTCATTTTCTAAGAACACACTCCATTTATTAGCGGATATTTTCCTAGAAAATTTATTCCATATTTTCTGATGCTTGGAATATTTTGAAAAATTAGTTAACCAAAAATATTTTTCTTGGTCAATGAAAAATTAACCCTTTTTTAAGAAAAATGATTTTCTTTTTTTCAAAACATAAAGTCATTTTTTAAATTTTGACAAACTCATTATAATAAAAAAAATATGTAAATATCATTTTATTCCTCCATTAATCACAAATACTCACTACTAGTAACTACTAATGACCGCCGCCAACTAACGGCCATTGATGGCAAGCCACCATCGACTACCAACGACGACTAAAGTTATCTTTTTTTATGTTTTTCATACTTAACAATAAAATTTAAAAATAAGGAATTATTATAAGTTTAAATATATTTATAGTATTTTAAATTAAAATTTTTAATTTTTTAAATAACTTTTAATAATGTTACCAAACAATAAAAAATTAGTTCTGAGGAAAATATTTTTCAAAAAATGTTTTCCTTGGAAAATATTTTCTAGAGACAAGTTATTTTCCGTGAAATAAATGGAGCCACTCTAACATTTCATTCCGTCAACTATTTAGTTCTTTTCTCCAAATTTTTGCCCTTTTCCCGTGGTCAATTAAAAAAGTGGAGTCATTGATATTGTAAAGACTAAGATACCCTTAAAATTCGATGATTGTTCAAACATTTCTTCTTTGTCTCTTCACCTTATCTCTTCGATCCAAATTTAACCATTAAAATGGAAAAGAAATAATATTTTTCACATTTTCCATTTTGCTTTCAAATTTCTTGGAAGAGTATTGAGTTTAGTTTTTTAACCCAAAAATTTATTATTCAAGCTTTTGATTTTTTAATGTTTAAGATGAAGTCTGATAGTATGCCTCCACTCAATAAATTGTCGATTTGACTTCATTTTCATAGCGAATCCTTTCATCCAATTCAAGCTCTATACAAATTCTTTCCTGCAGGTTGGTTATTAAGAATTCATCATAGTTAATCTTTTTTTTGTTGGATAGTAAATTTTTAATTGAAACATTTTGATTTGTCAAAATTGCATGAACCAAATCCCACAAACCTAAAACGAAATGTGGGTATTTATAAAAATTAGACAGAAAGACTAAAAAGTTTGACAAAAATAAAAGTTATAGCAAGGTTTTAAATAACAATAACTTGATTCGTATCGGTATCGAAATCAGTATAATGATATCATATTAAATCATCCATCGTTATCATGAATTTTCAAAACATGATTAATAAACTGATCCAAACTAATAAAAAAAATGGAGTGTAATGTCCGAAATTAACTTAAAAATCATATTTATAAGTAAGTTATATAGAAAAACTAAAATTATATAACGTATTTATTAATAAGTTATATAGATTCCTAATAGAATACTGTCTTAACTTAAAAAATATAAATTTTCTGATAAATTAGTTTTATGTTATAATTTCATAAGGGGAAAAAATCATATTATTCAAGATAATAAGGTGATAAAAAATTCATCCATGTTCTAATCAAATAAGGCAAAATAAAAAAAAATAGATCACAAGATTGACTAATCACAACTAAAAAGAGTATAGTAGAAGATCTTTATTATTTGCTCGCTATTAAACTCATTTGCATTTTGCTTATTCACTCTATATAATCACAACTAAAAAGAGTATCGTAGAAGATCTTTATTATTTGCTCGCTATTAAACTCATTTGCATTTTGCTTATTCACTCTAAATGAAAAGACATAAAATAATAATTGAGCTCCATCCAATGCATTTACTTTATAATCATGACAACCATTGTATATCTCTTTTTATATATGGTAGAGGATGGTAGATTTGGTTGACCCCAATTATCATTTAGATATCCAAAATATAATATGGGAATAAATGGGTTAAGATAAGGATGGTTGAATGCAAATTCATGATATGCACCTATTGATATATAACTACTTTCATCTCCACTTAATTTAGAATCAAATCCATATTGTCTTGACGTAAAACCTACTGAAGCATCAAAAGTCCCATGGCTAAGTAAATTTAGGTCTACATCATATCATGGTTAGTAGAAAAATGATACCCACTACCATCACCAAGACCATTGCTGCCTCCACCATCACTACCTCCATCATTATCATCACTACCACCACTGCCACCATCATTTCCACTACCATCACCTGAACTAGAGTCAACACTATATTTGAAGGGAGGAGTGGACCTTCTTCATCATCTACATCATTTAACCAACAAAGATTTTCTCCATAAAAAACATGAGCTTTTGATTCTTCCAACCATGGAGCTAAAGGATTATGCTCTTCAAAAATATAATTCAAGTTTATTGGATTATAACTTTCATCCAACTCTTGATGAGACTTTTTCATTGTATTTCTTAATTTCAGCTTCATATCATAATGCACATAGCTAGATGATGTATTTTTTTTACACTTTAATATGTTTCTTGTCTTTTGAGTGAAGTTAAAGGTGCTTCAATTCCTCTCACAATTTGTTGTTGATGCTGTTTAACTCAAACTTGCACAGGAATCTTTTGAAGTACTGATGTAAGATTCTCTAAAATTAATCTACCATAAGCTACATTACAAAATAAATATATGTTTAAAAGACAAGATATTAAAAAATATCTTACAAGGATAAAGCACACACAAAACACGCTTTTCAAAAAGCACACACAAAACGCTCTCTTCAATTTACCTAGAGTTGATTGTTTGATTACTCTTTGAGCAATTGATGACCCAAACGATTCTCCTTCCTCTTGGAAGTAAACATCTATTTGTTGATAAAGCAATAATGTCAATTCCATATAAATAATTTTTTAATTAATGATATGTTATTAGATAACTTACTTGTAAAAGAGTTTTAACTTGCGCATCATTATCGGGTTCTAACATTCTTATTACTTTTCTTACTTTTTGCATTATTTCAGTATTCTTGGTACGATTATAATTTGCACCATACTGATACTGAGGATTCAAATAATAACCAAAATAAAATGATTACTAGTAATAGTGCTTTATGCCATTAATTAATTTCTAAAATTTAAAAGTTTAAAAAATAACATATCACAAAAATGTAGATTTTTATGCAATTGAAAGTTATATCTTGTATCAATAATAGACCAATAAGTTTTGAAATATCAAGAATTTCCTTTGATGGCCATTTTTGTCTATCCATTGCATCATATAAGAATTTCATTGTTGGTTTATCATCCCCATCAACTAGTCTTAAAATTTTTAAAAAAGACTCTTGAACTTTTAGTATGTTACTTACATTTTGCCAAAATAGCCTCCCTTCTTCAATTGTAGCCAAAATGATTTCCCTTACCTCAATAGCTAGTGAATTTATCATCAAACTATATCTACAATTGACCCATGTTTCTGATTCGAATATATTCTTCAAATTTATATGATTACGTACAGCTCAATGCAATACAGTTTACTGTAAATTGAGTAATGCCAAGTCGGAGTAACTTTCTCCCTTTGAATTTTTTCATATTATTTGTCACCCAATTATAATTGTAAATAAATTGAGTGATTTTATTTCCCTTTTCAATGCATCTACTCTAGAGATCTCTTCCTAATACATTCTAAAATAAGGTCAATGCAATGTGCACTACAAGCTGTCCAATATATGTGAGAAAAATTATTCATTACCATTTTACCTGCACAAATCATCATAAAGTCATTATCTGTGACAATTTGTATGACCTTGTTAGCTCTCAATTCTTCAACAACCTTTTGCAATAGATGAAAATAATAATTTTCATCTTTTTTCTCAATGTCTAATGCATTCGCTGACTTGTGAAAAATAGTACCTCAATTTGAATAAATGAGAAAATTAAAAATGTTCATTTTGGTAGGCCTTGTCCATTCATCACAAAAAATAGAAACACCCTTTCCTTCCAAGTTCTTGCAAAAGAAGCAATTTATTCTTTCATGAAATTATACTCCTTAGTAAACCATACCATAACAAGTTCATAAAGTAGGAGATGGAATTAGTGGACCAACTTCTATAATAGCTCTAAGCAAAGGTCAAGTCTATAGTGACTCAACAATAGAAAATGACAACTCTTATGAACCACAGAGAGTTCAAAAGCATTCATCAACTTCCCTTTATTTTTTTGAACCAAGTTAATTTAATTTTTTTTTTCTATCTCTCTCTATTTTGATGTCTACCTCAATAGCTCTTAATCTTTTAGCAGGTGTTGGTCAGTTATGATCAAATCTAGTAGATTGACTGCTAGTTCCATTAGTCTGTGTGCCTCGTGTTTGTAACACTAAAAAAATACCCCATAGTTATTTTAGTAGGTTGATTACCAATAAAACCACCAACATCGTAATTATGTTCATTGCCTTTTGCATGAGTAAAATTTCAACTTGGATAAAGCTTTCTTGTCTTACGTATACCAAATCTTCATTCTCCTTATCATCAATATCATCCTCTCCACTAGTATGCATATGCACAACTTATTCCCCAAGTTGCCTTTTACTAGTATTTTTTTTTTAAATCTTTGTTTCTCTTTTGTTTCTAAAACAAATGTTTTTATATCTTCCCTTACTTGTTTTAGCACTTTTGGATGTGCAGATATATCGCCTTTAATTCTTGCTAAATATTTTTTTCAGACATGTAACACCACTAGTGACAAATTGCCATAAAAATTGCAAGTCATTTTTTTTTAATTATTACTATCAAGTAGTGTAGCAAATCTCCATCCAATATCATCACTAGATTTGCCTTCATTGCCTCATTGTACCATTGTACTATTAGCAACTATGTAAAAATATTTAAAAACAATATTATTAAGAGTTTCAACTTAATAATGACAAACTTAAAAGTAATCAAATCACATGGGAAAATAATTATAAGAAATAGAATTATTGGAAGTTGCAAACATTCAAAAAATAAATAAATGAATAAAACACTTCTCTGTATTCTCATTATAAACTTAATTATATTTATGCATTATTTTAAATTTTCTTTTGGGTAAATGCAAATCACTTGAGTAGTACAAATTGATAAAGAACAACTACTATCATAATGAATTAAAAGAAAAAACAATATGATATAATTAATTACACCTCATAATATATTGAATCAGTATATTAAAAATATTTAAATTTAACAACTCCATCACTAATTTAAGAAAAAAGTTATATACTATTGTTTAATGTCCTTTTTTTTTTTTTTTTTGAAATGATTGTTACCCATGCCAGAGACTCTTGGGGATACACCCATACTTGACTTCATCAAATGATTGTTAAAAGAGACAAAAACACAATAGTCTTTTAAAGTTCTTGGATTCACTAATTGTAGTTTCACCAATTATCACAAAAGAAACTAAAAGAAATATAGATTTGAAAGTTTTTGACTTGTATTAATCCAAACTTACATACATTAAATATAATGATCTTGTAATTTAAAAAGACTTTGAAAAATAAATAATAAAAGTCAAGAGGCTTAAAAATTTGACAGGAAATGTAAATGAAAGCTTTGTAAGATTTGAGATAATTTGCTTAAATAACTCTATTCTTGATTGAATATTGTATCTTTTGCTCAGTAGAGTATGTTCTTTATAGTCTTTGGAGGTAGTTCCTATATTTCAGTTCCATATTTCCACTAAGCACCAACTTTCTTTTCTTTTGCCTTAAATTGTATTTAGCCCCCATGTCTCAAGCTAGTTAGCTATTTTCACTCTTAGTTGTTAGATCCACATTTCAACCTTTCGCAGTTCCTTGTTGCCACATTTGCTTATAGAGCCTTCTAGAGTCTGTCAAGAATTTGACCTAGTCTTTTAAGAGCATGTAAAGTACTATTCTTCATAGGCCTTAAATCCTCAACTCATGAGTCTAAATTATTGAATTATTGTTTGGCCCAATAAGAGTTAGTCCATTATAAATATGAGTCTAACAAATGTCTCTCGCAGATGCTAGGCTGAGTTTAAACTTTGCATTTGTTAAATATCTCGCAGATGTTACGATTAGCCCTGTCACTGTTCCCATCACTTTCCAAGTCATTGATGTACCAATGTGCTTTAATCTCCTTCATGGAAGGCCCTAGATTAATTAAGCCAAAGCCATCCCTTCATCCTTACATCAAAAGTTCAAGTTCCTTCATAAGACCTTTATTGTGACAATCAAGGGAGATGGACATAGGGGGAGTGATACCCTGAGCTCTGTGCCTATATTGGAGATTTAGCTTGAGCAAGCCTTTTTGCCATTGATCAAATTCTCTTTTGATACACTATAGTTCATTGAAGGAGAAGGAGGTAAAGAATTTATTCCTTTTGATTTTAACCCTTATGGTAACATTGCTATGGCTAACATGATGAGGAACATGAATTATTTTCTTAGATTATGTTTAGGCAAGAGATAATAAGGAATTAGCAGCTTCAAAGATTACTTAGTAGCTACTCCACCTTTTGGGCTTGGTTATGAGCTTATTGAAGAGGATTTGTCTGAAATGGAGAAGAGGGCCAAGGAAAAGGTGACGGCCCTAAAGAAAGGTGAGGTATATGACTAGCCCATATGCCCATATTTCAAAACCTTGAATGGGTATTTTTTCAAGGAGGGTGAGAATTTTTCTTATTGCAATTATCCTGAACCATGGGTCTTACTAAGAAAATAATACTAGGTTTTGAAATATTCTTTAATGTTAGGTTAAGCATGGAGGAGTGCGAGCCGATTTTCATGTTAGAGCAAGATTAGGAGGACAATATGGAGGCTACTCTCTTTGAGCAAGTCTTTATGATAGGGAATAAAGAACTAATAGATTTAACTAAGATGATCCAATTAGCCTAGATCCAACTTGATAATTGGTACTATAAATGAGTGGATGGCCAGTCAGACTTAAAATCTCACTTAGAAAGAGAGTCAGATCTAGAGTCTAAGCCAAAGTTGCTTGAGTCTTTTTCTTCAGTTTCATCTTTTGAGTCTGTAATTCATCTTCCTGGTCAAATTTTTAATTTTGATGTAATCATAGACGATGTAATATCCCAACCCGATATAGGATGTATGTACAGGAGTATGTGTGAAGATATCCAATTAGCATCGTAATATGTGCCCAAATTAAAAATGAATATTTTCAAATATTCAAATAAATTGAATATAAATGTTTTAAAGTAATAATTTTATATGAAAATATTTTTCTTATTGTTATAATTATATTGACTTTCAAAGTTATAGATATTTATGAATTTTCATTTGAATATTGATATTTGAAATAATTTATTGATTATATTTTATATTGATACTTGAAAGGATATTGTTATTATATTATCATCTTAATATTTTTAAGAGAATATTTTATTAAATGAATTATTGATTTATTATTTATCAAATTGATAAATTGTTAAATTAAAGAAATTGGAATTTTATTATGAAATATGGAAATTTGTTTAATTAATATTTGAAACTATATATTATGATTTTTATATTATAATTATTGAATAATATGGTGAAATTAATATTTTGGTTAAAATTATTAGAATTATATGACAATTATTATTATTATTATTATTATTATTAAAGTTAATATATATATATATATATATATATATATATATATATATATATATATATATATATATATATATATATATATATATATATATATATATATATATATATATATATATATATATATATATATATATGGAAAGAAAAAGAGGATAAAATCTGGACAGCCCAAAATGGGCAGAAGAGAAAGGAGAAATAGAGAGAGTCGGCAGGCAGACAGAGAGAGAGATAGAGAGAGACAGCTGTACCTCCGTTCACCACTGACCGACACGCACTGCACCAAGAGGAAGAGCGCCTGCCACCCAGTCAACTGGTAGAAGCCAGTCACCAACAGCCACCGGATGGCAGCGCACGTGCCGTCCAAAGGCTCACCGACAGCAACCTTCTAGGCCAATTTTCGGTCGTTTCCAATCTCCATTTTCAATGAATTTGGTATGGCTGAACTCTTGGTGATTCCAACTTTAATTTGGTATATCGTTTACTAATTTTGGACAACTTTTATTTTTTATTGGAATCCAGCAACATCAATGGCCGCTGACGCCATTTCTGACCGTTCTTCTATAAATTACATAAAACGAAGTATATATCTAGACTCCTTAAGTCACAAGCTAACCGCTGATACCTTTGAATCGCGATTTGGTCACTATGGGGATTTTCCAGCGACCCTTGAAACCATCGATTTCGAACAGCAGCTTTGGCTCATTAAATCGAGCCATATGGTATAAATCTCAACTTCTAATTGTGTATAGATAGTGAATTATGAATTTATTTGTAAGAATTTAGGTAAATAGTTTATTAGAATTAATTAGTTAAATTGGATAATTGAATTGAGTTAATTGTTATTTATATGATTATTGAGTATTATTGATGATTAGTTTGATAATGAGGAATGAAATTGGTGAATGGAATTAGTGTATTGAAGGTCCAGGTTGGGCCATTTGATCGTGATATTGTGGATAAATTGAATTTATGGAATTGTTAGTGGAAATTGCTTAATTGATTTTTCTTGAATAATATAAAGGTTGAAATGTGAAATTAGAAGAAAGGGAACTATTCGTTTTAAGTGAGCTATTGGGAAACAACTATAGAAATGTTAAGTTTAGTAATAAGTATATGTATGATATAACTTGACTTTAAAAGTGATAAGTTGTGCTTTAAACTTTAAAAGTGATAAGTTGTGCTTTAAGAAACAAAATAAGAATGCTAATAAGTTAAGTTAAATTAAATGAATGTTATAACAAAGAAGTGAGTAATATTTGGTTGAAATGTAATGCGTAGAGTCTAATGACAAGGACAAGAATATTAGGTAAGAGTGCGAGAAGCACTATTCGTATCAAAGTCAAACGTATATAGGAGCAAAGGAGTTTAAGGTGAGTACTTAATAATATACCACAACTTGTGCCTTAAATATGAGCATTAATGTTCAATTATTTCCTACTTGAAATGCATTACAATTCTTCGGCAAGCATTATTTGCCTTATTGATTATTAAGCCAAATTGAACGAAACTATCCTTTATGGCACTTGGCCAAATGAGCCTATATTGCTTTGATCTTACAATGTGATCAATGATGGGAACCTAATTGTTTATTGATGTATTATCCATTGAATCATTTCGTGGATAGAAAGGAAAAACGTTTTAATGATATCATGATAAGCAGAGTACCCCTCTGATGTGGAGCAATACATCAGACATTGTGCACAATGGTAATGGACCCATGGATAAGGTAAAGAATATTCGAACCTTAGCTGGGAAGGGTTTAAGGTCCCCAGTACGAATGGCCTGATTAATTGTACGTGTGACGAGGTATATGGGAGTGAGCAAGGCGTATGCCGCCACTCGATTAATTATAGGAGAAACATACCGTTTCTAAGAAAGAAAATTTTTTGCTAAAGATATAATATTTGTTATACATGGGAAAATTATTCCATAAGAATAATTTTCGACCCATTTTACTTTATTGCTATAAGGAATCACCATTAAATCTTACATCATTTGTTTAACCTATATTGTATTAATATGTACTCACTGGGCTATGTCTCATATTTTAGTAGTTTAAATTTTTTAGGTACAGTCTATGAGTTAGCAAGGTAAACTCCAAGCCCATCTTCTCGCTTGGAAGTTGCTCTACTAAGTCTTATTATTGTGATTCTTGATTATGAAGAATATCGTTAGAGCTCCATAGTTATCAAAGAGTTAGTACTAATATGTTATAAGATGTATATGTAATATGATTTGTATCATAACTGTTATGGTAATGATGTATGAACTATTGAACATTGAGTTAATGATATGAAATACAAATTTTAGAAGTTTTACAAATCATGTGAATGTAAATGATATTATGGGTAACAAGGAAATGTGATTAGGTTACGGTCTTGGGATATGGTTTAATGTAATGAATGTTAATTGATTGTGAATGAAGTGGGTTCTATGGGTTTAGGTAACCTTACGTCTCCCTGAACTCTATGATCGTCACGACTCAAAAGGTGGGTCATGATAGACGATGGCCATTTTATTAGTAAAAAATTTGAATTTTCCTTTTATGATCTTGTGTCTCCCTTTTCTCTTGAATCTAATTAAATAATACATAAAAAAAGAGATAAATGAAATAAAAATGATACAAGTAGGGAACTAATAAATATTGGCACTAAAAAGCCCTAAAATTACATTCAATACATTTGCATGTCATAATAGGGATGGTTTGGCCAAAATGATCTAAGAGTTTATGGACTGCTTTGCATAGGGCCCTTAAAGATATGACTAGGATAGATCTAAGTATAGTGGTGTATAACATCCCCACTTATGAACATATGAAGCCTGTTAAATAGAAGTTACAAACACTAAAGACAGAATGATCCTTATTGATCAAAGAAGAGATCACTAAACAGTTGGACAATGGGTTTATAGAGCTGACCATATATCCCTCATGGTTAGCTAACATTGTTCTAGTTCTAAAAAAAGATGGCAAAGTACGGATGTGTGTAGATTACTAGGATCTAAACAAAGCTTATCCAAGAGGTGATTTCCCTTTACCACAAATTGACTTATTGGTTGACTGCATTCTAAAGTCTAAAGTATTCTCTTTGATTAATCTATATGTTGGTTATAACTAGATCGAGGTTCATCCACTAGACAAGGAGAAAACCACTTTTGTGACTAAATAGGGTACGTATTGCTACAGAGTGATGCCTTTTGGGTTAAAGAATGCAGGGGCAACCTATTAAAAGATGGCCACCACTATTTTCCATGATATGATACATAGAGATGTTGAAGTATATGTGGATGATATTATGAGAAAATTTGAGATAGCTGAAGGGCACTTAAAAGTATTGAGGCGATTCTTCCTTAGACTTTGCCAATACAACCTAAAACTACATCTAGGCACATTATTAGGAGTTTTCCTTAAGCATATGGTCAGTGAAAAGGAGATTGAGGTTGATCTAGCCAAATCAAAAGCAATTTTGGAGATGCCACCTTCAAAGACAATAAAGAAGATTGGGGATTCTTAGGATGGCTCCAATACATTAGTCAATTCATCTTTCAGTTGGCTGATGTATGTGTGCCTATATTTAAATTGCTGAAGAAAGGAGCCTCTAAACAATAGAATGAAGACTGTCAAAAAGCTTTCGAAAGAATAAAAAAAAAAAACCTCATGAACCCTATTATCCTACAACCACCTAGACCTGACAAACCATTGCTCCTATACCTCTCTGTCACTTAAAAGGCTATAGGGCTAATACTTAGATAGAATGCCCCTGACTACCATAAAGAAAATGCCATCTATTACCTCAGTAAGCATTTACTCACCCATGAACTTAAATACAACTAGATTGAGAAGTTATGCTTTGCCTTGGTATGAGCTCCTACATTACTCATGTACTTACTGACAATAGCCTCTTGAAATTGCTTATGGAAGATCAATTCTTGATAGTAAAATGGCAAGATGGATGGCTAATCTAGCAGCATATGATATGAATTATGTCCAGAGGAAGGCTATAAATGAAAGTGTGGTAGCCGATCAGCTAGTTGTAGCTCCTATAGATGGTGAATGGTTTGAGCCGAAATTCCTTGATGAAGATATCATGGAACTTAAGCCAGAAGTTTGGAAGTTATTCTTTGACAGTGCAGCAAACAATAAGGGTTATGGTGTTGGAATCATCATAGTCACTCTTAAGGGAGAAAATTTGCCCATGGATGTCAAGTTAACCTTTGAAGTGACAAATAATGAAGCTAAATACAAAACTCACATAGATGGGTTAAAAGTAGCTATAAACCTAAGGATTGACTACTTAGAGGTCTATAGGGATTCGAATATGATTATCTTCAAAGCTCTTGGCAAATGGAAGATAACAGAGGAACGTTTGGTTCCTTACTATAAACACTTGGAGGACCTTGCTGAGAACTTTCATGAACTTTCATTTCATTATTTGCCTTGGTTTAAGAATTAGTTTGCAGATGCCTTTGCTATACTTACATTGATGCTGAATACGAGTGATGGAGAAATAATCAAACCTATGGTGATCAAAGTGAAAAGGGAGCTAGGATACCACAATATATGCATGAACGTTTAGTTGGCTTATTAGAAACTCTAGTTCTGGGACATTATCAACTATCTTTAGAATGAAGAATATCCAAAAGGGGCAACCATGTTTGAAAGGAGAACTCTGCAACAACTAGCCAGCAATTTTATCCCAAATGGTGATGTGCTATAAAAAAGGGCATGCGACAATATACACCTAAGGTGTCTGATTGAATATAAAGCTCATCATATCATGGAATAGGTGCATGGTGATTAAGAGGGACCCCACATGAATGGGATTGCACTAGCTCAAAAAATAATGAATCTAGGATATTTCTGGTTGATTGTAAATGAAGACTATGCTAAATTTTTGCAGAAGTGCCATAAATAATAGATATATGCCAAACTTCAAAAGCAACCTCCTATACCTATAAATCCAATCACTATTCCGTGGCCTTTTGGGACTTGGGGTATTGATATCATCGTAAATGATAAGCTGTAAATCCTTTGGTAGTCATGAATACATCTTAGTTGCAATAGATTCTTTTTCAAAATGGATTGAAGATGCTCCATATCAAGTGTTGAATTTTGAGAAAGTAGTTCACTTTATCTAAACTAACATCTTTTATTGATTTGGAGTTCTTTTAGGATCATTACAAATAATGGGTCCCATTTTTAAAAGGAAGTGGTCAAGGTATTAAAAAAAGAGAAGATTTAGCATCATAGATGCTCTCTTTACCACCCTCAAACCAGTGGTACAGTAGAAGCAGCTAATAACACAATCAAAACCCTTCTACAAAAGATGATTAACAATCACAAAAATTACCATCAATAACTACCATTTGCCTTATGGGGATACTAGACTTCCATCTTTACCCTAATAGATACATCTCCTTATTCACTAATATATGGTATGGAAGCTGTTTTGCTAATTGAGGTTGAAATCAGATCAACCAGAATAATACGGGTAAGTTAATTAGAAAAAGTAGAATGGATAAGGTACCATGATTAGCTTAATGCCACTGATGAAAAGAGGATGAAGGAAATGGTTCAACTGTTAAAGAAGGATAAGATTCAGCATCACAAATCCTCTCGTTACTACCCTTAAACCAATGGTGTAGTAGAAGTAGCTAATAAGACAATTAAAACCCTTATGTAGAAGATGACTAACAATCACAAAAATAACCATCAACAGCTACCATTTGCCTTATATAGATATTGGACTTTCATCCTTACCCCAATAGGTACATCTTCTTATTCACTAATACATGGTATGGAAGCTGTTTTGCCAATTGAGGTTGACATCAAATCAGCCAGAATAATGCGGGAAAGTCAATTAGAAGAAGCAGAATGGATAAAAGGGTACCATGATCAACTCAATGCCATTAATGAAAAGAGGATGGATGCTTTGTACTGAATTTAGGACTACTAGCATAAGATATCAAGGCATTTTAAAAAAAAAGTCATAGATAGAGGCTTGAAAGAGGGGAATATGATCTTAAAAGAAATTAGAGTCCTAGTCTATGATCCCATAGGCAAATTCAGATAAAATGGGGCTGGGCTTACATACTTAAAAAGATCTTATCAAGTGGGGGAGCCATTCTAATAGATCTAGATGGAATAGAGTTTGCCAGCCCATGCCACTTGGATCAACTAAAGCATTATTTTGTTTGAATATTAATTTTGTATGTAATTTTCATGCATCATGTAAATTAGAATTATGTGGACCTGATTCTGTGAAAAATTTTATTCAATTAAAATTAAATATATGTAAGGAGATACGTAGGTAGCCTATTGTGGGTACGGTCTAAATTTCTTTAATGAAATTACTATTTGATGTCAAATCGTTATTGTTTGGTTCTTTGCTTCCATTAAAAAAAGGAAAAAAATATGAAATAATAAAAGCTCGCTAAGTTGAAAACCCAAAAGGGTGGCTTAGGCAAAAGTTAGAGCAAAAAATAATGTATTATTCAAATTTCATTTAAAGAATGAAATCCACCTAAACACAAGATCTAATATGGAGAATAATAAAATAAAAAAGACTATTGTCCATGGCTATGTCTAAAGCCCTAGCAATCTAGAGTCTTAAAAAAAAAAAAAAGAAGAAGTCTAAACCACTTTCGTCTTCCCCTTTGGATCATCTACCACATAAGCCTCTTCTATGGCATTTTCATCTTTTATCTCATGCAATAATGTTGCCCTTCTTATCTTCTCTGTTGGCCAAGATACAGCAGCCTTCCATAGATCATAAGCCTCTAACCTATCAAAGCAATGAGATGGAAGAACATTATGAACACCTTGAGCCCAACCATTCATGATAGCCCTAGCCATAGTAGGAGTAATCAAAGTAGACTAAAAAAGGGCACCATCTAGGGGCACTTCTTGTATATGGCCCATTTGTCTCATCACTCTAGTCCCTTAATAAAAGGTGACCATGTGCAACCCAAGTAGATACACCATCCCTATAGCTAAAGCTCATAGTTATGAATCTCCTAATCTTATACTAAGGGCAAAATCACAATAACTTCTTTCCAACCCAACTAAAATGGCCATAAGATCCACTCCCTCTTAGAATTAAACTTTATCACTATCTTGGGGGACTTGTACCAAGAGATCAAATAATCTTTTTAAGTAGGAGGAGAAACCACCCTTAAGTGATCTCTTAGCCATATCTATTTTGGAATATGACTATATGAGCAAAATGAAAAAAGAAGAACAAGAGAAAGAATAGGAGTAGAAGGGAAAATAAGCAAAAAAATTACCTATAAAATGATTGGGCTTACATACTAAAGCCTATCACATATATATGCTTAATCTAAGCTGAGAATGGTCTCAGCAAAAATAATGGTAGCAATCATGCATCCCTCCTCCATTTAGATCAGTAACTCTATCACCCTAATATCCCCCTAACCCATAAAACTTATGAAAAGAAAACCTAAAGTCAAGTAGAAAGATAAGGCCCACATCTAGTGATTTTACTAGTTATCCTCTTTAAAACCCTAAGGATTATACAACTCAGTGATTACAGCAGTCAGACGAATGTAATCCTCCATGACCATAAGGCTAGCAGTTGCCGTATCTAACCCTAAAAGCCTTTGGAAAGAATTAAAGTACCTTACTCTTTCAACTATAACAGCTAGACCCACCTTGGAATCATATCTTAGGAATACACTAAACTCCTCAAAGTAGGGCTCCATGATGGAAGAAAAATAAATAGAAAAGGGAAGAGATAAGAAAAAGAAGAAAAAATAAGGAAAGAAACAGAAAAAATAAGGAAGAAAGTTAAGAAGAGTGAAAAGCAATAGTACTTGTAAGGTAGAAATGGCTAAAGTCAGGTTTAAAGCACCAAAAGACTTTATATATAGTGAAAAAGGTCAAAATTTGCTGGAGCCATGCATAGCAACAGTAGACTTGCAGTTACCGCAGGTGGCTTTGCGGTCACCATAGGCCAATTTGTGGTCATCGCATTTTCCAAAAAAATAAAATAAAAAAGAAAAAGAAAGAAGAGAGAGAGAGAGAGAGAGAGAGAGAGAATTGACAAATTGGAGCCTTAGCATGCATTGCATAACACTCGCATACATATTCCTTGCATAAATAGTAAAATAAATCACAAACATATATAGCATAAACAAGTCAATACATCATGTTTTTGCAAAACATACATATATGCATACATCTATAAAGTTCAACATAGCATCTATGTAGCTGACATGATAGGAAAGGAAAGCTAGTGCTTGCCATGCCAATACCTCTTCCTCATAGGTGGAGGCCTATCATCCTCCTAGAAACCACTCAGAGTCAAGGATGTATAGAGAGCTGCTTATAGTCGACCATCCATCTTATAATTATGGTGAGCTCAATCTACTAAAATCTGCAAAAAGAAAAAAAGGTGAAGGAACCTATTATGTGATCTTTTCAAAATAACAAAGATTAAAACTATATACCTCTATAATGTTATCCGAAAAAGGGTGATAGCCATCTAGCAAATCATGTGGAATCTCATACCACTTTAGCCCATGAGTGTGAGAGAAGTAATCCAATTAGTCACTAGCCTAAAGATGCTAAGGAAATATTCCACTAGACTCTTTGTATGATGAAGGCACTGCAGAAGTACTTAGGCTATCCATACCAGTCCCTCTCCTAGTATAAGGAACATGCACAGAACTAGCTATTGATCACCTATGGGTAAGCCAGGTAGAAATGGCACATATGCATCAGATGGGTATGGTAGAATTGATCATAATCAATCTTAAAGTTTAGAAAGTGCTCCACCGGAATACCTAATACCAATGTATCCTAGTTCTAAATTTCGTAAGCCATAACACATCTCTAAGGGGGTTAGTCAGAATAACTCTCTCACTAGCAAACTTGTCCTCGGACCCTCTCACCAAAGTAGAATATCCAGTTAGTCCAAAAATGCAAGAGAAGTCAGAAGGTAGATAGAGTCAAATTAGATTCCATCCATTGTCCCCAAAATATGAGCCTGGAGGCAAAAGGAGTCCACTGAATATGTGGAGGGAAAGGGGATTTTAAAAAAAGGAAAGATAACAAGTCCAAGTATAAGTATCAACTTAACAATAGAAGTAGGGAAGGTGCTCCATAATAGCATTCCTCAGGGGAAGAGCCAAGAATCGAAAGTAGCCATAAGCCCAGTACTACAAAATAGAAAGCAGTTAATGCAAATAAGCTGGGGGCAAACATATAAGAAAAAAAGAAGCAAAGCAGCAAGAATGTACCTCCCAGACAATAGGGGTCTCGCCCAGTCCATAGAAAACTCCTTAGGAGAAATTAGACATCTCCCTATACATGACACACAAGGCAGCTCCACCCTAGTCATAGTCCTTAATGATAGTTAGATCCTCCAGGGAACAAAAGATATTCATATCAATAGTGTCTCCTAATGTGATAGAATGAGCATCTTAGAATCATCAGCATCATGAGACAAGCGCCCTGCTAATCAATGGTAGGGTACCTAGCATAATCAATAGAGTCAATGTGGTCCAAAGCTAGACACAGGAAAGATGAACATCCCCACGCGGTGATCAACACCCAATAACTCAATCAGTTTCTCAGGCCCAACTAAATGCTAGGTCTAAATATAACTTGAAAGGCCGAGGATAGAAATGCTGCCCCTACCGCATAGTTAAATATAAGAGAGTCACAGTTATCTCCTATATGGAAAATGAAATGTGTTGTTGGTGTCCCACCACCTCTCTGCCAAAGCTCTCAGTAAGGAAGGGTTCCTATCATGGGAATAGTCCAAATATAAGAGGTTGAGTAAACTAGATAGCTCAACCAGATTATGGATCGACTCATGACCATGTAAGTAAGTAAATATAGCCCCCAGGTTCGTCTTACCCCCTTTAGATCTCATACTCCCAATCTTTATTTAAAAAAGAAAAAAAGAAAAAAGAAGAGAAAAATAATAAAAATGACCAAAAAAATAATAAGCAATAAAAAATGATAATAAAAAATGATAATAAATAATAAATAATAAATAGAGGATATGATTAAATCATTCATTGCTATTTAATTATTTGATTTATTTTAACCCCAAGTTTCAAGCAACATGTGTGTTTCTATGCAAACTAACTATGAAGCAGGAAAAGTTAGAATAAACACCTCCATAGTGCGAGTTTGAGACATATGGTGCCTTGGCTCTTGGAGCAGATATGTTGGATTAGTGTTCTTTTGTGGGCCCTAATAGCTCTGAATATAGGGATTACTAGCAGAAGAAGAAGCGATGTGGAAATGAAGGAATTCTAGAGAGAAATTTAGAGAAAATAAAGTTAGAAAGAGAATTAAAATCTAACAAATGAGGAAAAGTGAGAAAATAGGAGGTGGTCACTCCTTTTTATATAGGGGGTTCATATGTATAGTAACTTTTCATTGCCAAATCACATGGGACACAATTATGCATTTGTTCCTAGATAGAATTCAGTGCCGCAAGTTTTTGCTTACTCATAATGATTTTATCTTGCCATTTGACCAGTCTTCTCTCATATTAGACTTTGGATGCTCTTAGTAAGACAAAATGACTAGAAAATAAAAAATACATGAAAAATTATAAAATAATCCAAAAGAAGTAAAAAAAATCCAAAAAAAGACATGGAACTAGGAGCTTCAGTTTCCTATAAACCATCAGAATTTCCCTTGTTTACACTTATCAAACTCGGCCTCCTATTCGGTCGAATATGATAAGGAGGCAGTTGTGAATCCTTAAATTTGCACATCCAGACATTACCACTCAATTTTGAGCCCATAAAATCAAATTGGTGCCCCAATTGACTGAGAAACGAGTGAAAATGGGCCAAAACAGTTAAGACCTAACCCACTAGTTGGAGACCCGTGTGGTCACTGTTTACCTAGAAGCGGTGACCATAGGGGTCTCTGCAGTGACCATAGGTGCACATGCTATCACCACAAAAGCTCATGCAGAAGTTATTATGTAACTGCACATCATATATGCAAAATCACATTGAGCATATGCGGTAGCCCCCTATACTATTTTGAAATCCCTCATCGAAAATGTATGAAACTTTTTTCTAGCTCTTCTCCTATATATAAGGGTTCTCCTACTCAGTTTTGGTTACCTTTTGGCTTTGAATTTGCTTGATCAACTTCTTGATCTCAAAAAAAAAAAAAAAAAAAAAACAATTTTCTTTTAAGCTTGGTCCAAAAGGAATGAGCATTTTAATTCTAAAGTTTTTATTATTTGCTATTATTCTTACTTTACATCTGCTCCTTTGTAAAGCAATCATTTTTGGTCATCATTTCAGGGTACCTTTCCTTAAGTTTTCCCAAGGAAGTTTCCCAATAATGCCGTCCAAGTTAGCCCAAGCTAGCCAAAGGCCATCATTCTGCCAAGCCGAAAAGGTGGAATTGCGACATGGTCGCCCTCTTCATCCGCCTTATGTCCCCAAGCTGCACTCATACAAGGTGTTTTGTTTGAACTTAAACTCTTTCATTTCTTTAGTTTTCTTATTTTCCCTCCTTGAGAATTCCCTCATTGGGATCTCTTCTCGCTCTAAGGCTCCTTTTTTTATTTCTCTTCTACCCCATACTTTTTAATTAATCACTTTAATTCGATTCATATTAATTAAAATCTGACCTAATTAACAATTTGGTAATTAATTAAATTAGTTAAATTTATTAATTCAACTCTCCTTTTAATCAATAAATCGAAACATGATAAAAGGATAAGACTAAAACTAACCCTTTTCATATAAAAGGCAAACTACGCAGATTTTGATTCCATTCAAAGGGATACATAGGTATGCTTGTCCCAAGCATCAAATCCAATTAAAAAAAACAACAATATCCCCACTTTTCACTGTTCTCCTCAAAATAACCTGTCAAAAAGCGACCTGCAAGTATACAGGGCAATTGAAGTATATTGAAAGCACCGAAGGTCATATCTCTCAAGGAATTGCAAATGAGAATATTTGTTTCGATTTTAAGCAAATTAAATGAAAAGAAGTTGAATGTTTTGAAAAGAAATATTTGCAAAATAGGAAATCAAAAGAAAATGTAAATTAAGATGCAATAAGTTTTAAAACAATGGATGAAAGATGCCTAGGGTTTGTATTCAGCTTATTAATCATATATGATCACGAAAATATCAAATTGATTATCCTAAAGTTTTAATTTCTAACAATTCAAGGAATAGAACTTAATCTAATAGCTTTCTCATTCATAGAAATCATTCTATCAAATTATATATCAAAAATTAAAACCAATCTTAAAACTTATATTTCTAATTCATTGTAAGATCCTAAAGGAATGAGATCCAGAATTGAACTTCAACTCTCATTCCCTCGTTCAAAACCTAAGACGAACAATTGGTAGCTAAGCAATTATTCAAAAACAATTAATTAATTCAATTAGAGATAAAAATAATCAAATGAGATTATATTAAATTCCATATCATGAACACCTCATACGAACCCTAGACAAAGATGAATTTTGCTCATGGGAAATAAAGAATTCATCATCATTTTATTATAATCAAAAGAATTCATTAAATCAATTCTATCAATTCAATAATCCCTAAAAAGAATTATATTAAAATAATAAGAATTAAACCAGGTTACTTGATCCGTTTTATCCGAGTCAATCTCTTGAATCTTCACAAACGAATTCCCCAAGAACAAAATTATAATCTAAGTGTTGATATCTCAAAACTAAAGAAAACATAAAACTGAAAGAGAAAAGAAATACTATTCTTCCAGAATTCCCCAATATCAATCTCCAAAATCTAGATACTTTTCTTCCTCCCAACCACCTTATTTATAATAACAAAACTTCTTATTTATTTTTTACTTTCCTAAAATAATTTAGGAATGAAAATCCTTGAGAATCTTGGAAAATCTTCAATGTTTGCGCATAGAAGATGTAGCGAGCATTGGAAATGGTTAGCTAGGCACTGGAACAAGCATGCAATAAGGGAACCTTCTGTTGCGTGGCGCTAGAAAGCTTCCACTTTGGTGAGAATGCGAAATGGGGCTCCATAATCCTCTCTCAAATCCTTCACTTCTTTAAATTAGCTTGGGCGTGCCATACTTGCTAAGAATAAATTCTCTAACAAATTTGACAACAATATTAGCATCGTTAGTTCGGGTAGGAATTGCTTCCACCCATTTAGAAACATAATCCACAGCTACTAAAATGTATTGCAAACCAAAGGAAATGGGGAAGGGTCCTATGAAATCAATGCCCCATACATAAAAAATTTCAACAATAATATAATTAGTTAAGGGCATCTCATTCCTCTTACCAATATTATCTACTCTTTGGCATCTATCACATTGTCTACAATGATCGTGAGCATCTTTAAAAAAACCACTTTGAAGGACTTTCTCAGCTGTCTTTTTTCCTCCAAAGTGACCACCATAGCTAAGATCATGGCAAAATCTAAGAACACTCAGCTGCTCATCATCAGGAACACAACTGTGGATAATCTCATCTTTGCAAATTTGAAACAAGTAAGGCTCATCCCAAAAATAATATTTACAAACATGTAAAAACCATTTCTTTTCTTGATAAGTCAAATCAGTTCGCAAAACACCACAAGCAAGATAATTAGCTATGTCAGCAAACCATGGGACTTGTGAGACTTCAAACAACTGTTCATTAGGAAATGACTCCAAATCTCTGTTAATATTACTCAATGCAAGTTCATTTTCATGTAGAAAGGGTAACCTAGATAAGTGATTGTCACAACATTTTCACTCCCCTTTTTATCCTGAATTTCACACTCAAATTCTTGCAAAAGTAATACCCACCTAATTAAGCACGTTTTAAAGATATCTTAAAGCAGCATGATCAGAATGCACTATCACTTTAGACCTAATCAAATATGCCCTAAACTTATCTAATGCAAAAACAATAGCTAACATTTCTTTCTCAGTTGTGGTGTAATTCACTTGGGCATTATTAAGGGTGAAACTGGCGTAATTGATGACTCTTAAAAACTTGTCAACTCGTTGTCCCAAAATAGCCCCTAATGCATGATTAGATGCATCACACATGATTTCAAAAGGTAAAGACCAATCAGGAGCAACAATGATAGGTGCAATAGTGAGCTTCTCTTTCAAAGTGTTAAAGGCGTGCATGTAGTTATCATCAAACTCAAAAGGAACAACTTTTCTCAGTAACCTACAAAGAGGTTGGCTTAACTTAGAAAGTCCTTAATAAACCTCTAATAAAATCTATCATGCTCTAAAAAACTTTTTATCCTCTTAACAGATATAGGAGAGGGTAAGTTTGTAATTAAGTCTTCTTTAGCCTTATCAACCTGTATACCCTTACTCAACACAATGTGTCCCAAAACAATGCCAAGAGTCACCATGAAATGAATTTTCTCCCAACTCAAAGTAAGATTGTACTCAATACATCTTTCAAGCACAAGAATTAATTTGTTGAGACAATCGTCAAATGAATCACCAAAAATAGAAAAGTCATCCATAAATACCTCAATGGAATCATTTATCATGTCAGAAAATAGGGACATCATGCATCACTAAAAAGTTGCTAGAGCATTACATAGCCCAAAAGGCATCCGTTGGAAAGCAAAAGTCCCAAAAAGACATGTAAAAGTAGTTTTGGCCTGATCGTCTAATGCTATTGCCACTTGATAATAACTTGAAAGTCCATTAAAAAAACAATAATAAGAGTGTCCAGCAAGCTTATCCAACATTTGATCTATAGGTAAGGGAAAATGATCCTTCTTAGTGGCATTGTTCAATTTCTTATAATCAATGCACATTCGCCACCCAATGACAGTCCTAGTTGGGACTAACTCATTGTTTGCATTTTTTACCACTGTGATTCCTATTTTCTTAGGAACTATATGAACCGGACTAACCCAATCACTATCCGCAACAGGATAGATCACTCCCTCATTAAGTAATTTTAACACTTCCTTCTTTACCACACTCATGTTAGGGTTTAACCTTCTCTGCATCTCCCTCTTAGGTTTAGCACCCTCTTCTAAAATGATTTTATGCATGCACATAGAGGGACTAATTCCCTTGATGTCACTCAACCCCCAACATATTGCCTTCTTCAACCTTTTCAGCTCACACACTAATCTCTCCTCTTCTTTTTCACTCAATAAAGCTGAAATAATTACAGGTGAATTCTCTCCCTCACTTAAAAATACATACTTTAGGTGCTTAGGCAGCTCCTTAAGTTCTAAGGATGGTGAGGGTTCTTTCTCCCTATTTTGGATCAATGGAAGCTCAACAATCTTCTCCTCTCCTAACTCTTTTACTTCCACCTCATTTAGGCATTCAATGGCACTTAGTACTTCTAGAAAATAGATGTCAGCATCTTGTTCAAGTGTAAGGGCAATTTCTAGCTTATCCTCAAAAGTATCCTACAAGAAAACTTATTAAACAATAGTGTTTATGCAATCAATAAAGGAGCACTCTTCATATAATAATGTGGTCATAATAGTAATATTGTTAAAAATAGAAAACTTAATAGTTTGACCCAAAATAGTCATGGTTAACTTTCCATTCGTAACATCAATTAAAGTATTTGTTATTGCCATAAAAGGTCTTCCTAACAAAATATGCAATTCTGACCTATTTGACAACTCATCACCCATGTCCAATACCATAAAGTCAACAGGTACAATCAACCCTCCAACTTGCACTAACACATCTTCTATAATTCCCCTAGGAAATCATAAAGACCTATTAGCTAGTTGTAAACACATTTTAGTGGGTCTTAATTCTCCTAAATTTAATTGCACAAACAAGGCATAGGGCATCAAATTAATACTTGCACCTAAATCTAACATACTTTTAGCCCTCTCACCATTGCCCATACTAATATCAATCATAAAACTACCAGGATGTTTAGCTTTAGGAGGTAATTTATGCTGGAGTACAACATTAGTTACCTCAGACACAATAACTTTTTCTTCCATCTCCAACTTCCTTTTCTTAAAATTCAACTTTTTGAAAAATTTTGCATAAGAAGGTACATTTTTTATTACATTAAGCAAAGGCAAATTAACACTTACCTTGGATAACATTTTGAACAATTCATCAAATTGCGTATCCTGCTTACCATTCTTGAGATGACTAAAAAATGGAATAGGTGGTCTATATGGATCGTTCGCCTTATGCAACTTCAAAGGAGATGAGGTCTCCTTCACTTTCTCTTGTTCATCTAGAATTCTAACAGGCTCATTACTACTCTTTTCCTTCTTTAGCTCATCCTGATCATCACTTGTATTATCAAGATTAGTACCGATAGCATTATTAATGATCTTACCACTTCTAAGGACCGTGATGGCCTTAGCTTGCTCCAGTTAACTAGGGAGTTTCCCTTGTTGGTGCGATTGCACATGACTTACTTTTTGCCCAACTTAAGTCTCCACCTTTCTGACTGAAGCTTCTAATGAATCAAACCTCCTATTGTTAGCCTCATGATTTTTGGTGCTAGGTTGAATGAAAGGATTCAAGCTATCCTCCAAAGATAGCTTCCTTTGCTATTATGGGTTTGATGATTCTTTTTGGAATGGTTGCCCACTTTGCATCATTTGAAACTGAGGCTGCTGCTGGTTGTTATTTCTCCATGAAAAATTTGGATGGTTTCTCCAACCTTGGTTGTAAGTATTAGAGTAAGGGTCATTCCTTGACCTAGGTTAGAAACCATCTAGAGCTTGTGCTTACTATGGTTCATCTGCATAGACATCAAAACTAGAAGGGCAAATATTAGCACCATGACAAAAAATGCCATAAACTCCACATACCTCTTGTTGCTGTGCTGGTGTGTTTCCTTTTATGGATAAAAGTTTGATTTGACAAGTGAGCTCAGCTATTTACATAGCCACATCCTTACTAAGAGCACCTTCTTGAACTCCCACTCTTCTTCCCTTTACACTTTTCTATTGAGAATTAGCACCAAGCATCTCAAAAAGGTCATAAGTTTCCTCAGTAGTGATCTCATCTATTGCCCCTCCAGCTGCATTGTCCACTATGCTTTGGCTTTGGAATGTGAGCCCATCATAAAAGAACTGATTGAGCAGTTGCAGCAGATAGTGATGATGGGGGCACTGAATTTGCAACATCTTAAATCATTCCCATGCCTTATGAAAATGTTCTCCTTCCATTTGTGCGAAGGTTGAAATCTTTGATCTCAAATCAGCTGTCTTTTGGTGAGAGTAAAACTTCCCCATGAATTTATTGTATACCTCCTCCCAAATGGTCAATGAATCAGGAGTAAGTGTCATTAACCAAGACTTAGCTTTGTCCTTCAAAGTGTAAGGAAAGCATCTCATCCTCAACTGATCTTCAGTTAGACCTTATAAAGGAAAGGTCTGTATGGTGGAGTAGAATTCCTTGATGAAATTGAGAGGGTCTTCATTTGGCACTCCATAAAAGGATGAGAGCATGTTGTAATGGATTTTCTTCAATTAATAATTTTTAGTAGCCGTATTAAGTCTAATGCATGATGTTGCAGTGCCAATGATTGGCCTAGCATAATCCTTCATAGGCCTTCTTTCTTGTGCCATGATGTATGGTTGTTCCTCTTGGTCTTCTATCCTTAAATTCTCAGGATCTATTGGATCAACCTGGTCCCCATTTAGCTCCAGTCTTCTTCTTTCTCTACCTAACCTATGAACGTTATCAATAAAAGGGGCAAGCTCTTCTTCCAAAGATTTTCTTCCTTGCATAAAAGTCTCAAAAGAAAAAAAAAACAAATGTAAATAAAATCTAAAAACAAATATATTCATAATGAAACAAACAAATTCCCCTTGCAATTCCTCAGCAACGGCGCTAAAAACTTGTTCGTCTCAAAATAACCTATAAAAAGTGACCTGCAAGTATACAGGGCAATTGAAGTATATTGAAAGCACCCAAGGTTGTATCTCTCAAGGAATTGCAAATGGGAATATTTGTTTTGATTTTAAGCAAATTAAATGAAAAGAAGTTGAATGTTTTGAAAAGAAATATTTGTAGAATAGGAAATCAAAAGAAAATGTAAATTAAGATGCAATAAGTTTTAAAACAATGAATGAAAGGTGTCTAGGGTTTGTATTCAACTTATCAATCATATATGATCATGAATATATCAAATTGATTAGCCTAAAGTTTTAATTTCTAACAATTTAAAGAATAGAACTCAATCTAATAGCTTTCTCATTCATAGAAATCATTCTATCAAATTAAATATCAAAATTAAAACCCAATCTTAAAACTTATATTTCTAATTCATTTTAAGATCCTAAAGGAATAAGATCCATAATTGAACTTCAATTCTTGTTCCCTCATTCAAAACCTAAGTTGAATAATTGGTAGCTAAGCAATTATTCAATAACAACTAATCAACTCAATTAGGGATAAAAATAATCAAATGAGATTATATTCAATTCCACATCATGAACACCTCATACAAACCCTAGACAAAGATGAATTTCGCTCATGGGAAATAAAGAATTCATCATCATTTTATTATAATCAAAAGAATTCATTAAATTAATTCTATCAATTCAATAATCCCTAAAAAGAATTATATTAAAATAATAAGAATTAAATCGAGTTACTTGATCCGTTTTATCCGAGTCAATCTCTTGAATCTTCATAAATGAATTCTCCAAGAACAAAATTATAATCTAAGTGTTGAAATCTCAAAACTAAAGAAAACATAAAACTGAAAGAGAAAAGAAATACTATTCTCTCAAAATTCTCCAAAATCAATCTCTAAAATCCAGATACTTCCTCCCAACCACCCTATTTATAACAACAAAACTTCTTATTTAGTTTTTACTTTCCTAAAATAATTTAGGAATGAAAATCCTTGAGAATCTTGGGAAATCTTCAATGTTTGTGCATAGAAGACATAGCGGGCGCTGGAAATGGTCAGCTAGGTGCTGGAACAACCATGCAATAAAGGAACCTTCTATTGCGTGGCACTAGAAAGCTTGGCGGACACTGGGACAAGCCATCTTACTACTGCGTCATGCTTCTATTCTTGGCGAGACGTTGGGTCACTTGCTAGAGTAGGCAAACATCCTACTACAGGGCACTATAACTCTTGGCGAGATGCTGGGGCAGAAACGTCAGCAGGCACCTTACAGTAGCTTGGCACTGGACATTCTGGCAGGGTGCTGGAGACATGCTGCTGAGCCTGTGATATGCTAAGGCTACTGCGGTGACACTCCTCTTGCCGTGTATTGCGACACTTTGCCAAACTTTCATTTTTCGCTCCAATTTTTTGCAAAACAAGACTAACCTTCCTCAAACCTAAAAAGGTGAATAAAATAACACAATCTAACCTATATGACATGAATTACACACAAAATGCCTAATTTATCACAAATAAAAACATACAAATATGCCACAAATATTCATTTCTAGTAATCGTGGACTAGTGCACTTTTCTATAAGGATAAAATTGGAGCCATCTAAAATAGGTTTTTCCTTAACCTTTCCCAAATTAAAAAAAATAAAATTAAGGTGGCAACTAAAAACCATTTCCCAAATCAATTAATCTAAATCTAAGTGTTCCATCATGAGACTTAACCTAAATGAGCATTTCAATTTGTTTTAGAATATTGGATCGATGCTTGGGTAAGGCCTTACACTAGGAAGCATGGATCCTCCTCAGGGAGATTGGATGAGGTTGGAGAGTTGGATTGATTGATTAATTAATTGATTGTTGTGATTTAAAAAAAAAAAGATTAATTAATTTACTTGATGGAGATGGATTAGTTAATTAATTAAATATAAGATTGATTGGAGGGAGAGAGAGAGAGAGAAAGAGAGAATTAGTAGATAGCCAATCTATACTAATTCAAGGATTGATTAGCAATGGAAATGGAGGGGGGGTATTTATAGGCAAAAGATTGGGGGTGAAAAGACAAAAAAAAAAAAAAAAAGAGCTGAAAAGTGGCTGAAAGAGAGGCAAAATTAGAATTTTAGGGTAAAAGGGGGACCACCTGCCACAGAGCCTTTAGGCAGATCTGTTAGCGCTTCTGGCGATGGACAATTAGCAGGTGAGCTTTTTGATTTTTGAGGTTTCCAAGTTAGTTTTTAGGACTTTTATGTCATTTTTCAAGACTTTTGAATTAATTTCTATGGGTTTGAAGTTCAAAAAATATACTTGTTAGTGTCAGTGTGTCCAATTAATTATCAGAAAGTTTGGCAGTTAGTTTTAAAAAAAAGCTAGTCAATTTTGGAAAAATATTGTTTAGTACATAAAGTTGGATTAAAATCGGGAAAATGTTGTCAAAAAAGCCGGCTTTGTGTAGCACATTAATTTTACTAGGGGTCAAGCTGCGACTGTATTATAAGGGTGCTAAATTAAGGGTTCATAGTTGCCCTTCATCATAATTATCTTATTTATAAGGCAATTTTGATGATAGTGAACCTGGAAGAAATGATAGTATAAGGAATTAAAATGATGTCTAGGTCTATGTTTGGACATGTTTTGGTGAGAGAAATAGTTAAAAAGGAATATGGCAAAAGGAACATCACCGAAACATGTTTGATATTTTTTAGGTGAATTAATGAATATGATTGACTTGGATGAAAAGGTGGGGAAAGGAAATAGAGGGACATCTAGACTAGACATTTTTGGGTGAAAGATTTTGATGGATTTTAGACAAAAGGGGTGGAAAAGGAACCAAAGGGATCTCATTATTCAGACATTTCTAGGTAAAGGATGTGGTTGACTTTAAGGTAAATGAGGATGGAAGAAGGAACTAGATTGATGTCTAAGTGAGAATTTAAATATTTCTGGGTAGAGGAGATGATCAATTAAAAATAAGAGGAGATCGAAAGGGAAATATAGAGATGGCTAGGTAATCATTTCTAAACCTTTATGGGTGAATTAATTGATAAAGGAAGACATTTTCAGTATCTTTGGGAGGTTTTGCAAAAAATGAGGACCGTGATTTGTGCAAAGATTATCTGAAAGGGGAAACCTTGCTTTGTGCAAAGGTTGTCTGAAAAGGAGGACCTTGCTTTATACAAAGTTGTCTGAAAAGAGGACGTTGCTCTATACAAAGGTCATCTTAAAGAAGGGACCTTATTCTATGTAAATGTTTTCTAAAAAAGGGGGAACTTACTCTATGCAAGGATTATCTAAAAGTGGGACCTTGCTCAAAGGTTGTCTGAAATAGAGGAGCTTGGCTCTGTGCAATGGTTATCTAAAAGAGGGAAACCTTGCTTTGTGCATACGTTGCCTTGTTGATACATGACATGAGTTTAAAATCTATCTTGGAATTATCTCAAAATGAGAATGTTCTTATGAATAAGCTATTCAGATCAGTGAAAGGTCAACATAAATTATCATGGCATTAAAGAGGGGGATGTTGCTATAAGAAGTGTCAGTTAGATTTTAAGAGGTATCATTTAGCTTTAAGGAGGTATCATTAGTTTTGGCAGGTGACAAATTTGAGAGGGTGTTAGTTAGCTTTAGAAGAAAAGGCCATTAGTTTGGCTTATGCATGATTGGTGCATGACCGTGGAAAATTGCACATGCATATATATTTGTTTATAAGTGATGCATGTTTATGTATGCATGCGTCAGGATTCGTGGAACTTTTGTTTAACTTATGTGCCATAAATAATGTAATGGATGACTCTATGGATATAGGGCTAGATTCACGAGTTTTCTCTATATATGTTATTAATACAATTTTTTATGTATTTTTGCATCCATGGAGTCATATTTCAGCTAATGCATGTATCTGAGGATGAATAGACTTGATGAGGTTAAGAAAATCAATGTGGGTAGGCATGGGATAGTGGATATTACAAGGAGTTTGGCTAGATTGGGATTTCTTGATGGTGTGCTTTTATTTCTAGGATTTAGCAATCCTAGTTTTCCATTTTGGTATGTCTATAGAGGAGCTATGCCCCACTTTTGAGGAGATCAGCGCTATACTAGGGAGCGACCTAGAGGAAGACTTGGTGGTGCCGAAATTTAAGGTTGGGCATTATTGGGTTTTTTAGGAGTTTTTAGATTTGCCTTAGGATATGGCTAGCTAGATAGTGGTGGACAGTTAGGTGAATCTAACCTCTGTTATCAAGTAGTTTTAGGATCTCGATGACCAAGGAGATTTTAGGAGGTAGAGGCTTAGGATGAGGGCTCTAGTTTTCTACTTGACAGCTAGGTACCTGTTTCTTGGGTTTGTTAGCTAGGACGATGTTAGAGCAGCATGTTTAATGTTACAAATGAAGCGCAGTTGCTTAGTGGTTAGGGCCATATCGACAGAGACACAAATGAGCTTAAATTGTTTTGTTCATGGATTTGAGAGGTGGACAGTTTCTCTAGTTATTCTCCAGGAAAGGGAAATCTAGTTATTCTTACCCTTCCTTTTTATAGGTTTCTAATTTTGGATTGGATTATTTCACTAGTTTGACCTATGGACCATCTCAAGGTGGTGGCCCTTCCAGTAAGAGGTGCTTATGCTGCTTTTGTAACATCCTAGGAATTAGTTTTAGTTAGGTAGTGACTTTTAAAATTTTAATTTGAAGTTGATATTAAGGAATTGCATAAAATTTTTGCATAGCATTTGAATGTATGAAAAGTATAAGAAACCTAAGTAGAACCAAAGAGAAATATAAATAAAATCATAGTGAAACCACATATATACCAAATTGTAGAAGTACTTAAAATACTATATTTTCTGAAATTTGTTTAGTGAAAATTTATAATTTTTGAATAATAATCTAAAAGTGAATAAATACCTTAATTAAAGCTTAGTTAAGTTTAATATTAACATTTAAAAATGTATGGAGAAGGACGAAAATGTAAATTTGCAAGGACCAAATTGCATAACTTAAATTAGAGGACTAAACTGTAATTTGGCTAAATTCTGCCCATATAACAGATTTTCCAGAATTTTCTGTACAAAAAAATCAGAATTTTTCTCTTCTTTTTCTCCTCTTGGCTGAATGCTTCCAACCCCTCTTCTCCATTTTTTTTTCTTTCAATTTTCTTTAGAAAAACCATTGCAAACTTTTAGCAAATAATCTCCTTTCACTATCCAAATTACTTCCCACCAAGAATTAATTAAGAAATAAGCAAGAAGTTGAAGAAGTGGAGATTGGAAGAAATTTGCCATTTTAAGAAAAGCAAGGTTAGTCCATTTTTCTTGATTTTAATTCATAGAGATAGATGTTAGTAAGTGGAAAAGATGATTTAGTATGAAAATTATGTGATAAATTAGTGTAATTGGCATGGAAAACTTCCTAACTCTTCAAATATACCTCAAATCAAATTATTGCTAAAACTTTAAATTCATCTAAAAAGACTTAAGAATAGTTAAATCTAATGCTTAAGGAATGAATTCCAACAATTGGAATCATTGAATTTGAAGAAAAATACATAGGTTGCTTAAAATCATTAATTCTACCTATATGTTCAAAGTTCCACTTCAAGGTTGTTTTCTTCCAATTTTATTGCTTAAATGTGTTAGCTTAGTATCAAATAACATAGAAATAACCTTAGTTTGAATTATAGAATCCTCCTTGATGGAGCCATGTTTGGTCGAACCCTAGAAGGCAAAATTGCCTTTGTTCATGCTTGATTTTTTTTTCATGATTTTCCATGTTGGAAAGAACCCTTTGCTTGGCCTTTAAATTTCAAATGAGTTGTGGAATATATTATTGGCAATGTGAATTTATGTACGGTAATTTAAGCTTCTTCCAATTTGCCCCAAAACTCTTCCAAAATATAACCAAAGTTATGCCCACCAAGTGTTCCATAAAATGTCCCAAAGAAAATCCAATGCTTGCTACAAAAATTGCCAAGAAAATACCTGATATGTAAATTCCATAATATATCATCGCTAAAGTAATAAATAGGTTATGTATGCCTAAATTGTCAATAAACATAAATGTAGTTAAATTAAACTAAAGAATTAAAGAAAACAAATTAAATGCTCGAAACAAAAAAAATAAACATAAATCATGCATTTTATACTATTAGTTTAAGTATTCTCAATAATGTGTAGTATTAAAACAATGTATTTTGCTTCAATAGCTTTTAAGGATAAAGAAAAGGAGGTTGAGGATTAAGGGATAAAGGTTCGGGGTCCATTTTTCATTAGTGAGTAATATATGCATATGTATATATATGTTTATGCCAAAATGAATTTACGCCCTTATATGATATTTGCTTGTGAAATACTCCTTGATGATCCTTTTGAATCTGAATTGCTTCATTTTCATTGATTCCTTCTTGCTTTGGATTACCTTATGGCCTATACTGAATTTCTAATTGTTCATGGCAATCTTTGAAACCTGTTTGCTTCTTTGTAATTACCTTGTTCGACTTTGTAGCACCTTGTGATATGTTCGAATGACTTTGATTCTTCAAATGAACTTATGTTGTTTAATCCCCTTTCTTTGAATTTAATTATTGAGAAAACCCTATGATTTGATTGGATATCAAATGACAGAGCTACTCATCTGATGGAGTAGCATAAATTTTACATCAGACATTGTGCACAATGAATTATAAACCCGAGCTAGGGAGGGTTAAGCCCCTAGCCATATAGTCTGATCAACTATATGTGGGAAAAAGCATGCTACCAAGATAGTAGCCTCTACTTATTATAAATGTGTGGTTAAGTGAATTCTATCATTTGAGAGCCAATATGATTGTCATCTTTACATTCATACCTTTATTTAAACTATTGCTTCTCTTTGCTCTTTTATCCTTGTATTTTGTATATATATGTATGTATATATTATTCACTGGGATTTTATCTCATCATTCTAGTGGTTTATAAATTTTCAGGTGGTGAGTAGATCAGTGGTTCTAGCAAAGCTTCTCCCTCCTGTGTGGAACCTATCATGTAATATTCGTATTTATTTTGATGGTTGTAAATATTAGAAACTCCCTGGTACTTAGTGGTTTAGTATAGCCTAGACTGGGAATCATAATAAATATTCAATGTATAAACTATATGTAAATTAAATGAATATTAATGAATATTAGAATGTTTATTGTATCTTTTTCTAGATGCTAGTTGTTTAACATAATAATCCATGGTTCTACGGGTTTAGGTAGTTTTAGGCTTACTCAATCCCTAGGACCGTCCATCCCTAAAGCGGGATGTGACAGCTTTTCAATACCATATCTACCCTATTTTGGTTTGTTAAGACTAAGTCAGAGAATGGATAGGATTGTTATTGGAGCCCTATAAGACATATTTTGAGCACTGTTAGTAGTACAAAATCAAATCTTTCATAACCATGGGCTATGGGTGTCAAGTGGTTTACTTGTTCGGCTTGGCTTGGACTAGTTTTTACTAGGGGATGAGAGTTCTAAGGTAGAAGGGCTAGACTTAGGATGTGCCCCTAGTTGCTCTTTTCTTGGAGTATATAAGGACCACAGCTCCAATTGCTAATTCTATTAGGGGTGGTTAGCTTAGGAATTTTCATATTGTTCATTCTAGGATTTCATTTAGGACTACAAAGAGATAAAGAGCATTAGCTACCTGTTGAGAGAAATAAAGGGTAATGCAACTAAGGAGGGATATATTGTAGGAGAAGCCACTAGTAGCAAGAAGACTGCAACATAAATAGAGAGGATGACTTGATCTTTGAACGAGACTCAGTGATCTACTGGAAGTGTGACACTACAAGCTACAGTAATGAATCAAATTGTAGTAGTAGTGGCAAAAAAGACTATGACTATAGTGAGGAGACAATGCGATAATACAGTGGAGGTTTAAAGAAGGACTACTACAGTTAAGGAAGAGAGGAAACCCACATTTTCTAAAGTGCAGAGGAAAATTTTAGCTATTGCAGCAAGAAGCAGTTCTTAAGCTACTGCTATGCAGAGGAGGATTTCTGAGAGCAATTCTAGAATTGCTGGTACTCAGGATAAGGTTTGTAATACTAATATGGTGAGCATTTCTTATTTTATTAGTACTTTAATTACTACAACAGATGGAGCTACAGAGATTAAGAGGAGGGTGTGATCATTAAGGAGATTATGGTGGACTCTGATTCTAACAGAGACACGAGAGATGTGAAGAAGGAAGAGGAGGAGGATTGGCCAAGCTATGATTTCAAACATGACCCTTTTGCTTTTTGCTTAGGATTTTTGCTTTTCTATATACTTATAGGTTGATAAGACTATATGATACATAATAAGCTATAGACGTCATTGAAAGGGCTATTTATTTTGTCACGATGATGGGTTATATTTTGTAAAATCTAATCATCATTATATGAGACATCTTTTATTTTTGCTTTAATTTTTGTCTAAGTTGCCCTTTTAGGTTTTCAACTTAATGAGCTCTTTCTTTTTCTTTTAGCTCTAAGTTCTGTCCGAGCTGCCTTTTCAAGTTTTCAACTCGATGAGCTTGCTTTAATTTCTGCTTATGATACCCTTTTGGGTTTTTAGCTTAACAAGCATTTTTCATTCCATTTTTTTTATCTTTTTTTTTTTTATTTAGGCAAAAGGAATTAAGTGAATGATGCATTAGGCATAGAGTAAATGAGAATATGATGCTTTGTTTTATGAGCACAAATATTTTTGTATTATGACTTGGACTGCAGCCGATTTAGGCTATCTACATATATCTTATATCATTTTTTTGTCAGTCATTTTCCTTTAGGGAGAATTAGGTTCATATAGTTCTAATTGTGTACACATAAAAATAGAAATAAAATACCGATGTCATCTTTAGATAAAGACAAGCTATCACCATAGTTGATCCAAGTTGCAAGAATGTGAAAATTAATTTTGGTCTATGTCAATGAGGATGGCGCCTCTGCCGGATAGGATCTTCTTTGAGCACATATGGTCTTACCTAATTTGGTCTAAACTTTCCTCTCAAATCTTAAAGAGAAGCTTAGATCTCTTTTAGAACTAAGTTTCCTTTATCTTTCACTTTCTTGTTAAAGTGTCTAGCTAGCTTTTATTGATAGTCCTAAATCTTATACAAAAAACCCATTTTCTTTTCATTAATTGGCCATGATACCCTTTGATCTACTCTACTTTTCATTCTCATGCAACCTTTGCTTGATAGGCTTTATGTGTAGGTTAGGGTCTTGTGAACCGCGATGCTTGGATCTATCCCTACCATGTCCTTGGATTCTCATGTAGAATAATCTAAGAGCTCATGAGCCTTTTCAACTAATGACTGTGAACCCTCAAAAATGCACCTCCAGTGGACTGTCTTTCAATTACAAACCCATAGGATCAAACGAGCTCGAATCGGAACTGAAACGGGCTCGAAATGGATGAAAATAAGTCGAACCGCAGGAGGCACTCTGTCATCTGGGAGGCACGCTTGCCGTGCCGCCCAGAAGGAGTCACGCATTTGGCGCTGCCGGCAAGGCGGCACTGATTTGGTGCCGGCAGCCGGACGGCACACCTGCTGTACCGCCCAGATGGCCGGCGCGAATGTCATGCCACCCATGCCGCCGGCGCCACTGTTTGTACCACCGAAACCCCGTCTGGCAACTCTATAAATAGAGCCTCCTCCAACCTCATTTGACATGACTTCCAAGGCATTCCAAAGCAATTTAAGAGATTTCAAAGCAGTTTTCAAAGCATAAATTCGTTCATATACTAACACACTTGTTACTTCTAGATCCATATTCAAAGTTTCCTTTGAATTCAAGGTGGAGTTGAGATCCGGAGCAAAACTCGTTCCATTCGTTCGAAAGCCAAGAAAAGCAAAGGTATAATCCCTTCCCTATTTTTAAAATTCTAAATTCAGATCTATAATTCTCTTTAGGTCTAAAACTGAAAAGATCTAAAAACTTATTAATTTAAGAATCATAATTAAGTTAATAAGCAAACCAACACATTTTTAAAACCCCTCCTTCGCAAGAAGGGAGAACTGCATGGGATTTGATTCCTATTTGATAGGATATGTAGGTTGCCATTCTGAAGGGCATCAACTCCAAAATCTTTTTATCAATATTGTCTTCTTTTTTTGCTTTGATTTTATTTGTATTAATCCTTTAT